>JAVJAQ010005047.1:0-600000 GCA_032362365.1 Zygogramma bicolorata
CGACTGATTTCATTATGTCCTGAAATAAATAATGATGGTATCTTAGTATAAGGAGGGAGAACTAACTTATCCACCAGTATGGAAGAAAATACTAAGAAACCTTTTATTTTATGTCCAAAACATGACTACACTAAACTGTTGATACAACACTACCATGAAAAATACCGCCACAGAGGTATTGAACTAACTCTAAATGAACACATGACAAACATTCGGATAATCAACGGTAGAATTGTAGTAAAATCAATTTTTTCGAAATTTAATAGATGCAAAATTGAACGATCCAAACCTCGTCCTCCTATGATGGGACAAATACCAAACGTAAGGTTGAGAGAAGAAATCAGGCCTTTCGTGAAAGTAGGGATGGACTACTTCGGTCCTATTATAGTTAAGATTGGACGTCGCCAAGAAAAACGATGGGGCGTTCTTTTCACCTGCCTTTCTGTAAGAGCTGTTCGTCTCGAAATATCACATACCCTATATATAATAGTGATTCGACAATAATGGCGATACTGAGTCTAGCAGCCAGAAGAGGGAAACCAGAAATTATTTTTTGTGTCAACGGCACCAACTTCAGAGGAGCTTCAACAGAAATGAAGAAGGCTATTGAAGAACTCGACACAACGACTATTGCCCAGCCAACACATCTGTGACATGACATCCCTGCGATGTCACTATCAAGTAACACTGAGACATTACTTTTGTTAGGTCGCTGCGATGTACACATTTGGGCCGTGTTCCGTTTCCCTGTCTGGTTAACCAGAGTGGTTCTTTTTCTCTCTCTTTCGGATGGACCCGGTCAATATGATAGAGAGAGAGAGAGAGAACCACTCTGGTTCACCAGACATGGAAACGGAACAGGGCCTTCGCATGTAACTATTGCGATATCGAGTTGATGTGATATTTGTGACATCCAGTAGATATCGCTCTTATGATGTCCAGTAGATGTCGCTCTTATGATGTCCAGTGTATATAATTCTGGTAATATCCATGGAATATCAATGATACCGAATATAGGCCTGCCAATATTTCTGGATAGATTTCAGAATATATCCCACATATTGAAGGCAGAAAGTACGTCGCAGATTGATAGCGAAATAAATCGCAGAGTCATCGCACATCTTGTCGCAATTACGTCGCAAAATTGAACTCAATTTTGTCACAAAATTTGTCGCAATTTTGTCACAATTTCGTCACAAAACTCGTCGCAATTTCGTCACAAAACTTGTCGCAGTTGTGTCACAGGCGATGTCGCCTGAGTGTGACATCGCAACATGTGAGCGACGTTAATGCAAGTTCCCTGCGACAAGTTTTGGGACGTCACACGCCTCGTCGTGATATCGCAGGGACGTCTCTGCGATGTAACTGTGTTGGCTGGGTGAGAACTCCATGTCTTCGAAGGGAATTCAATTCAGATTCAACCCACCAACAGCGGTGCATATGGGTGGGGTATGGGGGAGACTAGTTGGATCGGTCAAAAGGACCATTGGGAATGTTCTCTACCAGCAGCCACTGAAAGAAGAAACTCTCCAAACATATTTTGCAGAAGCCGAATTCATAATCAATTCCAGGCCGCTGACAAGGGTATCCAGTGATCCTAATGACCTCGATGCTCTTACACCAAACCATTTTCTAATTGGATCATGGAATGGACAATCAGTATCATTTCCAGATGGAGATTGCCTTCGACGCGAGTGGAGAAGAACTCAAAACTTGAGCAATAGTTTCTGGAAACGTTGGGTCAAAGAGTACTTATTCACACTAACAAAGAGAAACAATAAATGAACCGTTGAACAAAAACCAATTCAACTCAACGATATGGTTATCTTGATTGATGATAGCATACGGAGACACCATTGGAAATGGGGATGACGGCTGCAAAACTCTACCACTAGGAGCGCCACCGCTGCATTTACCTTTGACAGCCTCTCAAGTCAAATGACAACAATTCAAAACATTAAACGTCTCTTCTTTGCAATAATTAATAATATAAAGATTTGGAATCGACATAAAATGGTCTTATGTAGTGCATTCGGATGTAAAAATGTAGGTACGCATTTATTTCCAAAAGAAACAAATCTGAAAAAGCAGTGGGAAGTAGCCCTGAAAAGAAAGAGCTTTCAGGCTTCTGAACATTCTAGATTATGCTCCAGTCACTTTTACAAAAGAACGTAGCAGAGCTAGCAGTAGATGGTTACTATGATGATTTTTAATGAAACACCTCTGTAATCAGTTTGAATTTTTTACCTTACACTCAAATCTTTTTGTTTTCCTTTGAGGGATCCACCACGTTCCCCCAACAAACTTTTCGGTTCTGGTACAGACAAACATCCATATCTATCGGTTGGAGAAAACATCCTTATGATTCTTAAGTATCTTTTGAAAATATTCTTAAAATAAAAATAAAACATAACCTGCAAAATCACTCGTTAGGCACATGCAGTCGTGCTGCCACCTACTAAAAGCTTTGAGTCATCTTCCCATTTTTCCAGGCCCTGATAAGCGAATAAGAGTAGTTGACGTCAAGACGTCTACTGGAGAATATAGACGACCAGTCACAAGAATATGCAGATTGGAGCTAGAAAACTAGTTTTCTACCAGGGGAAGAATGTTGCACATCTCTGTAGACTGACTAAGGGAATCATCCTGAGATTTTGACTTAGGGAATCATCCTGAGAAAAAGAATGTTAATGTCACTTTTGAGAACTTGAATGTATCATTGATAATTTTGATTAGAGTTTTAATAAAAACTATTGTTTATTCAATATTTTGACCTTTCAGAGTTAGAATCTGAACACATGGTCTACACTACCAGTGTACAAGTGGAAAAATATCTGAGTTTGTGCCAAGATGGATATTGGGTAAGCTGTACCTACAGCACTTATACAACTTAGGGGATGTTCTAAACTCCCCTGATTACAAAAATATTCATTATTCGTTTCCTGTGGTATCACTGAGTGAGTCTGGCAACACTGTGGCAGACAGTTGTAATTGTATTTGTAGTGTAATTTGTGTGTTATACCCATCCACCATGCCACCATACCATACTACAAACCTATGTACTTAGGTTCGAACCATGTACTGAATCACCGTCCTGACATGCATCCTTTAAATATTAAATTGTGGAGACGAGTTTTTCTTTATCGTAAATATACAAAACTATGCACTGAACAAGATGTTTTCTCAAGCAAATCAATGATATGAAACAGAAACAAAGTGGGCGCCAGCACTAAACTCTATGGAACACCTGCATTTATTGAGAGAATATTAGACGATACTCCATCGACAACCACATATATAGAGACACAAAAAACTCTTCAACAAAGCAGACAGTTGAGAAGGTTAACCATAAGACGGCAGTTTAGAAAGGAGACCCCCATGCCAAACTCCATCAAACGCTTTTAAAATGTCGAGTGCAACAGCTAACGTTTCTCCGAATTTTTAGATGGAATAATGATGCCAAATATGTGAAACATACGCAAATAAGTCACTTGTTGGGCTTTGATGGCGAAATCCGTATTGTCGATGATTAATTATTCCTGATTTCTCCAGATATTTGATAGGAACGGGCTGAACTGTGTTTTCCAGGACTCGAAAAAAAAACAAGTTATAGAAAAAGTTGAACAAATCGCAAAAAACCACTGTTAATTTGGGGCACACTTTAAGAACAACTGATGAGATTCCAGCAGATCTGCAAGAATTGTTCACATTAAGGTTCATCAAAATATTTCTTATATTTTATTGAAAACTTTTGGGAACCAAGTATCGACATTTTGAATTTTTACAAAATATTTTTGAATCATCTCTTTGTCCAATGTGAATCACATAATCACTTCAAATATGAGAATCTTAGTTTGCAGAAGAAATCAGAGGATCTTCAGCAGGCTCTTTATCATTCTAGATATATGCACCATTTGAGTTCAAACTTTTTCAAATTCACAACAGTATAAAATAATTTGGCAATGCTGTTGAGAGTACATTGACATAAATATTCGAAAATTATTCAAAGTAAAGCAAAATTTTGGCTGTTGAATGTAATGGAGAATAACGATTCCGAGCTGTTCACTTCCTTATTCTTTACTCAGTTCAAAATATACTGATTAGAAAATATTCTCTCCAACATTTCAGATATTGGTCATTTTATATATGTTTCAATAAAACTTGTGTTCGACAAAAAATATTTTTTTTTATATCTATATAAAAAGAAATGAGGAATACATTTTTGTTAGGCGTCCAAGACTTTGTACTTGCACAAAAAATTTCATCAAAATCAATATTTCAAAATATCAACGAAAAAGTACTCCATGCGCAAATCTTCACAATAAAAATATTGACAAAATGGTTGAGGCTTTCGCGGCCGAGGTTATTAGTATAACTACTGCTCTTCGGGCTTGAAGGCCGTCGTATTTTGGAATTTGTTCCTGACGTTTCGCTAGCGCGAGTGGCCAGCTTCTTCAGAGGCTTATTCATCTCCGATGACTAAACAGTTCGATTTCTCAAGGCGTATTTATATTGATGCAGGTAGTCTGGAGTGTTAATTACTTCTGTTGGGTTCGGGAATAATCATCATTATTAGTTGCCGCACTACCTGCTGTGATTTCATTAGTTATTCTTGATTTCTTTAGAATCGGATTCCAAATTCTGTTTAGAGTCAACGTTTCTTCCTTTCTGTTAAAATTGTCCGCATGTTTTTGGATCTCTATTGCCTCCCGTACCAGTCGGCTATGGTAACCCTGGTTGGAGGCAATCAGTGTTGCATTTTCGAACAGAATCTTGTGGTCGCCCTCGCTCAATGCGTGTTCCGCCACCGCCGATTTGTCGGTTTGCCCCAGCCTGCAGTTCCTTTTGATGCTCTTTGAGCCTTGTACCCATGGATCTTTTCGTGGTACCGATGTAAACCTTCCCACAGGTGCACGGTATGCGATAAACCCCGCCGCTGACAGTGGGTCTGTTTTGTCTTTAACCGACCTGAGGCTTTGCTGGATCTTCTTGGTCGGCTTGAAAACTGTTTTTATGTTATATTTCCCCAAGAGTTTTCCAATTCTGTCAGTGACTCTCGGGATATATGGCAGATATGCATTCGCAACTACCTGAGAGTCATCCCTGTTATGAACCGTGGGACTCTTCGGTTTCATGGCCCTGTTGATCTCAGATACACTGTACCCATTCGACCTCAAGGTCACTTGAAGATGTTCCAGTTCCTGCTCTAGATGTTCTGGTTCACAAATCCTTCGAACTGAACGTGCCCGAAGGATTTGTGAACCAGAACATCTAGAGCAGGAACTGGAACATCTTCAAGTGACCTTGAGGTCGAATGGGTACAGTGTATCTGAGATCAACAGGGCCATGAAACCGAAGAGTCCCACGGTTCATAACAGGGATGACTCTCAGGTAGTTGCGAATGCATATCTGCCATATATCCCGAGAGTCACTGACAGAATTGGAAAACTCTTGGGGAAATATAACATAAAAACAGTTTTCAAGCCGACCAAGAAGATCCAGCAAAGCCTCAGGTCGGTTAAAGACAAAAGAGACCCACTGTCAGCGGCAGGGGTTTATCGCATACCGTGCACCTGTGGGAAGGTTTACATCGGTACCACGAAAAGATCCATGGGTACAAGGCTCAAAGAGCATCAAAGGAACTGCAGGCTGGGGCAAACCGACAAATCGGCGGTGGCGGAACACGCATTGAGCGAGGGCGACCACAAGATTCTGTTCGAAAATGCAACACTGATTGCCTCCAACCAGGGTTACCATAGCCGACTGGTACGGGAGGCAATAGAGATCCAAAAACATGCGGACAATTTTAACAGAAAGGAAGAAACGTTGACTCTAAACAGAATTTGGAATCCGATTCTAAAGAAATCAAGAATAACTAATGAAATCACAGCAGGTAGTGCGGCAACTAATAATGATGATTATTCCCCGAACCCGACAGAAGTAATTAACACTCCAGACTACCTGCATCAATATAAATACGCCTTGAGAAATCGAACTGTTTAGTCATCGGAGATGAATAAGCCTCTGAAGAAGCTGGCCACTCGCGCTAGCGAAACGTCAGGAAGAAATTCCAAAATACGACGGCCTTCAAGCCCGAAGAGCAGTAGTTATACTAATAAAAATATTCTTTGAAAATAAAATACATTAAAATATATAATTAAAATAAGTCACATAGCTAAAAAGTTCAGAAGAAATATTTTTTTTCCAGGTACCTAGAACTTTCTTGCATTAAAGTTGGACCAATCAACAAATTTATCACCAAGAGTAGCTAGATTAACATCAAAACATCACCTTCAGCTTGAAGTTTTTCTGGAGATCAATTTGTCAGCCTTGAATATATATGAGGTAGTTTGAGTCTGATACTGAAAATTCCAAAATCTCCAACATTTCAGATATTGGTCATCTAATATGTTTTAATAAAACTTGTGTTCTATAAAAAACATTTTTAATATATCTTTATAAAAATGTATAAAGAATATATTTTTATTTGTCGATTTTTATTTGGCGTCCAAGACTTTGTACTTTCACTAAAAATACTATCCAAATCAATAAATATTTCAAAATATCAATGAAAATGTCTTTCATGCGTAAATCTTCATAATAAAATATTCCTGAAAAATAAGATACAATAAAAAATATAAGTAAAATAAGTCTCAAAGATAAAAAGTTCAAAAGAAATAAATTATGTTCCGATTTTCTTGCCAGGTACCATAGGGGGTATATTGCAGAACTTTCTTGCATTGAAGTTGGCCCAATCAACAAATTTATCACCAAGAGTAGCTGCACAGTGAATTAACATCAAAACATCACCTTCAGCTTGGTGAAGATTTTCTGGAGACCGTTTTGTCAGCCTTGAGTATATATCACATAGTTTGAAGCTGATACTGAAAATTCCAAAATAAAATAAATTCAATAGCACCGAAAAGAATTGGAATTATAGTTGATGAAAGATATTATAGCTGACAATCTCACCCTAGATTAAAACTCAAATTTCTTTTCCTATCATCTACCCTCATCTTCTTCGATGATTGAGGATAATCAGGAACATCAGTGATTTTTTGTTTCACTGGAGTAGTTTCATTCTTCTTCTGTGCCCTGAGCACTTTTTCAACACGCTCCTGTTCTACTAGTCCAGCAGCATTACATAAAAGCAAGTCAATTTGATCAGTAAATTCCAGAGGGGCAGAGTTACTTATGCAGGGGCCTTCTTCTATTCTCTCCTCCTGCAAGTGAATGTCTCTGAATAGAAGCAATGAGTCTATACACAGAACATGTTCTCCCACTGAACTCTTTGTCTTGTTTATTTCAGTCCGTAAGAGGGGGAAGTCGAAACTATTGCCATTGTGAGCAACTAAACATACTGGTTGTGGATTATGGTCTAAAAAACCATTAATTAATGCCACTGTTGCCTCTGAAAATCTGGGAAAATTCTCCAGTTGATGATTTGATAAACCTGAAAATCTGTTCTAGTTCAATATTCCTAGGAAAGAGTCATTCAAACATACCTGTGATTTTCTCTGCACCGTCTGATATCAATTTACAAGGATTGAAACATAGACTCAACTTGTTCTGGACTCGTGGATACACGCCCAGTCGAATATGACTGGCTTCAACGGCTACCATACTAAGTTCCGTTATTTTAGTTTTGTTATTTTCAGCGGAGGGCAAACCTGTGGTCTCAGTGTCCATGAATACCAAAGTTTTAATTCCGGCTGATCCACTCATTTCTCGAAAAGATGGTAATCTTATTATGTTCAAAATACGGGAAAGTTCTTCATAGCATGAGATAGTACACCTCATGAGGATTGCAGATAAAATATTGATTTGGTTATCAATGTTATCATCATCTCAACTTCAGAAGACACTCGATTTGATGTGTTGACATAGGGAATTTAAAAATTAAAGTCTTGAGCGAATTCTTTTGGAAAAACTCGTGCAATCTCAACTTCTGTATTTTATCCTTCAATAAGTGAGGTCTTGAAAAAGACAGAGTTACACTGATTATGCACCGGTTCAATCAAAAAAATCGCCTTGTTCGCGTTCTCTCTAAGTGATTGTTCTTCTCACTCAACACACTCAGAGCAGTCATTGACCTAATAGTATGGACTGGGCATTAGAGTGAGAGGATTGATCCCCACGCCTAAAACGGCATGAACATATTAAACTAAGGGCAACTGCGTCACCACTTACGAGTGACGTCCCAATGTATCACTTGCTGCATATTTGCATAGCCAAAAATCCGTTTTACAGTGAGGGAGTTGTTGATTTGTGTTTGCGATTTTTTGAAGCCCTTTTCACCCATTTATTCTCAATGTGAGATATAATACTTCTTGAAGGAATATCAAATCTTATACCTAAGACAACAATGATTTCCAAATTTTTTCAATGCCAATTTTCGAATAATCTATTGCTTCAGTTGAAGTGAATGGAAAATTGCTATGGTCATTGAATAAAAACATTTTTTTAAAGTCGAAATCATAAGAGTGGATTTTCAATGCAGCATGATATGATATATTTATAATTAAAAAAAACAACAAATTTTCAATTCACATACTGAAAACTATATGAATTGAACATTTCATTACAGCAGTGAAGGTCGTGAAAAATGACCAATATCGATCAAAATCTATATATGAGAAACAAGGAATACTATGTATACGAATCATAAGCTAGTCTAGTGAATCTTGAATAACGCTAAACATTGGTTATTGAAAATAACTGTTATAGAAGAAAATAATGAGGCACCACTGATATTCCTGATATATCTTGTAGGTATCTAGTGGTTTATTTAAATATTACCTATTCAATACCCGAAAATATTGACTATTGAAAATTTTCAATATGTACCATAATTTCATTTGGTCCCATTCTCGATTATTTTTCAATAATCTAGTGAATATTCAAGAATCAATAGGATACCAGAAAAGAATTGATCACCTACGGAATCTAAGTATGCAACACTGATGACGCAACACATTATGACGTTGACGACTATGACGCAGATGCCCTTAGTTGGTTCGGGCCGCAAGAACTTGTATTTGAGGGTTGAGCGACACCCAGTCCATGTTATATTACGTCAATGGTATACGCGCATACTTTTCCCGCCCAAGGGAGTGTCCGTGCTGATTGTTAATGATCTCATCACAGGTTGGCATAAAAAAATGACCAAATTTTTGACAGCAGTAAATTTTTCTGGTATGAATCAAACAGAGAAAGCATCATATACCGTTTGTGTGATACCAAAATGAATCGAGAACAGCTCAGAACAGTCGAAGCAAAAGCAGTTTCCCATCTTAACTAGTGAAAATAGAATCGCGTAAAGGTGGATTGAGACAGATCCCAAAATCCGATGGTACGACGATCTGACAGCTTTTTGATTGGTCTAAATTGTTCCAAATTTTAATTTAGACCAATCAGAAAGCTGTCGGATCGTCGTACCATCGGATTTCGGATCTGTCTGAATCCAGCCTGAAACCTGACACATACATCCGAGCAACTGCTTTGAACTTATCCTGAAGTCGGATTATGAACGTACGATGCATATCGTATTCTCTGTACGAACCAGCAGAATTCGCTTCGAACAAACAGCATAGCTGCGGTTTTGTCAGAAAGAAACACCATTCCACATAAAAATTTATTAAAACGGAATGCTTTCGAGCTTTCGATAGCTCATCTCGATCTATTGGAAGATTTCTTATGCGATTTACAACACATAAATATGGAATCAGAACATGGGCTTTTCGTTTCGTTCATCGTATGACTTTTCGAACCAGCATTTCACATTTTAAAAATGTTTTGATATCAAGATATTTTCTATCTCAGGTGAACTTTTCGTACCTATACTGACAAATGGTGTATGAAAGCCCTTGAAGAAAAGTCATAAAAAGTGAAAGAAAATCAGAAATTGAACATCAAGTAAAGTTTTCTGGAAAATAAATTTTTGCCCTTTATTCATTCACAGCAATCATAGATTATCAGCCCCGAATGTCGAAAAAAATCAGAAAATGATTTCACTTCAAGATTACGGCCGTAATTTAGTAAAAATAAATTAAATCTGCGGTCAAAACACCAGATGGGAGGAGAAATATGTCAACAACGTTTATGTTTCATAAAGCATTTCTGATTCTGATAAGCATGCATTTTCTGTCAGACCCTTCTTGAGAGCAACTTGGAATTTAACCTCGGTTTTTGCTTTTGGTGAGTTCGAGCCTGAGGATTGGTAGGTGAGTTTCATTCTCTGCTGGAGGTGAGTTATTTGCAACATTCAGTTCTATTCTGGTGTACTATTGATTCTTAGAAAGAAAATTTCTGTTTTGTTCAGTACAGAACAGCTGAACTAGTGATGTTCGGACGAACCGTTTCATATTACGTTTGTTTTCGGAAATTTGCAACGCAGAAGCCCAAAAATAAAATGCGAACATACATGCCGTTTAAAGGCGGATCCTCAGCCATCCTAAATCCATATTTTTCCTGCAAAATTTTGGTACATTTGTCAATTACTCATTTAAATTTTCACATGGACAGAATTCCCTAGGAAAATGCGAAATACGATGCATGGCCATGAAGATGCGCCTTAAAGTTAACTGTTAACGTTCTTTGTTCTTTCAGTGCAGCCATCAAAATGAAAATTAATTTCTGAAAATGTTTATTTCTTTCGATATTATTTTGTTTTAATGCTCGACTCATCGATTTTCATTTTTATATCTTACTGTCAATTCATTTTTCACTCCTCCAAAATTTAATTATCAATTTTTTTTCTTTGAAAATCATTTTGTTCCATTTCACTTTTGTAAAGTCTGCAACGCAGAAGCCCAAAAATAAAATGCGAACATACATGCCCTTTAAAGGCGGATCCTCAGCCATCCTAAATCCATATTTTTCCTGCAAAATTTTGGTACATTTGTCAATTACTCATTTAAATTTTGACATGGACAGAATTCCTTAGGAAAATGCGAAATATGATGCATGGCCATGAAGATGCGCCTTAAAGTTAACTGTTAACGTTCTTTGTTCTTTCAGTGCAGCCATCAAAATGAAAATTAATTTCTGAAAATGTTTATTTCTTTCGATATTATTTTGTTTTAATGCTCGACTCATCGATTTTCATTTTTATATCTTACTGTCAATTCATTTTTCACTCCTCCAAAATTTAATTATCAATTTTTTTTCTTTGAAAATCATTTTGTTCCATTTCACTTTTGTAAAGTCTGCAACGCAGAAGCCCAAAAATAAAATGCGAACATACATGCCCTTTAAAGGCGGATCCTCAGCCATCCTAAATCCATATTTTTCCTGCAAAATTTTGGTACATTTGTCAATTACTCATTTAAATTTTGACATGGACAGAATTCCTTAGGAAAATGCGAAATATGATGCATGGCCATGAAGATGCGCCTTAAAGTTAAGTTAACTGTTAACGTTCTTTGTTCTTTCAGTGCAGCCATCAAAATGAAAATTAATTTCTGAAAATGTGTATTTCTTTCGATATTATTTTGTTTTAATGCTCGACTCATCGATTTTCATTTTTATATCTTACTGTCAATTCATTTTTCACTCCTCCAAAATTTAATTATCAATTTTTTTTCTTTGAAAATCATTTTGTTCCATTTCACTTTTGTAAAGTCTGCAACGCAGAAGCCCAAAAATAAAATGCGAACATACATGCCCTTTAAAGGCGGATCCTCAGCCATCCTAAATCCATATTTTTCCTGCAAAATTTTGGTACATTTGTCAATTACTCATTTAAATTTTGACATGGACAGAATTCCTTAGGAAAATGCGAAATATGATGCATGGCCATGAAGATGCGCCTTAAAGTTAAGTTAACTGTTAACGTTCTTTGTTCTTTCAGTGCAGCCATCAAAATGAAAATTAATTTCTGAAAATGTTTATTTCTTTCGATATTATTTTGTTTTAATGCTCGACTCATCGATTTTCATTTTTATATCTTACTGTCAATTCATTTTTCACTCCTCCAAAATTTAATTATCAATTTTTTTTCTTTGAAAATCATTTTGTTCCATTTCACTTTTGTAAAGTCTGCAACGCAGAAGCCCAAAAATAAAATGCGAACATACATGCCCTTTAAAGGCGGATCCTCAGCCATCCTAAATCCATATTTTTCCTGCAAAATTTTGGTACATTTGTCAATTACTCATTTAAATTTTGACATGGACAGAATTCCTTAGGAAAATGCGAAATATGATGCATGGCCATGAAGATGCGCCTTAAAGTTAAGTTAACTGTTAACGTTCTTTGTTCTTTCAGTGCAGCCATCAAAATGAAAATTAATTTCTGAAAATGTTTATTTCTTTCGATATTATTTTGTTTTAATGCTCGACTCATCGATTTTCATTTTTATATCTTACTGTCAATTCATTTTTCACTCCTCCAAAATTTAATTATCAATTTTTTTTCTTTGAAAATCATTTTGTTCCATTTCACTTTTGTAAAGTCTGCAACGCAGAAGCCCAAAAATAAAATGCGAACATACATGCCCTTTAAAGGCGGATCCTCAGCCATCCTAAATCCATATTTTTCCTGCAAAATTTTGGTACATTTGTCAATTACTCATTTAAATTTTGACATGGACAGAATTCCTTAGGAAAATGCGAAATATGATGCATGGCCATGAAGATGCGCCTTAAAGTTAAGTTAACTGTTAACGTTCTTTGTTCTTTCAGTGCAGCCATCAAAATGAAAATTAATTTCTGAAAATGTGTATTTCTTTCGATATTATTTTGTTTTAATGCTCGACTCATCGATTTTCATTTTTATATCTTACTGTCAATTCATTTTTCACTCCTCCAAAATTTAATTATCAATTTTTTTTCTTTGAAAATCATTTTGTTCCATTTCACTTTTGTAAAGTCTGCAACGCAGAAGCCCAAAAATAAAATGCGAACATACATGCCCTTTAAAGGCGGATCCTCAGCCATCCTAAATCCATATTTTTCCTGCAAAATTTTGGTACATTTGTCAATTACTCATTTAAATTTTGACATGGACAGAATTCCTTAGGAAAATGCGAAATATGATGCATGGCCATGAAGATGCGCCTTAAAGTTAAGTTAACTGTTAACGTTCTTTGTTCTTTCAGTGCAGCCATCAAAATGAAAATTAATTTCTGAAAATGTTTATTTCTTTCGATATTATTTTGTTTTAATGCTCGACTCATCGATTTTCATTTTTATATCTTACTGTCAATTCATTTTTCACTCCTCCAAAATTTAATTATCAATTTTTTTTCTTTGAAAATCATTTTGTTCCATTTCACTTTTGTAAAGTTGCTTACCTGCAGTGCAGTGCGTCATCATAAAATTCGAGCTTTCAATTTGTAGTTTGTGAATTGTGAGTCATCTTTTGCAGTAAAATTTGTCGGTTGTAAAGCGTCAAATATTATCGGAAGTTACCACATATAATCCAAAAGTCAGTGCAGTTTGCAGCATATTTTATTTTTCAAAGTATAATTTGAAAATCGTATGTCCATCCAGAATCTTAACACATTTGGTAAGTGTATTATTTGTAAGGTTCACATTTCTGAAGACAAAATGGCGACATCCAAACCACAAGGAAGTTATGATAACTTCGTCGTGAGAAATTTCACTACGGTAGCAAATCAAGCGTTTGTGGGGAGAGAATAATTCAGAGATAAAATTGAATCAATTTTACCCACGAGACATTCTGTTCATGTCAGATAATATTCTGCTAAAGCAATATCAGAAATGATCAGTAGCAATGAACCGTTTTCAATAACGGTAATAATTTTTCATCTATTAATTATTAGGTACTGGTACACGTATAAAATCATACATAATTATATTCGCTCAGTTCAATTGATCGTCCCAAAAAACATCAGGGAATAGTTTGATGTAAACATTTTCAACTTCAGTTGGCATCAATCAAAAAGTTGTATGGAAAGTCCTATTAAGTAGTATAGGACGAACTTCTCTGTTGATGTTCAGAATATTGTGCCAGCATTGAAAAGGAACGTTCATATTTTCAAGCAACTTTTATCTATCAGAAAGAAATGCAACTATACAGCAATTACTTGTTTTTTCATGTTAGTTTTTCAATATTTCAGACCCCTTTGCTGATGCAAGTAAGGGTGCAGACGATGATGTTCAAGACGGACTCGTTCATATAAGAATACAACAACGTAATGGTCGTAAGACTCTAACTACTGTACAAGGACTTTCATCCGAATATGACCTGAAGAAAATTGTTCGAGCATGTAAAAAGGTAAGTAATAGGATTTACCAGTCCTGCTGACCTATAGATTGTTTGGTAAAAAATTATATACCAGAGACGTTTATTGAGTAAAAGCTGATTGTTTGAAGGAAAAACTTTAAAATGAATATACAGAAATCTGAAACTTTTCATGTGAATAACTGATCTCATAAGCCAACACTGTGAATGAGATATCATTATTGTTATTTAAAAATCCTTTGTTGACACTGATTTTGTTCTCTAACTACTTTCATATGATTAATAAATTTCAAAATACTGCGAGCAGGTACATTTAATCACTGTTTGGAAAACAATATCTTGAAAATAGACAGCCCTGTCGTTATAGCTTTCTGGATGTCAAATCACATAAAAGTAATTTTTCTACTCTGCTCATGAATGAATCAGCATATTTGTGTATTCTATATAATGTTATGTATAACTGTATAAATAATGTAATCAAACATTACATTCATATGAATCATCTTTGTTATTCAGCTATAGAAAATGCCATTTTACTTTATGGATTTGGTCAAAATAAGATGCCCATTAGTTTTCCTAGAATATTGTAACTCATGAGTTTTGAACATTCAAGTAAAAAAGTGTGACAATATGTAACTTCAAGAAAAGTAACATATCATCTACGGTTTGTCTTCAACTCTCATCCTTATTGAAGACTTTGGTGTAACAAAAAAGATCTATATTTTTTCAGGAATTTGCCTGCAATGGAACTGTGATAGAACACCCAGAATACGGAGAAGTTCTCCAACTACAAGGTGATCAACGAGAAAACATCTGTCAGTGGCTTACTAAAGCAGGGCTGGCAAAACCAGATCAACTGAAGGTGCACGGTTTCTAATGCACCTTGAAGGTGATTTTTTTTAACTATGTAAATGTCGCACTTTTATTTAAATCACGGAATTCTCAGCAGCATATGTGCCCAATCAATCAAAGTTGCTGATATGTAGCAATTTTGTACAATAATTTTATATAATTGTGCCTTTCCACAAATACATTAGTTCTCAATGTTTGTGTTTTTCCTTTCTTGTTGACTGTGTTTAGTTTTAATGGAATCCGATAAATGATAATAAATGTCTGGTCTAGGCTTCTGCATTTCATTTATCAGTCCTGACTAGTGATTGTAAGAACTGTGAAAATTTGAGTGTTGTACGAATCCTTCACTTTCTGACAGGGTTGGGCTGATTAAAATCACGATTGAAATCGCTTGATTTTTAAAATCAATTTTTGTTTTTTTTTTTATTCAACTAGATAACAACATGATAGAAAAGTTTTCTCGAAGATCAAAAGGAGTATCTGCTTTTAGCAAAAATAACAAAAAAGAAGTACATAATTCCAAATTCTTAAACTGAACATAACACCTAAATTTTATTACAATATATATTCAGTCTATTCATTTTCGTTATACAATTCAAACGAAAACACGAGTTTCCCTCCATCCTATGCCTAATCTCTTAATATCCCAGTATACAACTAGCGAAATGCGTGAAATTGTTGGGCAACGTCAATTTATAGGTTGAGAAGGAAAACAAGCCTCGACAGGAATATTCTTGCAAAAAGCACAACAAACGCATTCCTGTTCGTGCCTCACTCGGCACTGTATAGCGAGTGTATAAGACAGAAGGAAAACACATCGCGACAAGAATTTTCTTGCAAGAAGCGCGAAAAATGCGTTGTCACAAGTTTTTGAGCCGCAAATTGTATTAAAATTATTAGACTTATACATCAAAATAATCAACAATAATTTCAAAGAATCAAAATGTTCAAATTTCATATTTAAAAAATCAAATAAATCGTGATTTAAAAAAAATCAATGATTTTTGATTTTTTCGATAAAAATCAGATTCTGCCCCACCCTGTAGCAAACAAACTCAAGTTCTATGAAGGACACACTTTAACCAAGTGATGGAAAAGGCGATTCATCCGCCTTTTCTGCCGACAATAGCAATTATTTTTGCTACGTACAAATGAACCCAACTTGTTACCTAATGTGTAAAAAAGGCTTTTTTTAACAACTAATGCAGATTAGAAAATATCAAAAACAGTAAAAAGGTTTTTGTAATATGGGCGATGTTTTTTATGTGTAACAGAAGCAAGGCAGCCTATAAAAGGGGCCCATCAAAATAATGTAAAGATTACCATTTATTTAAGCTTGAAGCAGGATCCTGCTTGAGCTAAGGTTTAGCGAAACACGTGCCACGGTTTTGTTAACCCATTGTCGGAATCTTGGAGGAAACTGATGTATTTGTTGAAATTTTTTTAAACAATGAACTGATATAATCGTGCAATAGTGTACAACTGAAGATGAAGTTATTCAAATTATTAGAAACATTAAAACAAATGCCCTTGTTTATGACACTAGTGACAGTCAAATCATTATTCTTAGTCCATTTATCATAGCTGTTTTGATTGAAATCAAGGTTGGGCTGATTAAAATCATGATTTGAATCGCTTGATTTTTAAAATTAAAATGATTTGAATCAATTTTTGTTTTTTTCATTCAGAACCAGATAACAACATAGGTAGTATAAAAGTTTTCTCGAAGATCAAAAGGGGTATCTGCTTTTAGCAAAAACAACAAAAAAGAAGTACATAATTCCAAATTCTTAAACTAAACGTAACACCTAAATTTCATTACTGTATATTTTCAGTCTATTGATCGTTATACAATGTAAACAAAAACACGAGTTTTCCTTCTTTTTCTGTGCCTAATCTGTTTCTAACATCCGAGTGTACAACTAGCGAAATGCGTGAAATTGTTGGGCAACGTCAATTTATAGGTTAAGAAGGAAAACAATCCTCGACAGGAATACTCCACCGATCTTGAATATTCTTGAAAAAAGCACAACAAACGCGTTCGTGTTCGTGCCTCATTCGGCACTGCATAGCGAGTGTATAGGACAGAAGGAAAACAAATCGCGACAAGAATTTTCATGCAAGAAGCGCGGCAAATGCGTTGTCACAAGTTTTTGAGCCGCAAATTGTATTAAAATTTTTAGACATATTAAAATAATCAAAAATAGTTTCAGAGAATCAAAATGTTCAAATTTGAAAAATCAAATAAATCGTGATTTTTTTAGAAAATCAATGATTTTTTATTTTTTTAATAAAAATCAGATTCTGCCCCACCCTGATTGAAATTTTCAATGCCTTTATAAATGAATAGTGGTTTGTACAACGAGAGTGGATATGGTGGCGAGGTGGCCAATATACATTTGTGTTTTACGCAGTTAATATTTTCTCCAACCAGATAAATATTTCAAAACTTTTTCGAGTATTATATTTATAATAATCAATTTCAGACAGAGTATTTTTCTTTATTCTTGAAAAAGTCGTCAAATTAAAAAAAGTACTAAAAAATCGGTATTGGTGAGACTCGAACCAACGATTATAAAGTGGAACGAACGCCTCAAAAGGCGTACGCCATAACGAACTAGGCCATTTGAAGTGTACGATTTTACTAAATTCTTGGTGTGAAGAGTCTATGTTAGTCCATCAATTCCACAAAAAAAACCAATTGTGAAAGTTCACACCTGACTGAATAAACTAGAGAATATTTCAGATATAAGTACATTTATCTATAAGTGTTGGCAACCCATGTTGAAGAAAAAAAGGTGCACAGAATGCAAAAATAAGGTATTCTCCATTGAAAAAAAGGTACATTATCATTTCGATTTCTGCACATGCGCAAAATTGAAGTAGACAAGATATTTCCAGGAATGAGCTTCTATTCTGTGACGGTGCTGTCAACTGTCATATCAGAGGCAAATTTCAAAGCTAGAGCTGATCCTCGTGCATCCAAATTTTGTATTTTCCATACGAAATTCTGTCAAAGTTGTCAAAATGGCAATGAAAATTTGACAACACTGACAGAATTTCGGATAAAAGATGTGAATTTCGGACGAAAAGTTCGAATTGTCTATGCATAGGGTTCCGAGTGTGAAAATAAGGTACAATCAGCGTACCTTGTGACTTTCATAAGGTACAAGGTACACTGAAGGAAAAAAAGGTACATGTACCTTTAAAAAGGTACGGTTGCCAACACTTCTATACTTAAATGAAACAACTTGGATTTCGTAATTGTAGGTAGACAGATCAGAATTGTGACGTTTCTACAAAACGTTCAAAAGATAGAATTCAAGGACGCGTGAACAGTGAGCCTGCATCTATATATATAGCCTGCGCGGCGTAGCCAGGTTGTGCCTATTTTACTGACTGAGGGATTTCTTGCGGAATGGGTAGTAAATGACAATTTTTTTTTCTTAAATTGCATATTTGTATCGAAAGAGAACAACAAATATGCCCATAGAATTTTTTTCCCGAAAAAACCCCCCTTGACCCCACTTTACTCTTGTGATTTTTCGAATAAATTTGCGGAATGGGTAGTAAATGTTAATTTTTTCTCCTCAAATTGCATATTTGAATTGAAAAAAGGACAACAAATATGCCCATATAGAAATTTTTTCCTGAAAAAACCCCCCTTGACCCCACTTTACTCCTGTGATTTTTCGAATAAATTTGCGGAATGGGTAGTAAATGTCGATTTTTTTTTCCTCAAACTGCATAATTGAATCGAAAAGAGGACAACAAATATGCCCATGGAATTTTTTTCCTGAAAAAAAAAACCCTTGACCCCACTTTACTTTGTGATTTTTCGAATAAATTTGCGGAATGGGTAGTAACAAGTGTAAGAAAATCCTGAATGAATTTTCCTTTTGAATTTTAAATCGAGTTTTTTTAAATTCTTCACATGTAAATTGTGGAAGCTTCAGGAGATTCAATAATTAAAAGAATTGGAAGTAAAGAAGAAGGTACTACACTGTTAGTTCCAACAGTAATAGCCCGGGAGCCAGCTGCCATTTTTTGTGACCAAAATCAAGAAAGCTGAATATATCTTCCAGTATGGTTCATTCAGTATTGCTAGTAAACGAAGTGACCCTCAGCTTGCGCATTTGCGGTGGGCGTAGCCGCGACAGCCACCCACACACGTATAATTATAATAAAAAAAAAACAAATATCAAGAAAGCTGAGACTTTGTTTGTAGTTTTATGACGGTCTGAAAAAAAACGAAAAAAAGTAGTCAGCTGATTTTATGGTGGGGGGTTGTACGTCAGCTTCTCGCCGAAACATGCGAAAAATATGCGTCGAGTAAAATAATACTAAGAAAGCTGTAATTTGGGAAAGTGATGGTCGACTTGAACAGTTTCACGAAAAAAATAGTTCGCTAAATTTTTCGCGGTGGAAAAGTTATTCAAAAAAAAATTATTTCATTTACTACCCATTCCGCAAATTCATTCGAAAAATCACAAGAGTAAAGTGGTGTCAAGGGGGTGTTTTTCGGGAAAAAAATTCTATGGGTATATTTGTTGTTCTCTTTTCGATTCAAATATGCAATTTGAGAAAAAAAAATTGTCATTTACTACCCATTCCGCAAATTTATTCGAAAAATCACAAGAGTAAAGTGGGGTCAAGGGGGATTTTTTCGGGAAAAAAATTCTATGGGTGTATTTGTTGTTCTCTCTTCGATTCAAATGTGCGAATTGAGGAAAAAATGTTGTCATTTACTACCCATTCCGCAAATTTATTCGAAAAATCACAAGAGTAAAGTGGGGTCAAGGGGGGTTTTTTCGGGAAAAAAATTCTATGGATATATTTTTTGTTCTCTTTTCTATTCGAATATGCAATCTGGGAAAAAAAATTGTCATTTACTACCCAATCCGCAAATTTATTCGAAAAATCACAAGGGTAGAGTGGGGTCAAGGGGGTTTTTTTCGAGAAAAAAATTCTATGGGTATATTTGTTGTTCTCTTTTCGATTCAAATATGCAATTTGAGAAAAAAAAATTGTCATTTACTACCCATTCCGCAAATTTATTCGAAAAATCACAAGAGTAAAGTGGGGTCAAGGGGGGTTTTTTCGGGAAAAAAATTCTATGGGTATATTTGTTGTTCTCTTTTCGATTCAAATGTGCGAATTGAGGAAAAAATGTTGTCATTTACTACCCATTCCGCAAATTTCTTCGAAAAATCACAAGAGTAAAGTGGGGTCAAGGGGGGTTTTTTCGGGAAAAAAATTCTATGGATATATTTTTTGTTCTCTTTTCGATTCGAATATGCAATCTGGGAAAAAAATTGTCATTTACTACCCAATCCGCAAATTTATTCTAAAAATCACAAGGGTAGAGTGGGGTCAAGGGGGGGGTTTTCGAGAAAAAAATTCTATGGGTATATTTGTCGTTCTCTTTTCGATTCAAATATGCAATTTGAGAAAAAAATGTTGTCATTTACTACCCATTCCGCAAATTTATTCGAAAAATCAAAAATCACAAGAGTAAAGTGGGGTCAAGGGGGGTTTTTTCGGGAAAAAAATTCTATGGGTATATTTGTTGTTCTCTTTACGATTCAAATGTGCAATTTGAGGGAAAAAAATTAACATTTACTACCCATTCCGCAAGAAATCCCTCAGTCAGTAAAATAGATTCTCCCGCGTAGCCACGCCTTCTAAACTGAAATAAATGAAGAACTGTTTACACTGTACTGTACTCATTTGTGCTTTGTATTTACGTGTGTTACGTTAATTAAATAATATGATTGGAAACACCTCCAAGAGAAAGATAACAAAAAGACATTTAAGTGTAGAGGAAAAAGGTGTAATATTGAACACTTATAAAAAAGCATCCCAAGAGTTTATGGGAGAACAGGAAAATGCGACGTTTTTGTTGAGTGGTGTAAATCGGACCTGTAACATTGGGGAGAGGAACATTCAAAGAGTGCGTACTGTTCGTTCACGTGATCATTCTATCTTCTCAGCGGCTACACTATAGGTTTGTTCTGGTTCGAATATCCAGAACTGTTTCAAACCTGCGCAGGACATGATGCGTAGAAGCAACAAATCCCAGACAGTCCAGGACAGTCTCGAACACTTGGTTGAACCAGAACGCTCTTTTTGAGTGACCACTGCGCCATCTTTCGTATACAGGGAGCTTTTATTTAACAAGTGGGCAGCTTGGAAATTAATGGTTTTGAGTTGGCTGCCATTAAAAAGTATTTTGGGATTTTGGGCATATATATTTGGGAGTTCACTCAGTTCACTGTTTGTTCGTCATTCGTATTCGCAGTTTGAAACGTTCTTTAGTATATTTTCATAATTTTTTTTTTAACATTTTTGGTACCATGTCAGGTAAACATTGAGTGAAAAAGTGCATGGTCCCGATATAACTAAAAAATAAATATTTTCCAGAAGAATATCAGTTGTCAGAGTTTCTAATACAAAATGAAAAAAATTACGATAGGGATGGAGATAACTTTTTTAGCAGGGAGAAAATCCTAATACTTTTGGATTTGTATATATCATATAAACCAAAAGTAGGTAGAGGAGTTTACAGCTTAATAAATTATTAAACTATAAACAAAAACCTACCCTACCTGCGACTTCAACTTGACTGCGCATGCGCAACGAGAACAGTTTTCATCAGTTCTCGCTCAAGAGCAAAAACAAGTCGTGATAGTTCAGGACAGTCCGAGATCATTTTGAATGCGAAACCAGAACAGAGGATTCATCAATCCGAACTTGTCCTCGACAAACCAGAACGCTCTTTATTAACTGCGCATGATCCTGACGTCCGAGAACCACAATTTTTCAGAACCAGAACAAACCTTATATAGTAACCGAGTATTTTGTTCTCTGTGATTGTTGGAATTCATATTCTGCCTTGTGTGGATATGAAATCATAACGATTCTGACTGACTGGAATCGCCTACTTATCCGTTTAGCAATCTATAAAGAAATCAGCAAATTTACGAGTGCGGGAGCAGAAATAGTATATTATGCAACGATCATATGTAATGACGGTTATCATAATTAATACACGAGTATCAACCGGGATACGAAACTTGCCGAAGGTGAGTTTTGTATGGTTGATGCGAGTGTATCAATAACCATTACATGAGAGTTGCATACGCTATTTATCTACACCCGATAAATAGTGAAGAACTACAAATATTGCGTATTTATATTTGTGTTGCACACAATCATATTAAATGAACGAATTTCTTTGAAAAGTCTACAGAATTGTAATTAATGGTATTACTTCGAGAAATAAAACGATGAGAAATGAAGAGATCAAAAATTAAAATAAAAATATTACTCGAGGCCGGAATGGAACGCATGTCTCTCCCAACTATAGTTCAACTAGCTCAGCGCCTTGGACCGCGAAGAAAATAAAGAAATAAATCATGCATTAGTCAAATGAAAAATTTAATCATTCCAACTGTATTTCTGCCGGTGAAGGTGTCGAAGGTGATTCTCCCATATCGCTGGCATCAGATATTTTACGATTATCGAAGTTTGGTTATATTTTTCAAAAATTCAGAAATATTCATTCATTATTCAAAAATACAAACGTCAAAAAACGTCAAAAATACAAACGTCAAATGCAGAGCATGCACATCATGCTTGATTGAAAAATAATGGGTTTCTATTGGTTGAAAATCTGTATCGTAATGAAAAATCTGTATTGTAATGGATTTCATTATAAAACAGGTTGTGGGCATATAAGTGTATTATTAGAGTAAGGGTGTAGATAAAAATCATTACAATTCTGATAGTTTCATTTCCCAAAATAATCTTCGCAACATTTAGTGTAACAAAGAAAAGATTTATCGAAGTTCCAGATTCAATATTCGATCATTTTCAAGAATTACGTTCCCAATCTCCTGAAAATTCAAATTCCTGATATTCAAGTGAGTTATGGTATGAAAAAAATTATCATATTTGATAAGATGTAAATCATTTCTGAACGGGTGTAGATAAAAGTTATTTTGCTACCTCCTGGAAAAGAGCGCATTTGTATTACCGTTCCCCAAAGTCACCAATGCATCTGATTTTAGCCAGTTGAGAAGTATTTCCATTCTTCCAACTCTATCCGAAAGTTTTTAATCGAAAATGGAAAACTTCTTCCTGAGCATCAGTCTGGCTTAAGGAGCGGATACAGTTGTTCATTTATCTTGAATGCTGTCACTAATGGTATAGTGGAAACGGTAGAAAATGA
This sequence comes from Zygogramma bicolorata, assembly GCA_032362365.1. Classification (NCBI taxonomy): domain Eukaryota; kingdom Metazoa; phylum Arthropoda; class Insecta; order Coleoptera; family Chrysomelidae; genus Zygogramma; species Zygogramma bicolorata. The sequence goes on from JAVJAQ010005047.1 coordinate 23,294, forward strand.
AATAGTACGTACCTAAGAAATCGACAACTGAAAATTATTGATGGACTCTCAGATAGCATAATTATACAACGATGTATATACAACATGGTAGTATTATTAGTCCTCTCTTGTATACATTTATACATCAAATTCTACATTTTTCCTACTGCAATTCGTATGCCGATCAAATTCAAGTGTATTTCTCTTTAAATTGGAACGAAACTGAAGAAGCTAATGTTATAATATCGCGACTCATAACATTATCTTAAAAACATTCTCTAATCCATTCTTTTGCACCATTTTGTTTGGAAATGAAATACAGAGAATGGAGGCTACAAATAGATGACGAATCTTTACCTATCATGATTTTTTTCACGTCAGTGATTACGTAAAAAATCTTGGTTTGTATATGGACTCAATATAACAATTTGACAAACATGTCACTTCAAATCTGAAAACGGCACACGCAGCTCTGGAATTGTTATATCCTCATCGAAAAGAAATTAAATTAAAATGATTATGGTCCTTGCCTTTTGAAGTTGATGCCTCTCGTATCCAAAAAGTACAAAATTAACGTCCACACTAGTACATAATTCATAGTCTCAAAAGAAGTATGTCTAATCGTCGTTTACTACAGTCACGTTGTTATTTTTTACCATTTTCTCAAGAATAATACACCCGATTAACTGACAGTTCTGTAATTACTTTCTCAGCAAATTCTTATAATTTATTATTATTATTCATCATTAATTATAATATTATTATGCTTATTATATACATCAATGATATAATAACTATAACTGGAGGCACATTATCTTGAATTATTTCGGAAAGAGGTGAAGATTTCGCCCCAATAGTAGCCCATATATAACAAATACCAAGTTTTCAAATTCTTAGCCAACCTGATAACGATAACGACCTCCGTCATTTGGTGCCTTTCAACTCCATATGCTCACAGCCCTGACTTTCATTCTACGACAGCAAATATATAGGCAGCAGCTGATGGGAAAATGTGGATCCCTCCAGGGCATTTGAACCTTCTTTTCTGAAAATGAAGATTTGAAATAACTCAGTAAAATTCATATTATCTTGCCACCACAACTATCTGGCGTATTTTGAGCCGGTGAACAGGAACCTGGAGTCTACATTCCGAAGCTTTGGCCCTCCAAAGGATGGAAGAAGGGCATATCCTGCCTTGTCCAAAAACGATACGATTTAAAAGTTAACAAAACAATTGAACGCGCATCTCGATTCGCCCTCAACTGTTTTGTTAATCTCGTGATGCACGTTTAACTATTTTGTTAACTTCAAAATCGTATAGGAATTATTTTTTCTTGAGGAAATAAGGAACCTTTGTAAGTGTTTTTTTGTGTAGTGTAATTTTCATTTGTGCCAGTCTATCATCTGTTCTACTCGAATAATATTTCTGTATTTTCAAAAACATCCATATCAAACAATGGTAACTATAATGGTTCATACCATTAAAGAATACAGTATTTTTATGTTTCATGAATATAATATTTTGCGTAATCTGTATAAGAATCTGATGGCATAGTTAGAAGTGAATCATGAAATTGCGATGTTGCTACGATTTTTTTTTCAATATGTCACTGCGATATGTATTTCTCGATGTAACGACAATATGATCTTTGCGTTACCGCACTGGCATGAAATATGCGAAAAACTGTCAATTGTCGTGGATGAATGGAAATTAAAAAAAATATATACATATTCAAGAAATAATACAGTTCATTAATAGATAATATGAATGGAAAGAAAGAACGCACTCAAAACGTTTCACTTGCCTTAACAAAAAACATGTTATACAACAATATATATTTCCTAACAGAAATAAATGAAAAGACTTGCCAAAAATTAACATAGGCCATTTGTAAACTGGAATCTTCCTTCTCAGCCATATTGACTCGGTTGACTCGGTTCGTTTCTCTAGTGGGTACACGCTGGAACAAACTTATAATTATAGTTTGATCAGATAGCAATATAGATAGATAGATTTTTTTTTCAAATCATCTTTCGAACAATCTGTTCAGGCCAGTCTCAAATTACCTACACAGTAGGTTTCGGCTGGCACCTGTCAGAAAACAACTACTCCCCTGGCTAATACCACGAAGGGCATTGAATTATATCCGACCGGTGCCAGTGCAGGTTTCTTCACAGAAGTAAATCCTGCATTTGCTTTCGTCGATACAATGAAGGAATTGATTTTCAATTATAGGGACGGACACACTTGCAGACCGGTTTCGGGCTGTTTGGCCACTCGTCAGTGCAAGGCAGTGCCATCATCAACATAAAGTCGATGACTTCCCATAATTAAAAATCAACATCATTCAGAGTATCAAGCCCCGACCAAAGTTGATGCGAACAACGAAGTTATTGCGCCATCTACAAATGGACGAGGTATTCCAAAAGCAAACCGAATTCGCCCATTCCTTCTGCAAGGAAAATGTAAAAACATTTGACATAGTCAGTGGGCATACTTGAAGACTGGCGTTAAATCAAATCATCTTTCGAACAATCTGTTCAGGCCAGTCTCAAATTACCTACACAGTAGGTTTCGGCTGGCACCTGTCAGAAAACAACTGTGAAGAAACCTGCACTGGCACCGGTCGGATATAATTCAATGCCCTTCGTGGTATTAGCCAGGGGAGTAGTTGTTTTCTGACAGGTGCCAGCCGAAACCTACTGTGTAGGTAATTTGAGACTGGCCTGAACAGATTGTTCGAAAGATGATTTGATTTAACGCCAGTCTTCAAGTATGCCCACTGACTATGTCAAATGTTTTTAGATTTTTTTTTGCAAGATAGCGGCTCTGTAACGTTGCCGCGCCAAGTACTTTGCGTCAGATCATTGAAACTTAGCTTTGAAACATCAAAATCAACCTCCCATATCTTATTCTGAAGCGCTCGATTATTTCAGACTACTATCGATTTTTTTTACTAATCTGATCGTCTGCCCTAGGCGCGCCTCACCAGATAAAGGACTAACGCTCTCCAAAGTTGTTTGACTGGGTCTAAGGTATCTCCCATACCAAAATCTGACGCGCTAGAGTATGCCAAAAAAATCCCCTATTCGCCTCCTCAACTACTTAATAGGGGAGCCCAAGCAGGGATTTCGGGATTTACTAAAGTGCGGCAGATTAATATACAGGGGGATACCTTGTACCCGGTTAAGTACTTCCACCATATATGAGCCCTATATATTTGGCCGCCCGATCAGATTAGTAAAAAAAAATTGATCATCTGAAATTCTCGAGCGCGTCAGATTAAGGTAGGCTGAGTTAGTTACATCCTGAAACGTGGATATTCCACTAATCTGACAATTCGAGAGTTACCTAAAGAAGGAGGAGGGCTACAAAGTTTTAAAAAAACGTCATCTCGACATTCTCGAGCGTGGCTAATTTTGTTTTTATTTCGAAGGGAATAATTCAAGAATTGCAAAAAATATGTAATCTGACGATTTCCACAAGTCGAAATAATAATAATTCATCGATGAAGTTTAATGCGTGCAGCTACGTGATGTCTATATTCCTCTCTGCACGTTTCAATTTCTCTCTCACTCTTTCTCTATCTATTTCTCCCTCACTCCGTCCCCACTCTGGTTTCTGTTGCCATAATGATGCCATGACAGTTGATTACACAGACTCTTTGTTGGCGTGATATTGTTTACAACGAATATCCAACGTTTTAAAGTTTTTAAAATTCAATAGCTAATAGCTTATATTATTTTCTTATGAATACAAGTATTCGAAAAAAAACATACACTTTTTTATTTACATGCTTTTTTCCTGAGATTTTCAATTAATCGAGTTCAATGATTTAAAAAACTAAAAAAAAATTCAAATTGGCAGAATAGGCGAATCTCTTCAGTTAATCGTCAGATTATGAGACTGCAACGTCTAGGGCGTAAAGATGAACCATATATATCTAAATTGACGCGCTTGTGTATTTCAAAATGACGTTTTTTTTTCACATTCTAATAACGGCCGCGAGTTTGCGTCACATCCAAACCGTCAGATTATTAAATATGAGCTTTTTTTTAGGTTCACTCCCCCTCAGAAAATCTGACGCACTCGAGAATTTTTTTTTCATTTTCAACCTTTACGAACGACCTTCCCCACCATGGAAACAATCAGATTAACATACTTAAATTTTTAAAAATATGTAGGACATAGATGATATCAATATCTGACGTGCTCGAGTATGCATGCAACAGTTTTTTTCACATTTTTGAAAGTCTATAGCCGCTTCCCCCACCGATGAAAAGGTATACGCTATATAAATTTTTTTCTTTTTATCATCTAAGCTTCGCAACCCAATAGGTCTCTATGACGCTTGAGTCAATCCTGATTTAGCATCGAGGGCTCTCCTACTAACTGGGATTGTAATCTGAGATATAGCCGGAAAAAATCAACGAACTTTATATCGCAGAGATGTATGTCTAGAAAGGGTCTCCGCCTACCGCGATTCCGCGAACTTTCTCCACCGCTCCCGTATGCATCCGCCGCCGATGCGTTCCCATCAATCAGCCGCCCACCCGCAGCATCCGAGCGCGGGCGTCGGAGCGCCCGGGAGACGCGGCGCACGTCGCCGCCACGGGCGCCGCCTCCGTCGCCGTCAGCTGGTCCGTCAGTTTCCGGGACTCAACAGGTCGGCATGATATCTCGCTCCCTCGCGGTCCTCGATGCCCCCTCGTCGAATCCGCGGCAGAGCCGTCGCCACCCCCGGGTCTGACCCCCTGAACGCGTGTCTCGACGCGAACGGCACCTACGTGTGCACGGCCTTCAACCCCCGCTGCTACATCATCCAGAAGGTGAGAGAGACCGCGCCATATGGATAGTGTGGACCACTTCTGCGTTGGCCCGCACCTGGGGCTTGCTTTTTGTGTGCTTGTGCTGTTGTAGAATTTTTCTGCTTGCTATGATCCTTATTCGACGTTGTCAACGCAATTTCTGGATCAATAATGTTGTTTTGGTTTGATTTTCTACAAGGTAACACGTAGAACATGTAAAGCAATACTTAAAACTATCGTAATCAAGACGAAATTAATAACTACAAGATCAAATATTCCTTTATTCATACGAAGCCATTTGGATGTTGACTTGATAGACATCGTAAAGAATATTTGGATTAATATTATAGTCATCATGAACATGATCATATAGATCACGTCGTAATGTTGCCACAATATAACAGCAATTTGCAAATATAAAATCGATAAGATCTTTTGAAACATCAATACAATATTCAACCAATATTAAAATATTGTTCTATTCAAACTCACTTATTTATTCATAATTGTACGGAGAACTCTATTATTAATGGTCTAGCTTTTTAGAACTTCAGAAAACACGTTTTGCTCACGAGTCTAGCAAATGGAATTTCGATTCGTCTGCAGTAAAGAAATCTACATATGTCGAGGCATAACTTACACTTCCAAAAGGCGGGCATTAACTGAAGATCATTTCATTAAAATCAATTGAAGATGCGAGTATGGTTTACGAAACACGTGTATATACGCGATCGGTACCTACGTGTGCACGGCCTTTTTCCGCTGCTACATCATCCAGGAGGTGATAGAGACCACGCCATATGGATAGTGTGGACCACTTCTGCGTTGGCCCGCACCTGGGGCTTGCTTTTTGTGTGCTTGTGCTGTTTTACAATTGTTCTGCTTGCTTTGATACTTAATCGACTTTGTCAACGCAATTTCTGGATCAATAACGCTGTTTTCATTTGGTGGTCAACAAGGTAACACGTGGAACATGTAAAGCAATACTTAAAACTATCGTAATCAAGACGAGATTAAGTAATACATACAAGATCGAATATTCCTTTATTCATACGAAGCCATTTGGATGTTGACTTGATGGACATCGTAAATAATATTTGGATTAATATTATAGTCATCATGAACATATGATCCTATAGATCACGGCGTTATGTTGCCACAATATAACAGCAATATGCAAATACAATATCGATAGGGTCGTTTGAAATATCAATACAAAATTGACTAATAATTCACAGTTCGATTCAAAATTACTTAGATATATTCATAATTGTACGGAGAACTCTATTATTAATGGTCTAGCTTTTTAGAACTTCAGAAAACACGTTTTGCTCACGAGTCTAACAAATGGAATTTAGATTCGTCCGCAGAAAAGAAAGCTACATATGTCGAAGCATAACTTACTCTTCCAAAAGGCAGGCATTAACTGAAGATCATTTTATTAAAATCGATTGAAGATGCCAACATGGTTTACGAAACACACGTGTATATACGCGATCGGTACCTACGTGTGCACGGCCTTCAATCCACGCTGCTACATCATGCAGGAGGTGAGAGAGACCGCGCCATATGGATAGTGTGGACCACTTCTACGTTGGCCCGCACCTGGGGCTTGCTTTTTGTGTGCTTGTGCTGTTTTAGAGTTGTTCTGCTTGCTTTGATCCTCAATCGACTTTGTCAACTCAATTTCTGAATCAATAACGTTGTTTTGATTTGATGGTCAACAAGGTAGCACGTGTAACATATAAAACAACATTTAAAACTGTCGTTATCAAGACGAGATTAATACATACAAGATCAAATATTCCTTTACTCATACGAAGTTTTTCCATTTGGATGTTGACTTGATAGACATCGTAAAGAATATTTGGATTAACATTATAGTCATCACGAACATGATCATATAGATCACGGCATTATGTTGCCACAATGTAACAGCAATATGCAAATATAAAATCGATAAGGTCTTTTGAAATATCAATACAACATTCACCTGATATTTCACAGTTCTATATTCAAAAGAGAAATAGTATTATCCGAACAAAGTCGATCTAAAATTGAATGTAGAGCTCAAAAATGTTGAAATATACAGGGTGTTCCATTTGAAAAAATTGAGTTCCACTCATTTTTTCATGAGATCAAAGTATCTGCATTTTTATCCAAATTAATTTATATCTTCTAAACGGTAATAGATAGGTATATAGTATATGAATTCGTTGACAAAGTGATAATGAATTATAATATGATATTATATACGGGGTGTTCCATTTGAAAAATCAAAGAAGCCGCTACTTTATAGTAGAAGCGACAACGCCGCATCGTCTGAAATATTTTAGGCGTGTAGGTCATATTGATTTATGCATACTGTTAAATTTTCAGGTTGATCCGTTGAATAGTTTGCCAGAAACGGCTAATTAACGCTCATCATGAGAAGCCCTGTATACAACAATGATTAAAATTATCGTAATTGTGGCAAAGATTGAGGACGAGATTTATCTCTACATTCGAGATCAAATTATCATTTTCTCACACATAATGCTCTCCCCTTCAGTATTTTTTGCAAAATAGATTAGAGAAACTGAAATGAAATTTGACTGACACCGCAAAGAATATTAAGATTGTATTTATATTGTAATCACGAACATATCACGGCATTATGCATATATAAAATATGCATTTGATATGTTATTTGAAGTCTCAATACAAAATTCAACTGAATTTACAGTTCAATCCAAAAATACTCAGAAACATCCAATATTGTTTGAAGAATCCATTGATGTCTTTTGAACTTCAAGAAACACGTTTCGCTTACAAGTCTAGAAAATAGAATTTCGAAACGCTCGAAGGTAGGAACATATCTGCAAGATGAAAGTCCGCGCCTAGGAGCTTGCTTTCTGTGTGCTTGTGCTGCTTGATAGTCCTTTATCGATGTTTTGATTCGATGTCCAAGAAGGTAACAAGTGGAACATAAAGAGATAAAATATATTTCTTGTAAATACTATAATGGTGGTAAATTGTTCAATCATTTACCATAAGAAATAAGATCTGCAAATCTGAGCAACATCAATTTCAAAAGGGCGGTAAAACACCTACTTGTTGACAGCCCCTATTATAGTTTGGAGGAATATTTTAGTGAATCTTTTTAAGAATAATTTTTATTAATTTATTATTTTTGACTGTTATTTTACATTATAGTGTTTAATATATACATTTTTAATACTATTTTATATCTACATTGTATTTCTTGGACTTTGTCAATAAGATGCAAATCTTCAGACAATAAAGTATATTTTGATTTGATTTAAAAGCGTCATAATCGTGTCAGGGATTGAAGACGAGATTAATTATCACGTACAATATCAAATATAGGTGATTAATGGGCACTAGACATGGGGAAATTAGGGGATTCAGGGTAGTTAGAAGTCTCTATTCCTCATCCCAGATACGGCCTTGTCTCTTGGATCTCTGGGACTGGATGGAGAAGTTTGTTCATTGAATTGACCGTAGAAACGTATCATCACGAACATGATTATGTACATCTCTGCGTAATATCACCACCATATATCAGCAAAATGCAAATATAGAATCGGCAAAGCCATTGAAAGACTCACTGAAAAATTCAACGGAATATACAGGTCAATCCAAAATGGCCGAGCTACCGTCAGACATATCGTTTGAGAAATCCATTCAATATAATATATAGACAGGGGAAATAGCTGTTTTAGATTGCTTTGCAGAAGCAGAAACCAAAAACGACCTTATTGAGATTCCATTGACTTGTAATGACATTTAGAATGCAAATCGAAGAAGGGCATTTTCTTGAGAGAACTTACCTATTTAGAAAAACTCTTTGCGCGCTGAAAGTAGAAATGTTTTCTCAATAAGAAAGAGATAGGTACCACCTTATAACAAAAAATGCATTGAAAGTGATTGAAAGATTATTTAGAAAAACTCTTTGATTGCCAGCGCTGAAAGTAGAAATGTTTTCTCAATAAGAAAGAGATAGGTACCACCTTATAACAAAAAATGCATTGAAAGTGATTGAAAGATTCAGTATTCATAGTTATCATTATTTTTACGTTTTCTTTCTGATTTTTTCAGGTAGTTTCTTCATATAGTACCTCGGGATCAACCATAGATGGGTATGGTACGAAAATTGATGTAGTTCCAGCAGAGAATCATCAAGTTGGCTGGGATCAAGACTACGCCCTTCCTGATTTGGTACACTCCGTAACTTTGGGCGGTAAGATAATACTCTTTGAATATAACTTTCAATGAATCAGATATAATACTTTCATAAGTGCATATTCCGTAATTATAACGAGTTATTATACATGTCGATAACTGATTCTGCAGAATATTACCAATCACAGTTGGGACAAATTCATTAATCTTCAGTTGTGTTCAACTTTTACCATTCATTAGTACCTACGCCTTTCATTTTTTATATGTTAAACTCGCCCTTAAACGTCATATGTCAGTTCGATTTTGATGTCTTCCCATACCTTCAAAATTCATTGATCAAGCAAGATCAAATATATCTTGCCCTTGAGAGTGGAAATGAATTTACTTCAAAATTTCATCAGACTGGAATCAGAAAATGTAAACAATTAGGTAGTAGTAGTAACTTATTCTTTTAGTATTGGTGCATGCGATTAATAGAGCGCTATATAGCTTGGTAAGCCGAGTCTCGTGGATTAAAATACTAGTTACTTTTTTTCAGCTGCATAAATATATGGATGCGAGTCAAATTGTGAAAATTCAATACATTATATTTCTGTTAATATATTTTTGCATCGTTTTTAGGAAAGAATCACACTGCATATTGAATACCCTTGCGGCCAACTTATTCCCGCAAATAACAAAATTTCTCGCTCATTGAATAATATATAAGTTTTCCTCCCTCCACCGAAAGAAATAAACTTTTCCACATTGCATAATAAGTATACTCAGGTGTTTTGGACAATCAATGTATAGGGAGAGGACGACCATAAAATATGTACCACGGGTGCCCATTTACGTCCATGAGACTTTTTTGCGACGTACCGTTTCTGTAAAAATAATGTACATCGTTTCTATACAAATAATGTACATCCTACGTCTATTTTTGACGTACTCACACCTAAAAATATATCAAAACACTTTGTCAACTTGTTGAAAAATAGTTTTTCTACCCCCACTGTTTCAAACCGTTTATTACGCATTTAACAGCTGTTAGGTAATGGCTTATTCATAATACATCTGTATTCTAAATTAATGGCGATCGCTTCCGTATTGTTTTTAATGATGGGATCTGTAACATTTAACCAGATGAATTCAGTCCATTTTTTTCCAAATTCCTTGTAAAACTGAAGTAAAATTCATGTTTTTAGGAAATTTATTATTCAACAGTTTGTGGATTGGTATTGAATCTAGTTATACCCACTAACAGAAATTACCGCACAAGCATGGTGAAGGTAGAAAACTTACAGTACGCAACTCGAGGATAAGGCCAATTAGGTGCACTCGTGAATTGCCGCACTCGGCTAACGCCCAACTCGCGCTTACAATTTTTTGCTCGTGCGTAATAGGCTACTTATCCTACTCATTACGTAATATTTATTATGCTCGGGTGACCATAAAGTTCACTTTAGGAGGGGAGGACAGGCGGCGAGACGTCTGACCAAGGCCCGCGGGGGGGCCGGCGGGCGCGGGGGCGGGCCCCGGGGCCCGCCCGGCCCCCCCCCCCCCCCCGGCCCCCCCCCCCCGGGGGGCGGGGCGGCCCCGGGGGGGGGCCGCGGCGGGCCCCCCCCCCGGCCGGCCCCCCCCCCCCGGGCCGGGCCCTCCCCCCCCCCCCCCAAAAAACCGCCACACCCCCCGGCCCCCCCCCCCCCCCTCCCCCCCCCCGGGCCCCCCGAAACTTCACATTAAAACACTCCCCTCAACTCCTCCCCCCCCCCCGCCCACAACACCCACCCCACAAAAACCCCCCCCCCCCCAAAACCCCCTATAAAGACACAAATTTGTTCTGCTTATCAACTTTTCAATTTTTACTGTGTTTTCATTCAACTTTTTTCAAATATATTGTTGATGCAATAACGAATCAGTAGGTATGACATGAAAGTTTGTATAAATCACTGGTATGAAAAGTTATATGCTCTCAGTGCATAAACCTCCACTTGATAGACCTGGTAAATAAATAACTATTTTTTATCGTTTCAAAGAAAATTCGCTCAAGAAATACCACAGCGAAATGAGTTTCGGATTAACGCTATTTGAGAATAAGAAAAATATGAACGTTTAAAAATCGAAATTAAAGGAATATGTTGATACAGTAAGTGACTACAATACATTTTGATACGTACACGTAGATAAAATAGTTTTAACACTTTTTCATTTATCGATCAGAAGCATAGCGTATATGCGTCCAAATACCAGGTAGTTATATATATATATATATATATATATATATATATATATATATATATATATATATATATATATAGTAACAGCATTATATGAAATATAACGAAGACATTTCCTTACTATCAATTCTTCAACTGAAGATGCCTACTTGATGTACGAAATTCGTGACTATACGCACAATTTCTGAATCAATTATGTTGATTTGATTCGCTGGTCAACCAGAGGTAACACACGCATGGAACATGAATATGACATCGAGATTATTCATTCAATATATACAAGATCAAATACTAAACATTCCGTTACATTGCTCTGCTTTTAGGGGTGTTCGCAGAAGGGATCACACAAATTAAAGTGAAACTCGACAGACATTGTAAAAGATATAAGATTTGAATATAATGTTATCACGAACAAAATCATATAGATCACTGTGTTATATCGCCACAATATAACAAATCATCATTATAGAATTACGTCACGAGTTACCTCTGAGACTCTGAGGCTGAGGCCTCAATCTCCATACTCCTTAAGAATGAACTGTTCAGTTCGAGGCTGATTTTTAAAAAGTCGCGGTAAATTCGATCAATTGATCTGACAAATTCTCCATTCGATTCGTATACTATGCATTTTCTCGAAATGGAGAATCATTGGAAAAAATTTTGAGTTCATCAAATCCAACGTTGGTATATAGGAGGAAGGTTACGAAATGTCATCATATCGATCCCTCCATATTGCGGGGGCGTCAATGATGTTAAGGTGAAATTCCACGATATACTAATATGCAAGTGGATTTCAGTTTCTGGTATCTGATTGGTAGATAACAACAGATAGCAAAAAAAATACCTGCTTCCCTAATAAAATCTAAGAATATTCGAGTATATTGAAAATCTAACTTTATGGTGTTCAATACTGCTTGTCAGTTGAGAAAAAGTGTGTATATACTTACTCTTCGTATTTGTGTTTGGTTTGACAGATAATTCAATTCGATCTGAGCCCAGATTCTATTTCACGAATTCGATTATCGAATTGTTTAGCATATGCGTATATTATCGGTACAGCGCATGCTACAGTCACAGTCTGAGCTATTCGACAATCGAATTCGTGGAATAGAATCTGGGGGCTGATCTCGATATATGTTAAAATTGAAAACGAAAGCAAATGAAAAATTGATGACTGTGTATGGTTGGTGAAAAAACGAAAGGAATACCGTTGTTTAAAAAAAAATGGGACTGTTCCTCATGCAGCAAGAAAGTTTGCCAGAGGATGATAATTACTCGTATATGAAATGGAAAGTGTTTGGGTTTACCAGTCGTTCAAGGATCTTTCTCCGAGGTCAAGAAAATGTTTGAGCTTTGTATTATACTTTGAACGTTATCTACGTCTTTTAATGTATAGTGTTGAATTTATATAGGAATCCAAATGAACTTATGAACAAAATGCCTCTTCAAAGATATCGCTTTGTAATCATGCAACCAATTGTGATATAGTCCATTCATACAAAATGAGTACCATGATTATTCGTGAATGAAATCATGTAGTGTAGGTATTTGAAAATAGCATTAGTAAAGAAACTGATGTAATTATTTGAATGTAACATCGGATTCCTGTTGATTTTTTTTTAAATCCTCCTTCAGCTTTGAAAGTTCAGAAACACATGTTTCTGATGCACCTCCTTGTGAAATCTCTTCCAGCACATTTTCTAAAATATATATACATTATTTTACTCTCCCCAAAAATACTTGAAAAAAATGTAAACCAACCAGTATTTTGTAAAAATTGAGTTTCATCTGGCCGTGATTTCTTTGTTGGAATAACTGAAACATAATGAAAAATCAAGCAAATATATTTACAAAATTAGGGAAAACGGTAAACCCGATTTTGGCAGAACTCACCATTTTTCAACAACCTCACTCGTGACTTAGGTTGGTCCTCTCCTGTTATTTCGCAATCATTTTCATAAAAGTGCTCCGAGCATATTCTAGAATAATTTGTCGGAATCCACGTATCGGGTTTAGGTAATACTTCGGTCGCTATGAGCACCTTTTTTTCGAAATTTTTTTTTGTGGAACTTACGTAACTCGGTCTCCTCTACAATAAATGTAAATGAAATAATCGGCGGTCTCTTATATTTTCGGAGATACAGGGCCTTTTTGGTGTAAAACTTCACAATTTTCCACATCAAATTTCTGTTGTTTGAACACACAAAATTCCTCCTTCTTCTGATCAGACGTTAGTCACTCTCTTATTCACTCGTTTTCAACATTTTTAAGCAGAAAAAAACCTTATTTTCTCAAAAAATCCAACTTTCTCCAAAAGTCAACATTAATGCATTCAGTTCTCAACAATAACAATGAGAGCGGCAACACTGCAAATACATCACTTTCGACTGTCATTGCACTATGACATCACAACAAATTGGTTATGCGGTTTGAAATTAATTGCATTTTTTGGAAAACTAATGGTTTTTTATGCTTGAAAATATTAGAAACGAGTAAATAAGAGAGTGTGTGGTGTTTGATCAGACGAAGGAGGAATTTTGTGTGTTCAAACAACAGAAATTTGATGTGGAAAATTGTGAAGTTTTACACCAAAAAGGCCCTGTATCTCCGAAAATATAAGAGACCGCCGATTATTTCATTTACATTTATTGTAGAGGAGACCGAGTTACGTAAGTTCCACAAAAAAAAATTTCGAAAAAAAGGTGCTCATAGCGACCGAAGTATTACCCGGGTTTATTACAAAATGCTGTCCACTCTTGTCTTACAACAGGATTCTTCGGAAATGAGTGAAAACTTAAGGCTCTACTTGAGCTTAATAGCGTTCCCTAAGTGTTCAACAGCCCGTTACACAGCACTTGTTTCCCGGTATAATAACTAATCAAAAAGTTTTTTATACAACACAATAGCTAAAACGAACAAGTACCCAAGAAAAAACACCAACAACTTATCCTAATAGAAACACTTTAAAGCTAGTAAAATATTACTCTAAGAAACTCCTTACACTAATGGAAATTGAACAAACGACTCAAAATATTGAAAAAATGATTCCCTAAACTTCAAAAAGACAAGACTGAATACACAACGCAACGCAGGTTCAGGTATGCTGTGGGCTGTGACAACGCAAAACGCAACAAATCTTTTACTTTTACAACAGAGTAACAAAGACACTTAAGAGACAGAGACAATCAGAAATCAGCCACATAAAACATATATGTTTGTGTGTTCTGTGGCAATTTATTTGCACTTTTTCTGTTTATCTTTGGTTCTATGGGGTTGTGCCACCTATAGAGATTTCCAATTTACCCAGTTTACCCCAGAATTGCCAACTTCGATTTCCCCAAACCCTGCCCCTAGCCTCAGGTACCCCTTCGCCTATAAACATTTCGTAACTTTCCTATATATGAACGTTGATCAAATCTTGCTCAAGCATGAAAAAAGCGCTGTATCAGGCGCCGCGTCAAAGATCAATGATTGAATGAAATGCATGCTGGTCGATTGGAACTTCTTGATATTCATTGAAACAATAAGCATTCAATAATTCAATACCAATTTTCCTTTGCGTTGTCGGAATGTATATCCGTTATTCTATGGCTTAAATCGGTGGATATTTCGTATATCTAAACTCCTCATTTGTTGTAATATCTGAAAAGCATAGGAATACACTGAAAATGAACTCAGTATTGAAGCAAACTCTCTGAGCACTAGTAGACCAATGGAAATTAATATATGAAATTATACATAGAACTCGTAATTATATCTTGAAACATGACTAGGAAGCGTTTCAAATATGGCAGACTAACACAGTAGCGGCACATAAATTCATGAGCGTAGTCTAGGAAGAGATGATAAATATTATCCTATTTTTTCAAGAATAAAACCTATAAGAATCTTTTTTTCCCGAATAATTGTGATATTTATAAACTATCGGCCGGTAGTTTTGTTTATCATCAAATGTAAAAGTTTTATGAGTAATACACTTTCACGTAATAAATGTCTGACTGCCGGACAGTAAAAGTCATTACTTTTCTACCTAGGCAGTGAAGTGACAATTTTCGAGTTTTAATATGATCATCCTAAAATTTACATCTTTTATTTCAAGAGAAATAATATCAGGTGTATTTCAGAAAAAATAGAAAATAAATATTTTTTATTAGGAGAAAAAGTTTTGGTGTTTTGTAATGCGAGCATGAATATTGAAAAGTGCATTTGCACTTGAAATTTTCATCAGAAATGTTTTGTCCTACGTTGATTGCAATATCCAAAGGTCCCAATGAAAATAGAAACAGGCGTTTTTCTTGTAATAAAAAAATCTTTGAGACATATGTAGGTACATACACATGGAAAAAATCGGGCCGAAACTTGAGAATCAATTGGGAACGAATTGTCCGACAGCAATATCCGAGAAAAATCACCTGAATGTAAAAAACTAATAAAATGACTCAGGAAATTTCGGAAGGCAAAGTTCAGCCAGTTCTCCAAGAAGATAAACATATATACGACCTCGATATACATTAATGAAAAAGCTAGTAGGATCATTATTCTGAGAATTTTTGATAGATTTTTTTCAGATGATTGGGAATGATAGGTAGATAAATAATAAAAATAAAATTTTAAATAATTAGGTAAAAAAGAAATCAAATATGAGGGGCTCGAATACAATCGAAAATATTGAAATGGATTTCAGTCAAAGAACAATAATAAAAATTCAGTTGATATTTATATTGTGAGAACAAATAGAATATCGAATTTGAAATAGTAAAATCAAACTAAATTTCAAATGGAGAGATGTGAATCAAGATGAACACAAATGTTCAAACCAAGTTTCAAGTTGAATGTATTCACAACGTATAGATCCTTGGAACCCGAAAAATCCGTTTCATTTTTTTGTTTGAATTTGAGTGCATCTAATTCATAACTATTTTGACAAACAAATATATTTATCTACCTATCATTCCCAATCATCTGAAAAAAATCTATCAAATATTCTCAGAATAATGATCCTACTAGCTTTTTCATTAATGTATATCGAGGTCGTATATATGTTTATCTTCTTGGAGAACTGGCTGAACTTTGCCTTCTGAAATTTCCTGAGTCATTTTATTAGTTTTTTATACATTCAGGTGATTTTTCTCGGGTATTGCTGTCGGACAATTCGTTCCCAATTGATTCTCAAGTTTCGGCTCGATTTTTTCAATGTATGTACCTACATATGTCTCAAAGATTTTTTTATTACAAGAAAAACGCCTGTTTCTATTCTCATTGGGACCTTTGGATATTGCAATCAACGTAGGACAAAACATTTCTGATGAAAATTTCAAGTGCAAATGCACTTTTCAATCAGTTCAAAAGGTTGCTATTTGACCCCTTCTACGGGTCGTCCATCAATATTCATGCTCGCATTACAAAACACCAAAACTTTTTCTCCTAATAAAAAATATTTATTTTCTATTTTTTCTGAAATACACCTGATATTATTTCTCTTGAAATAAAAGATGTAAATTTTAGGATGATCATATTAAAAATCGAAAATAGTCACTTTACTGCCTAGGTAGAAAAGTAATGACTTTTACTGTCCGGCAGTCAGACATTTATTACGTGAAAGTGTATTACTCATAAAACTTTTACATTTGATGATAAACAAAACTACCGGCCGATAGTTTATAAATATCACAATTATTCGAGAAAAAAAAAGATTCTTATAGGTTTTATTATTGAAAAAATAGGATAATATTTATCATCTCTCCCTAGACTACGCTCATGAATTTATGTGCCGCTACTGTGTTAGTCTGCCATATTTGACACGCTTCCTAGTCATGTTTCAAGATATAATTACGAGTTCTATGTATAATTTCATATATTAATTTCCATTGGTCTACTAGTGCTCAGAGAGTATGCTTCAATACTGAGTTCATTTTCAGTGTATTCCTATGCTTCTTAGATATTACAACAAATGAGGAGTTTAGATATACGAAATATCCACCGATTTAAGCAATAGAATAACGGATATACATTCTGACAACGCAAAGGAAAATTGGTATTGAATTATTGAATGCTTATTGTTTCAATGAATATCAAGAAGTTCCAATCGACCAGCATGCATTTCATTCAATCATTGATCTTTGACGCGGCGCCTGATACAGCGCTTTTTTCATGCTTGAGCAAGATTTGATGAACTCAAAATTTTTTCCAGTGATTCTTCATTTCGAGAAAATACATAGTATACGAATCGAATGGAGAATTTGTCAGATCAATTGATCGAATTTACAGCGACTTTTTAAAAATACTCCTGCTTTCAGCGCATCACTTTACGTTTTACGTGTGATAGACGCAGCCAGTAGGCGACAATGGCTGCGTCTAGCAGCTCACAGCGCTCAAAGCCGCTTCACAAAATTTGACATTTCACTATGGGAAACCGTCAATTTTGCTTTCCGTTTTACGGGTAGGGTAATAGACGCAGCCATAAGTCGACAAAGGCTGCGTCTAACAGCTTACAGCACTCAAAGCACCTTCACAAAGTTCGACATTTCACTATGGAAAACTGTCAATTTTGTGCAGCAGTGCAAAGCTCTGAAAGAGTTAAAGTCAGCTTCACATCAGAATTATTTAGGATAACAGCCCAAAGGCGCATCCTCATGCATCCGAATTTTTTATTTTCTGCGAAATTTTGAAGGCATGAAACGTGGAGGACAAAATCATGATGCATTCCAATTTCTTTTTTTTTTCCAAATTCTGTAAAAGTTTTCAGAACAGCAATGAAATTTTGACAACTTGGACATATTTTCGGACGAAAATTACGAAATTCGGATGCAAGGACCAGCCGATCAGCCTCGAACTGAACAGTTCAGTCTTAAGGAGTATGGAGATTGAGGCCTCAGCCAGAGTCTCAGAGGTAACTCGTGACGAGACCTTGGGAGAAGGCAGAACTGGCAGATTGGGACCCCGGCACGCGGCGTGAAGCCACATCAACTTCTTGAAAATGGCTCCAAAGTCGGAGCAGAAACTTCGAACATAAAACTATAGACGCGGTTGAGGAAAAATAACAATTTCTTTACCAGCTCTACAATAGTCCCCAACTCTGACAACTCAAATCATTTCATATGTTCTTCCGTTACTAAAATTTTCTTATGTCTGCTTTTAAAATCCCCGCGATTAGTTTCGTTCTAACAACCTTTGGGAGATGACACCACTAGTCACTACTTGCAATCGTGCGCTCCTTTTCTTTTTTCTTGGATTATTAGTTTTGTGTGGCATGTGCACTGCGACAGCCATTTTGCTAGTTCCGTGAGAAATTGTGTATAATTTTGCAAAGTAATCTAATCGGTAAGACACAATTTGATTTATGTTGTGTAGGTTAACTGCGTTTCAAGATTTTTGCAAGTTTGGTGCTAATTTGGTGTACTGATAATATCTACGACAGCAAACATCTGCGCCTGTTTTGAATATTCGGTAATTTGTGATACCCTAAAGACAACTCGATGTATGGAAGCCGAAAGTGAGCCACATGGTTTCCTAGTTATGGTTCGCAAAATCAATTGATTGCTGCTGTGGGTAGTTGAATTTTGTGGTTTGAAGTGATCTACTATATGGACTTTTCAAGAAGATAGTTCCCTTTCCCCGGTTATTGGCATTCCGATTACCCACCTCGTTTGGTTTTATGAAATTATTCGTTTTGTTTTTCTTGTGGAGTAACAATATCCGTTTCTCCATTAAGATTGCTCGGGTTTTATTTTTGCATGAAAATTGCACAAAATTAGCAATCTATCGCTTGTGTTATATCACGTAACGTTATCCATTGAAGTGGTGTCAAACAAAGTTTCATACGTCAAACGTTTATAGTGACTAGTGAAATTGTTGACACTTTTGGAAGTTCTTCAGAGATGTGTTGGTTCCACAGTGATTCCTGACTGCTTTAACTATCGAGAAACGTTGAATATTCTATTACATGAATTATTTTCCTCTGCAAATTGAAGTGTAAATGACCTTGACGCAAATATTACACCCATTTTAAAAAATAAGGTTAGGTTCCACTTCTGCTCCAACAATCACCATATTTAATACCATGCATGGTATGTACAACTTTTTTTAAATGTTACAATCTACACACTCTCTCACGTATTTATTACTTTGACGTTTTTACAGTTTTGACAATTTCACCATAATGATTAAGCAAATTTTGTTGGATAGAAACTTATTGGAGAGCTATCAGCCAAATCAATAAACAAAGTAGTTAGTGTGCCTTTCTTTTAGATGCATGCTAACTTGTGGAAAGTAAATTGGTATTTTTTGATGTGAAATTATCCCACAGTTTGTGTATCAGAACATAATTTGTTTATTCACTCCATCTTTCTTGAATAGCAAAGCTTGCATAATCATTTTAAGATAACTTTTTCAGCTACCCCCTCTGCTGATTCATTATTCAATTTGATTCCAACCTTATGGGGGTTTGTTTACATTGAAATGGATTTGAATAAGACCAAACTGAATTGTTTGTGGTTATTGACAGGAAGGTAAATGTTTACCTACATCAAAACTGTGGTTGAGGTGAAATATAGCAAATGTTTTTGTTTTCATTTGTTATCTAAGAAGTCCAAATCACAGTTTTATTTTTTGGAAATATTTTTTCACATAAAAATATATATTCCCATTTAATAGGATGAGGTTTATTCAATAAATATTAAACCCCAACAAATGGAAACCAGAGTACATTTTGATTGGACCAATAAATGAATCCAACTAATTAATCAGTTGAGTAGTGATGAATTCAAAAACCGGCACTGTCTAACTCACACAAGTGTTGGTTTCGAACACCAAATCGGTTTATGACATTGACTATAAAACATGGTATCAATCACATATTCTAATTTGTTAGAAAATGGAAACATTTTTCAGTTTTAAATTTGTACAAAATGGTTTCAATTTTGAATTTTTTCTCAAACAAATCCACAAAGATACATTCTTCAAACACCCAACACAATTATAAAAATTATCTGCTTTTATGAGCAATATGTTAAAAGCCAAATCTGTGAATTTTAGGTCATGGTGTGCACAATATAACTTTCAAAACATATGACAAGGTCCATATTTCAGGCATATACAAATACGGAAAAGCTTTAGATATTCTGAAGGACTCTGTTCCCAAACAAATTTCAATATAAGTAAACCCTTTATCATGACATTGATTTCAGATATCAGTCATATCTAGGTATTGCAACTGGTATCAGAATCAATCAGAAGTATCTCTAGAAGTATTGAATGTTTTATTTTTGCATTTAATAAAGACTGAATGATTTTCACACATGATTTGCAATATTAGTTGTTTCCATGCAGCCACCGTACTCCAACAAAGTTGGTGACCTTCAATGATAATGTAGTTTTTATTGTTTGAATGGTTTCCATTTATTATGCTTTTTCTACTGATATAAACCAAATTTCTCTCGATTGTAGATGTGTGGGAGTAAAATATGTAGAGGTAGCTCAGCTTGCCCCACTAGTATAATGTTATAGAAGTAGTAACTTTTATGAAGAAAGATGAAAAAATTGATCCACTGAGATAAACTTCTGGATGATTTGTAGATTTTAGGTAACTTCAAAAAACAACTAGTAAAACTTATTGATATTTTCAGAGGTCTGATACTTCTTCCACTTAATTAACAGTAGACATATAATCTTTTCATTTGTTATTTGTGTAGAACTGATAATTTTATGCATAATACTTCCATGGAATTCAAAAACACTTTACCACAACTAATTTAAATATTATTATAAGATAGAAAATACAGCTGAAAATTCTCTCTTCCATTCAACTGATAGGTTGGGGTTGCTCAGGGTTGAAGTTTCATACATTACAAATAGTTTGGGGTTTGTTCTAACATTTATAGCAAATCTTGTTAAGATTAGTATAGAACTTCATTCTGTTGTATTTTTTATAAATTTGGGATTTTATGTTTTGCTTACTACCTTTTTAGTATCTTTCATTCGTAGTGTTCAAATCACTGAATATTTATTGATAAACTTAACACAATAAGTATTGACAAATGCTGTCGAAGTTAGAATTATCATTTTATATTTACAGTGTATAAGTTATATAGGTTGAGGTTGAGATATTATATTTAAAGGTGAGATTGTTGCCAAGGGATATCTATTGATATAATTATTCCGGTAATAGTAATTGATCTTCAGATATGATTTACTTTCACTTTTCTATTTTTGTATTTCATCGATTGAAAATAGATTTGATTGAACATTTTCGGATCAAATAAGCAAACTATATAGAACCAAATTCCTACTGAAGTAGGTAAGTACTTGTTTTTTATTGATGCATAAAAATTCCTTAATTATTTTGAAATTCGAGAATTGAATGTCATTTTTACTATTGTTATAAAGGATTCTGGTCAGCAAATGGCTCCCAATTAAGCATCATATAGAATCGAGTATAGAATATTTGTTTATGCTCATTGTTATATTTCAGGCAACAATTTGTTTTGTTCTTTTATATGGACATTTTGAGTTCATAACTTGGTTAGTGAAGAAATTCTGCATTGCATCTTTTTGTCTTTTCAAATTGACTTTGAAATGTTTACTATCTAGAAAAAATAAGGAGTATGGTGCATAAAATCATTGCTAATTCATAATTTCACCAGGGTTTTAGTGATGCACCGAGAACAGTGAGAAAAAGGAAATTGGTCGTAGGGTTTTGCATTGAGTAAAGGCTGAGAATTCTTGACTCTGTAATATCTCTAGATGAAACCATAAGCTTTATAGTAATTTTCTTCGTTTAGGTATATTCTCTTTTCAACTGTTCATGCCATTAAATATTTTGAAA
The DNA here is from genome assembly GCA_032362365.1 of Zygogramma bicolorata. Classification (NCBI taxonomy): domain Eukaryota; kingdom Metazoa; phylum Arthropoda; class Insecta; order Coleoptera; family Chrysomelidae; genus Zygogramma; species Zygogramma bicolorata. The sequence goes on from JAVJAQ010005047.1 coordinate 45,308, forward strand.
TTTGAAATTGTTATACTTTTAAAATTCTCAAGACTTTGAGGTACTCCTTAAATATATATTGAGATATATACAATGTTTTGAACATTCTAATTGTTCTGAGAGCACAAATACATCTTCCCATGCAGAGTACAAAATTTCGAATCATTAATTCAATTGAGATTTCTATTTAAGATCGTAGTGCCAGATCCAAGAAAACTCCAACTGAAAATTGCTATTTAAGGTTATGACTTTGACATTGTTTGATAATCCCAAACCGTAAAATTTTGTGAGCGACTATTACAGTTTTTGTTTTCTCACTTTTTATATAAACGTCAACCATGAATCGTGCTTGATAAACAGTAGTAATTTCAATCATATTCCAAAATTTCAAAATAATATCGCATCGCCATTTCGACCAAAACTTCAACTACTAAACACCACTTTGACAATACTTGGACATTTTTTCAAACTGTTCACCAGAGGGCTTATCGCTTATCTTGAAATCTCAATTTGGATGTGGGAACAGTATGATAAAAGAAGACAGTAAATTTGCAATGAACTCGTTTTTTGAAACTCCCGACTTAACTCAAAATACTAGTTTCCTGTAAGGTTCTTGTTAGTGATAAACTAGCACTTTGTGTTCCACAAGACTTTTACTACACCCTCACTCAAGAACCTGATACATTTATTATAACAAAAACGATTATAGGTATTCTTTTTCATGAACTGGTGGAGACAACTTTTCTTGTTTGTTTTCTCTTGTTACAATTTATTACATTCAAGTATACAGGATAACAACGAAATCCTTTAAATCATTGTACATGGTGCAATTCTAATTTTTTTAGTGTTAGAAATTCAATATTCGAAACAAAGGTATGGTTTATCGAACCAGATATTTTCAAAAATGAATCACTCATCACTTCCTGCCTGACCGAAAATGGATCCCAGACATATTTTAAATGATATCCTGTATATTTTTCTATACCTAGGAGCAAATTTTCCCAAATTCAGTATGACAGCACCATGAGTAATTAAGAAACGGAAGAAATTTCCCTTGTTTCTGATAAAAACTTCGAAATTTGTTGAAATATTTCACCAAATCAGATTATTTTGTTTCTTATATAAAATTCCATGTTTAACTTCGATTTTCTCGAAAACCTTAATGATGAAAATGTGTGATATTCATATAATTGAAGTGATTTATTAACTACTTCTGGAACAGTAAAATACACATGTAGGTTACTTACTTGATGTTGATATTGAAAAAATACCACTTCTCATTAATATTCTAGAGATAATTCTAGAAAAGGATTGCATTTCAAACAAACATTTATGTATACGATGTGAGATTGATCGTTCAAGGTGGTTCCCCGAGGCTCGGATTTCTATTTCGCGCGAAGAAATACTTCACTTCTCGTCGGCTTCTAATGGACTATAAGGCACAGATTGGAATAAAGTACATATGTGAGGCTTGGCACCAAAACATTCATTGAAACTTCTTGATTCTATTCAGAGAAAAGAAACCCATCTTGTTGATGATTCTTTGCTCACGAATTTGCTAACTTCGTTGTAATATCGTAGAAGGTCTTTTCTATAAATATTTCCACGGTCGGTACTCTTCTGAATTGTCGTCAATACGAGCATCAATAGTTCCACCCGACGAGTGTCTAATTCCCACCCTTTGTTGTGAGCTTGGAGACCTGCCGAACCTCTCTTGCTTTGGGATATTTTTCAATAGAGAAGCTGAACTTTTGAACTCTTTTCCGGAGGAAATTTTTCCTGAGCTTACAAACTTTAAAAATTAAAAGTTTATGCTTCATATCTCCTGTCCATTGATTCGCGCGATATTCATTGGATATTACATGGCTTTCGTTTCGTGTGAGTTGGTGAATCTGTATGAGTAAAAAAAAAAAAAATTTCAATTTTTATCTCTCTCTCTCTTCCTCAAGTTATTCGACATTAAGTACTTGTTCGATATAAAACATCATACATTGTGTCGCCATATTATATTTGGAAAAATGGTTCCTTCGACGCCAGTTTGGATATAAATGGCCATGTTGGATAGATAATTTCATGCTCTATTGAATGGTCTAGAAAAATACACGGGTTTCATTGAAAATTCTTGACGTGGCTAATCCGGAAGAGATTTTCAGTTATTTTAATGTTGAAAATATCGTCCTTTACTCTGAATGTCAAATTTCTTAGCCTTAAAACAATTGAATGGCGCAGTATGAAGTGATTTCGTTTTCATCCGGTATATTTGCCAGCTATAAAGTATGCACCAAATGGAATACTTTTTTTTTATTAGTTATTTCAATCTAGAATTGTTCATAAGCCAAAGTCCCAAAGTTCGACTTGATACTCGACTTGATTACTTTTTGACATACAAAAAATATAAATGAGTAAATGTATTTCAAGAGTATAGTAACAACTTATTTTTTTTGAATATGGAAATTTTACTGGGAACTAGTTATAATGATGAAATGAATGGAATGTCAACTATGGTCATATTCGCAACTTGAACCATTTATACTGAACTTTTTTGTTGATCAATATCATTCATTTACGTAGTAGATACTGGGCTATGTTTCAGGTGTAATATAATTAACACAAAGGCCAGTTTCAAAGTATTTACTCAACTACAAAAATAGCTTGAATTACAATTTTGTAGTGTGTATTTGAAAATTATTTATTATTATTAATATTTTATGTTTTGGAAAGTAGGAATACCTACTTAGAATGAGATTTTCCAAAAAACCAATGCCCTATAAGTTGTTCAAAATTCGCACACTTTAGATGTACTGTAGTAATGTAGTAATCATTGGAAACAGCCAATGCCCTATAAGTTGTTCAAAATTCGCACACTTTAGATGTACTGTAGTAATGTAGTAATCATTGGAAACAGCCAAATAATTGAAACTACTCAGATCACATTTTATTCGGTATCAGATTTCCATGTAACTATGTGCGTATTTCATTTGAGGGGATTTTTTTCAGGTTACACGTACATGAATGGGGATCTCGGCACAGGGTCTTCGGGGGCGGTGTGCGACAGCACCACCACCCCTGAAACTGGCGCCGCCACTGCTCCTGCTCAGGAATATTCCGCCGTCAACGGGGTAGCTGAGGGAGCTGGGGGATCTTCCAGCTCATTGCCCCCCTCAGCTCCCCAGGACCCCGCCTCTGAGACGCTGTACCCGACGCCGGAACCCACGCCTGAGGTTAAGCAAATGATCCTGCATCAATTAGAATATTACCTTTCTAGGTGAGTTGTTTTTATACATTCTCTGTTATTCATTGCTGGTCCAGTAGGTATAGTATATGAACATTATCAATCGCAGAATTTATAAACTCGTTCCGAACCCTTAGCGACAATAATTTTGTTCGATCTGCCATAGGCGTAGGTAACTCGTTTTATACGGGGAGTGAATATTGTTTCCTAATTTGGAGTGCCATTCGTATACATTCAATATTAATTACGCCTCACATAACTGTGTTCTACATTGTAAATTGTACATCAATAGATAGGCACATTGAAAAGTATAATAGAGCGCAAGATATGGCTGTAAGAAAAATTGAGTGTGATGTTGATGACAGATTCTTGACTACAAACAATTCATTACTGTAGTGAAGCAATAAATCAACAGTTTGCCAAAACATACTGGGGCTTCGAAGAAGTGGTGGGAGCTCAAAAATATAAAACTTTCTGTTTTTTTCGCACATAAGTGAAAATTATCAAACGAATTACTTAATTTAGGAGTCAATCAGAATAAAAATAGCTCTTGTCAGATTGAGCGTGCCTAAATATTCGCTTTTATAAAATTTCATTTAGAAAAATGAAATAACTAGGCAACTTATGGAGGAAGAGTTCATTTTTGAATATATGAATATATAAATACTTAGAACTACCGGGGGTTGCATGGAAGAGCAACCATGTTGAATGCCGCCTCCCAGATAATACTTGTTTGTATAAATACTTCTTCATTGAAAATAAAGACACATTATTATTATTATTATAACTTCTTGATACAGAATATAAAAAAACAAATTAAGAAATTTAACTGTCGAATAGTTACTTTTCCGCAAAACTTGAGAGTTTAGAGTCAACAACAACTGAAGACGCTGATGATTGTTTTATTCATACTGAGAGTAAAGCTATCGTACCCTAACTCACATACCATGAAGTCACGTGGGACGTTTGCTACCTGACATGCGAAGGCGATTTTGAAATGATTAATGTGAATCAGATCTTGTACTAATTTCGAATTCGTTTTATATAGTTCAGGAAATGAAGCATTTTGGCTCGCAATTTTTTCGTCCACAATGCATTTACCTGAAATTTTCACAGAAGGTAGAGAATAGCTCAAGGATCATTTTCTATATCATGACGCTGTACGCTAGAGCCTTGGGGGTGTTTGCCACCCCATCACGGGGGTGGAATTTTTTTATCACATTTTAAATGTAGGAATCGACGGAAAAAGTAATTTCAAGAAAAAAAAATGTTCCATACGTTTTTTTCGTAAAAGTAATATTTTTTGAGTTATTCGAAGTTGAAAGTAACAGTTTTTTGACAAAAAAATCGACTTTTTTAAATGTTTTTCTGCAAATAACTCTAAAACTATGCATTTTATCAAAAAAAGTGCGGAAAGGCAAATTGTAGCTTTTAAAAAACAAAAACAATGCTTTCTTTATAATTTTCCTACGACACATACGAACTGAGATACAGCAAATCAATGCTTAGCTTTTTTCGTCAAATGTATGAATTGGAAGATTTAAAGCGAAATAACGAGAGAAATTTGCATTTTTCGAAGAAAGCTCATAGAATCTTTTTCAAAGTATTTTTCAAACAATTGAAAAAGTGTCTTCCCAGCTTGAAAATTGACCGACTTATGGTCAAAATAAGATCGGTACCCGCTTTTTTCTACGAAAAAAATCTGTGAAAACAACCTCCAAAGTACCCCCTAACTTAAATTGATCGCCACCCTTCTGTGATTCTCCTTATAGACCGGGAGGTCATGACAGGTGACGTTCCACCATTTTTTCGTGCATGCCTTTTTAAGGCTTGATAAATAACCCTAAAATATCAAAGGTAGTCGGGTTTCTGCCCCCCCCGCGCGTCCACTTCATAAGGAAAAACGCTTTTCTTTCTGTAGCGAATTTTCGTGTTTTTTGAATTGAAGCTCTAATAATTGATGGCATGCACCCCGCAGCGGCCCAAGATGATCAAAGGGTTGTGAAAACCTGAAAAAAAATTTGGAAAATTCCGTGTTTTCAAATTGCATGCCGATGTGAAGAATTGAAGTTTTTGTAATAAAAACACTATGGAAAAATTGGCATGCACCCCTCGTAGGAGCAACGATGAAAAATTTCCGGAAAATTCTGTAAAATTTTAACACCGATTTTCCGTGATTCCAAATTGCATGCCATTGAAAAAATACTTAATTCGTACCATTATTGAATAGAAGGAAATTTGGCATGCACACCAGGGTGTTGCAAAATAGAGGCATGCGTGACGAAAGTTGCAAAAAACACTGAGCAAATTTAGGTGACTTGTTTTTGCATGCCTTTTTGAAATTCATGAATTTACCTTATTTCAAGTCATGAATGTAAATGGCATGCATGTAGCTACAGCCCAATACACAAAAATTGTGAAAAAATTGAATAAACATCATTTTTTTTATTGAAAAAAATCTAAAAAATGGCGTGACTTCTTTTTGCATGCCGCTATGTACTTTTTTGAGCCGAAATGCAAAATAGCATGCATGTAGCTTTATGACAATTGGTTAAATAAACAAAAAAATCGTCCGATTTAATAATTTTATTATTTTTCAAATTTTTTATGAAAAATGAAAGTATAAAATCATTTTCAGGATCATTATTTTATACATGAAGTATTATCATCGAATTCACTCGCCGCCCTATTTGGGTTAATATTCCCATCTCTTACTTAACGCTCAGCCGATGTATCTGAGGCGTGAGTGCAAGTGAGCCAAGAATGCTCTCAGCCGACACCCTCCTACCGCACCACATGCTGCCAGAGCCCAGCTAAATATAAAATCTTGACCTGATACATCATGCCGACTGGTAGCGAACTTGTTGTTTACTTCTATACGGTGGTATAGGCAATGGCGTAGCGTGTAGCGTCTATCATAGTGTTACGTGCTAGCGCCGGCCCTGACGAGATCGTAAACGCAGATGAGGGATCGCGTCGTCATTTTCCAAGAACTGTTGATTGCCGCCTGGAGAATTCGAGACACGTCATCGGGGCTTCTCTCGAGGATTCTTGATAGGTACGCAGGTATATAAGTATCGTGATATCGCGGCGGAGAGAAGTTTTTATTCGGACAGTTAGTTATTGACAGAGTTAGTTAAGTGACAAATTTTATTCAGAGCTAAGTGGTGAAAGTTTTTGGGAGCTAAGTGGAGCAGAGCTTTGTACGGAAGTAGAATTTTTGGTACCGAACATTGGAAAGTTATCGGAGCGATTTAGGTGATTGTGTTGTATTGTATTGTGATAGAGTTATAATAAAAGAAATTCAGTGTTGTTCGGTGTTTTAATCGACGAACCCAGGGATAAATCGTAACAGTAGTGTCAGAAGTTGGATTTTGAAAGGATATATCGTAACAGTGGTGTCAGAGTTAATATTTTCCAGAAGAAAGATCGTAACAATAGGGTAACTAACCTCTCGTGCTAGTCGACGTATGATAGGCCACGTTTAGACTAGAGACCGGGAGATTCGAGTCATTTGAATTTATTCTTTTTACAATTCTTGAATGTTGGACTGTGATAACATGTATGTTATTTCAGCCATCAACTTGAAATAATGTTTATTCAAACAATTTTCATGGAGCTACATGCATGCCATTTCGTATTTCAACTTAAAATAATATCTACAAACGAAATACAAAGTGGCATGCAAGAAGAAGTCACGGCGTTTTTTAGATTTTTTTTTCAATCCAAAAATTGATGTTTATTCAATTTTTTCACAATTTTTGTGTATTGGGCTGTAGCTACATGCATGCCATTTACATTCATGACTTGAAATAAGGTAAATTCATCAAATACAAAACGGCATGCGAAAACAAGTCACCTAAATTTGCACTGTTTTTTTGCAACTTTTATTATTATTTATAATACGATGGGCTTATTCAACATGCATGCCATTTGAATTAGATATTTATTCCGTTATAAAATTAATATTCATCCTTATTAGGAGTGATTTGGAATCACGGAAAATCGGTGTTAGAATTTGACAGAATTTTCCGGAAATTTTTCACCGTTAGTCCTACGGGGGGTGCATGCCAATTTTCCCATAGTATTTTTATTACAAAAACTTCAATTCTTCACATCGGCATGCAATTTGAAAACACGGAATTTTCCAAAAATTTTTTTCCGGTTTTCACAACCCTTTGATCATCTTGTGCCGCTGCGGAGTGCATGCCATCAATTATTAGAGCTTCAATTAGTTTGAACTTCCGTATATTACAATGGCATGCAGTAACATATCACGGAAAAACACGAAAATTCGCTACAGAAAGAAAAGCGTTTTTCCTTATGAAGAGGACGCGCGGGGGGGCTAAAAACCCGACTATCTTTGATATTTTAGGGTTATTTATCAAGCCTTAAAAAGGCATGCACGAAAAAATGGTGGAACGTCACCTGTCATGACCTCCCGGTCTATTATATATGTACTATTAATACACCCACGAAGTTTAACCGATTTAAAATGCCTAATTTTAGAAAAATTGGAGTTTAAAGAGAAAACGATTGTTTTTCAATTTCGTGTTTTTAACCCTTTTCTTATAAATATCTCTCAAAATACTAAAGATACGAAAAAAAAGACACAGTACTAAATTGTAGCTTTTTAAATGACAAAATTTTTTCTGTGTGTAGATTTTTTTGTAAATTGAATATTCGGCGAGATATAGCCGTTTAACACCTTCATTCACGATCGAACATCTTAAAAATTATGAGATCTTGAGTAATTTGATTCACATAGTTTTATAGCTCTTGAAAAGCTCTACAAAATCGTTTCCGAAAAAATTTTCTACCATCAAAATGAAGGAGCTATGTTTAAAAAAACGATCAATTTTTTTTTTGAAAAATTTGAATTACCCGCTTCGGAGCGTAGGAATCTTCATAACCGGTGTATTCGGCCGTTATACGTTATATGTTCCACTTTTTCCATTCATATTGGAAGACAGAGAAGAAGAAAAATCTGCTCGCGTATGTGAGTGTATATTTCGTTGATTTCCCACCAGTGTATTCTAAAGTTCGCAGACATATTATAAAAATTTCAATGTTTTCAAGGGTACTTTATAACAAGGGTAGGTTGAAAGATTATGAAATTGGATTCGAAAGCATGAAACAATAATTATTCAACTATTTTTACCCATATTTAGGTTTTTAATGTTATTTTATAATTTTTGACAATTAGGGGTAGTTTTCACCCCTAAAAAACAAAAAGCGTACAACGGCACAATATAGAAAATGATCTAGAGGGTGTAATAAGCCCAATCCCAAATTTTTGGTACAAATCGGTGCTGGACGAAAAAATTGCGAGGTTTTACCATTTTTTAGCTCATTTTCTGAACTATTACTGAATGCGCTATGAAGATTATTTTTCCCCCAAAATAGCCCAGGTGTTGTGTCCTGAAGAGAATATATTAATTGATATGGGACAAGACGTAGTTTATATGAAAAGCTCTTTTCAGTATCGATTTCTCAAAAAATACACTCCTCATAAGTGCAATAGTTGAATTTCATTTTCTTTTATTCAATACGAGAGACGTGAAAAATATCAATTATATATGCACTACTTAGGTGTTTTCAGTTGAGATAATCTTCCTAATTACATATGGAACAAGATGTCGTTAAATTTTTAAGAATTTCCTGGCATTTTTCATACTTCGATCTAGTGAATAAACCATCAAATAAACTGAATCTGGGGTTTTATTCGGGGGTAATATCCCGAGTGCACCAAGTTTAATCGGTTAAAATGTGTGCTGCACTTCCATGATTCTCGAAATTTTGCTTAGCAAATGACTTGAGTGTATGATTATTTTAAATTATTATACACGAAAGCATTTGCTTGAAAGCAAAATTTTGAAAATCATGGAAATGCACGCATTTTGGTCGATTGAACTTGGTGAAGGAGGGATATATGTTTAGATTATTTCCAGAAAACATGTAATGTAAACTCAGGAAACATCAAAATCGAACACAGGAACAATATAGTACCAGAGATACCTAGTACCTGATCCAAACGCCCGCTTTATTTCGAACATTTTAATCGGTTAAAAGGTCTAGTGCTAGTGCATTTAATCGCTGTAAAACTCTGTAAAAGCAGTCTAGCCTTCAACTGTTTCATCGTTTATTTGCATCGAGGGAAATAATCGTATTTAATTGTCGAGTAATTGTCGTAGTTCATTCCATATGAAAAACCACCAAAAAAGTTTTTTATTTCCTGGAAATCACGCCCTTGTCATGTTTTACCTCGCATATTTCCTACGTTTTCTACCATGTGGCAACACTGCTAGGATTTTCACTGTTTTTTTTTACATTATTTCATGAAATCGCGAAAGGAACCGGAATATGCAATTGTCGAGAAGTCAGTATCGATATATCACTATTTTCGTTGAAAAACTTCACTATTTTCGTTGAAAAACTGCCTGAAATGAGAAGAAATTGTTTTTGTCTTGAACTATCGATTTTATTATGAAACCCTATCGAAAAACTATTTTTTCAAATTCCCAAAGTATTTATCAAATGTCATATGATATTCGACAATTGTTAATGAAAAAAAATCAATTGTCGCGCATATAGTTTTTTTTTTCTAAGGGGTGGCTTTGCTAACTTAATATTTAGTTAGATATGATATTCGACAATTGTTAAGGAAAAAAAATCAATTGTCGCGCATATAGTTTTTTTTTCTAAGGGCTGGCTTTGCTAACTTAATATTTAGTTAGCACAGCCACCTTGCTAAAATTCTTGAAACTTAAATCTCCAACCTATTAACGTAGACAATTGTCGAGTACCTATTTGTCGTAGTTCATTCTATGTGAAAAACCACCAAAAAAGTGACTTTTCGACAATTGCATAGTCCGGTTCCTTTCGCGATTTTATGAAAGAATGTCGAAGAAAATGGTGAAAATCCTAGCGGTGTTGCCACATGGTAAAAAACGTAGGAAATATGCGAGGTAAAACATGACAAGGGCGTGATATCCAGGAAATAAAAAACTTTCTTGGTGGTTTTTCATATGGAATGAACTACGACAATTACTGGACAATTATCTACGATAATAGTTTCGAGATTTGAGTTTCATTAGGAATTTCAGCAAGGTGGCTGTGCTAACTTAATATTAAGTTAGCAAAGCCACCCCTTACAAAAAAAAGTATAAGCGCGACAATTATTTTCTTTCCACGACAAATTCTCGACAATTATACGACATAAAAAAAAATTTACAATGATTTTACTGCAAGTGGCCTTGCTAACTTTATGGAGGTAGATATAACGCAGATATAAAGCGGATCAAAACGTAAACGAAGTACTATTCTTTGTGAGCTGTGAGAACGAGAACATTGCGTCCAGTACCCCATAGACATCGATAATGTCAGGAGTAAAAACCTGTGGACCACGGCAAACAAACTCGAATAACACCCCAGATTCAGTTACCTCCGGCCGTGAAAATTGCGTTCTTTCATCAATTAAACATTGAAACGCGGTATTTATATTGCGCATGCTTCTAACCAGTTTCTAATCAGTCAAATGTGTTGGTGGAGCGAACCTGTTAGTTTCTGTCGAAAAAATTACCACATAAAAAAACTTTTTCACTATCGATTTCTCAAAGTAGTATATCGTGTTATGAAAAAAATGTTGCTTTGTTTACTGACCATGGAGATTGTCGGACGACTAATAAAAAGCACTTTTTCTCTGAATTACACGTTATTTTTTTCGAACTTGAGAAATATTGAACTTGGGAAATCCAGAGATCATGTAAACATTTCTATATCATCACATCGACAGTGATTTAGTTATAATCCCAAAGCAAGGAGTCTTAACAAAGGAGGAGATTGATTAATTTTTAGTCAGAGCTCCTGATGAAAATTGTTTGGACATGAAGGTAAATTTTCAATGTTGTGTAATATAAATTTGTTGACTTTTTGTTATTTTGATATTTCTGATTTCAGGTGTTCGTTGCTATGAATTATTTCACCTGAAGGTAGATGATATCGAGAATTTAGGTTCCATGCTTTTTATAAAAATTTTGACGGACAAAAATAGTAGGGAACGATCATTTACGATAGTGGTGGAAGAGTATGTTAACATGGTTACTTTTTTTTATTGAATATCAAAACGGGGTATGAAGGAAGGTTGTGATGGGCACCCAAAGTAGGAAGAGTGGCGAAGGAATCAACGTGTTTTTTGAGTTTGCGGATACCTAGTGAGTACGCAGGACATAGTTTGAGATGCAGTTCAGCTTCACTTCTTGTACATGGAGGAGCCGATGTCACTTTTCTCATGGGACAGAGGATGAAAATCGACCACAGTAACCGAGGAGGATTCTTTGAGAAATAAAATTGGTATAGCATTGAAAATATCCCCACAAGAATCTTATGTTTTCCAAACCACCAAAAATATTCCCGTCCTCAGAGTCCATAGTGAAATAAGGAACGAAGAAGTGTGTGGTACCAGTGGGTTCAACTTCCAAAATGCAGCAATAAATGATTGTACATTAAATATAAATGTGTTAAATGAATACATTTTCAATTTTTCTTGGGAATTATTATTTCTGTTGAAGTCTACACGAGCAGAAATTCGAGAGAAACTCAAAATTTGAGAACAGTCTCTTTTGCGCTGTCTAGGAGATAAAGTATTTTTGCTGTCTAACCGTACTTAACCTAACCTAACCATGGTAACTACGATTTTAATCTGATAATAGAAGAACTTCAACTTTACTGAATAATATCAGTCATAAAACGGCACAAGTTACTGACGTTTGAAGAAATAAGAAAGAAATACATTTTGATTTAATCTTTTATATTTATCCTATACGAGAGACGTGAAAAATATCAATACCATGCACTACTTAGGTGATCTCAATTGTAATAATTTTTACTTTTGTGTACAATTTTTTGATTATTTGCAATCATTCATTCATTCGAAAATTATTTCGGAAAGTTTTCTGAAAACAGTAAAATAATATGTTTCAGTTTGAACACGAAGATTATCAATTACAACAGCAATATATCGATTAAGTAGAAGTGTTCAGGTGCCGTTACCCCACTATTTGAAATAATAATATTTGATCGCACGACACAAAGGAATAGTCTAACAGGAGCTTGGTATTCATTCAAACTAAGAGTCAGTTTTGAACGGGTTTGAACGTGGGCCTGCATAAGAAAAGTCGTATCGTTGATCAACTTTGTTTTGACTCAATTACAGATCGGTTGGTTCTTATAATTTATAGAAGGATAGATAATTTATTTAATTTTGAAATCGTCTCGTGTTTGATGTCTCCAATTTCAAAAACAATCGATCTTCACTTGAATTGTTCTTGTAAGGAACGGCTAGTTAATATTCATCAGAGCTTTTTGTAAGCAAGTTATCTGTTATTGATTCACTAGATAATGAATATTGAATGTCTCACAAATGAGCTTTGTATGAATTTACATGGAGTCTTCTTCGTATTTTAAACTATTTGAAAAATGAATCACAGTTTTCTGTACGATTCTCACTAAAACATTTTGGTGAGGATTACAGGAATCTGTGATATTTTTTACCGGGACAGATCAATTAGGTCAATAGTGAATTTTGGGGCTTTAGGGTAAAAAACTAGAGGTGGGTTCGACTTCACCGATCGAACGTCTTTTGTTCAGAAAGTTTGGCATTTCTTAAACAATGTACTTCAAACCTGTGAAATTATTCTGAAATGTCGGAGATGCATAGCGTAGAACAAATGTGACTTAATTCGCTTAACTCGTATTTGTGGTACTTACAGATGTTCCTTGTCATTCAGGAACAATATGATATTTGTAGGACTATCCCTTGTGTAATGAGTGGGTACTAAGCGTCGTCTAGGACGAGTGACATCATACACTGAATTGCCGTATGAACGAAAGCATTTTGTCCACCCATAATTTTTCATCTGTAGAGGTATTTTGAGGATTCTTTCATGATTCTGTTTCGTTTTACTTTATTTCTTATAATTCATCTTTAACAAAAATATCAAGATTCCTTTATTATCATTTTGCTTGGGCTATTACAGCTAAGAGTTCTCAATTTCAATCAGACAAGTGTTCTAAAAAGACTCCTTTGTATCTGAAAACCCGATCACCCAGCATGATGAAACCAGTAGAGAAAAAACGGACATAATATGAGCCACCTGGGTCCGAATACTATTACTAGCCGTCCGTTGATTGGCTTTTAATCACATTTAATGCAACAAAAGCAGATGGTACCGATCGATCACAAGGAAAAAGCGGAAAATATTGCTTGGACTAGTTTTATCGACGACAGTTGTAAATTTAATGTCCGTCCGTGTAAAGGTGTATTTATAGGTTCGTTTTACTGAATAGTAATTTTTTTACTTTCTCGTAAAAGATTCGGTAGTTAATCTTTGATGACGCGTTATTATTGGCGACAAATATTGGAATGGATCGGCGGTCTGTTATTTGTTCATAGTGGCGTGATTAGAGAATTATCTTAAGGAAATAAAGGAATATTTCTATTTTCCCCAGAGTTATATTTTGGCTTTCTGTTTCCACTTAGCTATTTTGGGGGGGTAATAGCTGGGGTTCTGAATTCCAATTCCTTCATCAGTTTTTCGAGGCATTTGAACTATTTTAGGTATTACATAATGAGGTGGGTAATCGCACGTTAGAAGGTAAGGCTCGCACAAGTTTCGACTTCTGAGGGTTGACGTTCGTCAGCTTAACCAGCTGACGAACTGTAGTAGGATAAGTTTCCACAGTAGGATATGTGATTACTGGATTCCGTCTGGAATCGTTATTTTGTCAACGTTTCGGCTTCCACTCTGGAGCCATTATCAAGACTTTAGTGTGACTTGACGGCGGGGTCTAAGTCTCATTAATCCCCAACTCTCATCATTACAAAGTGGAGACTGAGGTTTTATAAATGGAGGTATGGGATTAATAACAATAGGAGGGTTGGACGGTGTGTAAAATGACATTGGACCAGGGGGTAAATCCTTGAACCACACGTTTGTTCAACGGATACGTTGTTGATAGGCTGAGACCAATCAGATCTGTCGCAGCTTAGCAACAGCGTATCCGCAGAACTGCGAGTCATTCAAGAAAAGAGCCCCTGGAGGAGGTTTAATTGAAGGATTCGTTCGATGGTACGTTTGTAAATTCATATTGCTTCGCGAATTATTGTGAAGTTGAGTGCTTCTGTTGTCGGTCTCTGTGTTGTTGAAGTCAATTTTATGCCCGGTTTCGTAATGGTGTCGAGTTTATGTCCGAATTACGTACTGCAAGTTCGTGTTCGTATGACCTGTTCAATACTCGTCTGTTCGTCTGTCCTATGTATGTTCTCGGGCATATTCCTTGTGATTCGTTGGGTATTACATCTTTGTGTGAGGGCAGGAAGGAGGTATTTTGATGGTTTGCTGTAAAAACTGTCCTGATGTCGTGTTGTGTCGAAATTCGACTTACTTTATCTGTGACATTCTACACTTGAATAGATTCCAATTCTCATTCTCAAGAAAGCGGCGTCTACTTTTTTTCTAGTGGAAGAGGGGAGCTTTGCTTCACCTTGTTCGAAAGGGCTTTATATCCTATTTCTAAGACTAGTTCATTCTTGAGAATCGTATTAGCCGTTTCAAAGTTATTGGTAAAGGTTTCAAGAACCCAGAAATCATCCATCAATATAATTTCATTGGAAGAGAAAGTCGAAATATCCTCCAATTTGATTAAAATGATGTTTAAGATGTACACCATTCTCTTCCTGGTAATAACGAGTTCGTCCGCTAATTGATTTATAAACTTATGAAATGTCTTTAGTTCGAGAGTGAATAAATGACAGTTATCCAAGACGGTACACACATAGACATGTTGTTTGCAACGACATCACCACTGAAATATTCCATTATGTTAGGAAATAATGACTTTGCGAAACAATCTCCTCTATTACCAGCAAAAATGATGTCACATACATCACTGTAAAAGTACTGGAAGTGATAATTCCCTAATTTTGTTCTTTGGATGCCATCTTGACCCGTTCGAAGGTAAGGTGGGAAGAAACTTCTGCAGTATAGTAGTTTTCACAATAAATGGTATTGACTGAAGGATTATAATAAAACCAATTAGACCCTCAAGTTGTAAAATCCGAGATGCACATCATAAATGTAGAAGGACCGGATTCAGGTAATTTTGTTTCTCAGAGAGGGATTGTAGAGGATAAAAGCTTACACTTCTTGTTCATTTTAGTCTTTGTATTTCATTGGAAGTGTTCACTTGTGTTACGGCGTGCAATAATTTTATAACATTTATTTGTTATTACAGACATTAATAGCAAATATTTTATACCCCAACGTACATAATAGGCAGTATGTGGCGTCCGTGGATAAAAAGTAACAGTGCTTCTTCCAGTGGTTCGTTAAAGAAGAATCACCTATCTTGTGACGCGAAAATCATTTTGAAAAATGTGTATAGTTCCTTACTTCAGCAAGGATATAACGCGGGTGCTCCAGCAAAAGTAACCAGTAATTTGACGAAGGTGCCTCTTACTTCAGTTGGACGAATTGTTGAAAATTCCGTGGAATCAAGAAAAAAGCATAAAGATTCCGGTGTCACAAAAAGTCTAGACGACTGGGAAAAAGATTTGATAAGGCAAAAAATATACACTATGTACGATGAGCAGCGTGTTC
Organism: Zygogramma bicolorata; assembly: GCA_032362365.1. Taxonomy (NCBI): domain Eukaryota; kingdom Metazoa; phylum Arthropoda; class Insecta; order Coleoptera; family Chrysomelidae; genus Zygogramma; species Zygogramma bicolorata. Next base: position 61,178 of record JAVJAQ010005047.1, read on the forward strand.
CTACAATCGAAAGTCTGAAACAGCGGCTCATCAATGACGAAACTCACATCAACTGTGGCCTCACTACACTTTGACGAGCTCTGTCTGCAATGGGCTTTAAATATCGCAAAATTGACAAGAGACAAGTAATAATGGAATCCACACGTTTAATAAACTGGCGTTCTGAATATATAACGTCAATAAGAAAAAACCGGTCTGAAAATCGGCCAATACTCTACCTCGACGAGACGTGGTTTGACACGCATGACACCTCTTCCAAAGGATGGTCTGATTCCTCTGATAATTGTAAAACAAAAGCACCATCATATAAAGGGAAGAGAATCACAATATTACACGCAGGATCAGAAAATGGTTGGATCCCAAACGCTATGTGGCTTTCTGCCAAAAATATCAAGGACTCTTGTGTTGATTATCACGAAGATACGACAGCAGAGCTTTTTGAAGATTGGTTTAAAAATTGTCTGTTACCCAACATTCCGCCAAACAGCGTTATAGTAATGGACAACGCAAGCTATCATAGTCGCCAATTGCAAAAAATTCCTGGCTCAAAGAATACGAAATTGGAGATTCAAAACTTCATGGCTGTAAATGACATATATTTTGAGGAAAATTATACAAAAAAAAAACTTTTACAAGTGCTGCAGTCATTTTCTTTGGAAAAAAACGTATGTTTGTGATACAATTGCAGAAGAATTGGGACATACAGTGTTACGACTACCTCCCTACTACTGCGTGTTCAATCCCATAGAGCTTATGTGGCACCAACTTAAATCGAGCGTGCGCGGAAAAAATACTTCTCCGACTTTAAGTGGTAGTGTGGTAGAATTAATTAGGAACTGTATGAATGACATTCCTACCGAGAGTTGGAAAAGTTCTGTTAGTCATGTTATAAATGTTGAAAAATCGTACCTTTCTGTAAAATCAATTGCGCCAATTATAATTAATTTAGATGAAGATAGCGATAGCGACACTGAACTAAATATAGAATAGAATTGTAACATTTAAATAAATTACTTGTATATCTCCTACATTATGCAAAATTCAAATTTCTTAACCCTGTAGCACATTTGCATCTTTTACCAGATGATTTTCTACACAATGGGATTAAATCGGGTAGTTTATTGCAGTTAATGAGCCAATACCATTTACTGTGAAAAATACTATACATGTCAGGGAGAATAAAAATATTTTTCCATTCTGAAAAGATGAATGCGTTGTACTCATTTCCTTCAAGATGATTCTGATCTGTCAAAGAATAGTCTCGGACCACAAGTATAAAAAATAAGCTGACGACTGTGTGAAACTTCTGTCCGTTTTTCGAATGAATTCGGTCGAACCCGGAATGATTTTATTGAAAATAATAAGCGTTACTATCAGTTTGAGATAAGAGAAGACACGCAACGTAATTTTTTATTCAAATTTATGCACCGGTTCCGTCGAAAATTATTTAATTGTCGTCAGTTTACGCGGTCTGTAGTAATTTCTGTATAACGATTTATTTTTATCACTGAAAAAATATGAAAGTCCGTTCGTTATGGAATCGAATGCAATCTGTGGTGTTTTGTTGTCATTTCAGTTTGTAGTAATATACTAACGGTAACTCTACAAAAAACATGATTTCTCGTGTTATATGGATTTGAAAACATACAAACGAAATATATCATTTGCGACATCCATTTCTAAAAATGTGAAGCATTTAGGTTGGAAGTTTCTTTGACAGGAGAAGTTATTGAACATCTCACAATTCAGGAATCGACAGAATAGGCATGTACATCCTACAGCCCTCGTTGAACATGCCGTAACAACTGGGCAAAGAATTTCTTCACTCCCACCCATAAATATGCTCATTTCTTTATAGTTTACTCAAAGGATAAGTAGGCGATCCCAGTCAACTGAATCGTTATGATTTCATATCCACACAAGGTAGGATAAAATTCCACCAATCACAGAGAACCAAATACTTGTTAACAAGGGACAACCTTGTAGACACGTCACAATACTGATCTGTCTTATCTACAAATACGAAATTCAAGCTGTTTCAAGCATAAATAAATGTACTCATATCTGAAAAAAATTACTAGTTTATTGAATCGAGTTTGAATTTGCACAATTTTTGTTTTTTTTTCGTGGAATTGAAGAACTTACATCTAATCTTCACACAGATAATTATCAACGGAAATTATACAGTCCAAATAGCCTAATTGGTTAAGGCGCACGCCCTCTGAGACAGTCCACTTTATAGTTGTTGGTTCGAGTCCAAGCAAAACCGATGTTTTTTGTACTTTTTTTAATTTGACATTAATAATTTCATTCGTATCGTTCAATATTGAATTTAATAAAGTTTATTTCCTTTGAGTTTTTCATAAATATCGAAAAAATTCACTTTATCCAAAATTGATCATGAATGCGATTGAAAGAGTTCTGAAAAATTTACCCGGTTGAAAAAAAATCAACTGTATAACTCGAATGGATATTGGCCACATCGCCCTCAGACGATATGGCCACCATATCCACTCTTGTACAAACCATGATTTCAATCCTGAAATGGAGGATGTTCGACCTCTCGTGTCAAAGAGACATTCAAATGAAATGATTCACATTTTAATGAGCCAGAAGAGACTTTAAAAAAATTTACAAGAAAATTTTTGAGTACGTTGGTATTTCTGACAACACTCTTCTTTAATTTTGTAATTCTGGGTATTTGTATATTCAAATATTCAACAATATAATTTTTTTCAAGAATCTCGTTGGTTATTGTGAATATTATTTCAAGTTTTATCTCCTGTATCCACACATATGTCTTTTTTTTATACTTGAGTTTTTTGTAAACTCAATGTTATTTTGATACTAAATAAATGAAAATCATGCACTATGCCAGTGGCAAGTATAAGTATTATCTCAATATTTTCTTCTCAATATAGAGCCCTGAAAAGATCAGAATCCAATACGACGGCAAGAAATAAATGGCATTTTCTTTCTAAATGTTGATCCCCAACCCAACTAAATTAAACGTACACAGTACATAAGAAGTGAGAGGCAATATTTGTAATTGATACTCCTATCTACGATGAGAATTGTATGCCTTCAAATGATGACCTTAAATTTTCAACATCGTTACAGTTATTCAGGTCTGGCGTAAAAGTTCCTTCTCCCCTAAATATCTGCTTTATGAATTTAATTATTGATATGATTTTTTTGATCATTTATTATGTACCTTATAAAAATTCTGATTTTTTTTGTAAACGACCTGAATCAAGCATTCAGTACCTATATCCATTTCAAACATTTTTTTTAAGTGGCAGTCAACAACTTGAATATGTTTCTATCGACCTCAAACTTATCCCATATAATTCTCTGAAAGGCAAAATCAGCTGGCTAAATCTCAAAGCAAAACAATGATTAACTGTTGTTGGTAAATAATATTCGTTCCATACATAAATGGAGGGTCCAAAGATCAGATCAATAGTTGAGTCACTCTATAGGGAATCCCAGAGTCATACATTAGTTATTTGTATTTTATTGTTCATTTAATGGTAACCGCATCGGCATGTTCCAGGTTCCGGTATTTGAATACCTTTTGAATCTACCAACACGGAAAACGTTGTTCTTAATAGCGATAATTCGAGGCCAGCACTACAAAAATATTGAAAGAATGTAGTGTACAGGGAAACCTGTGTACATTTCTATCATTATGCAACTCCAGAAAGGAGCTCAATTTTTTTTCGCAACTTGTTTGATATCCATTTTACTTTCGTTCGTGAAACTATATAACTGCATGGAGTTTATTCTACGGACACGATATTTCGTTAATCAAAATAGAACGGAGATTTTTATATATCCCTTCACATTATTTCTACTTCGAGATCTGTTTACTGTATACCACATTTTGATTTTTTCCCGCAAATCGTTAGGAAATTTTGACATTTCAGACAAAATTCCTTGAAGAAATCCTAACTGGTAAGCAATATACCACTTATACGATCATGCAAACAGTTGAGATTCAACTGTCTGGAGTGTCAAAAGTTTGGCTTTGCTTTAGTGCGACTAAATTTCAGTTGAACGTCGTCAATGTCAACTCACATCAATGATTGCTAGTAATTATGGTATTGATACGGTATCTACTCTGCTGGCATTTATCTGGGTTATTTTGTTGAATAGATCTCAACTAACTGAACGAACACCACCAAACTTGACATTTGTGACATATTTCAATTCAAGTCATTCGAAGTCTTTATAATCCAATCAAATCAACTGTTCGAGAGCCCAAAATGACGATTTTCGCCTACCCGAAAAGTCGCTGTGGATTCCGTCAGACACAGGTGTCCTTATTATCCCCTAAAGTTTGCGCCAGATTCTGTCCGTGCGTTTAGCAACAATTAGCGGTTGAATGCCGGAAATCATTTTTTTTTTGTTTTTTGCTTATATAATAAAAACTATTGGTCGGATTAAAAAAAATTGAATTGAAAGTTGTAGATAATTGAAAAATATATCGATTAGCTTGGCCCGATGTCTATATTCTAATTTGTTGCTTAACTATTGCGCTCGGAATAAAAAAAGGCGTTTTTTCCATTACTCTATTGAAAAATGTTGAAATGCATTCGGGGGTTGCAACTGTGAATTTGGGAAGCTTTCAACTAGTAAAAACCACAGTTTCAATTTGGTGAAAAACAATTGATAGGTTAGCAACAATCTTATTTGTTACTAAAAAAGTGCCCCACTAGATTGTTATTTCTTGCCCTACGGATAATCGTAGAGTAATGAACGAAACAGTTTTGGATAGTCAAAGAGTTGAACTACAAAGTATCATTTTTGGAAAATCGATTTTTGAAATGTGATACCTTTGTGTTCCGTTTGCGAAGGGTCAAGAATTAGCACAACTTATTTAGCTTTCACCATAGGGATAAAAATGGATTCCAAGTAGCCCTTGCAACAAATAGGTATATCATTTTTCGATATGTGAGTCCAAAAATTCATTTTTTATGACAGGTTTCAATTGACGTAGTAAAATGTGATCCTAAAAAAACGACAATAATTGAAATAATATTGCTTACTTCTATTCAACATGGTAACTTTAACTTACATACTGGTCGTTACAAAACTACCTGTACGTGCTTGTCTTGATAGCTTGTAAGATTTCAAATTAATTATTTTTTTAGATCATGGAAGGTTAAAAATCTGAAAACAACCACGAAGACAAGAATTGATAAATCGCAAATAATGACTTGCAAGCAATATTAGTGTATAGAAAACAAAGGTATTATATTAATCTTAAACTCCCCCTCTGAAAAACCTACAGATAGTTTCAACCCTTTAGGTCAGTTAAGTAGATACTAAAATTAGCAGCTATTGATCCCTTCAGTAAACTCAGAATTCAATAGTAGGAATTGTTAACCGTTTCCATATCGTTATTACTTGTGATGGTACAAAAATATTTTTAAATTATGTCAGTTTTTTTTTCATTTATCCTTTTAAAGTACTTTTTTCAATGCATGAAAATGATGATTCCAAAACCATAGTGAAAAACTACATATGAGTTGAAAGAAAAAGTGAATTTTATATCAGTGTCTATGATTTTTTGTGTTTAAATTTTCGGAGATTGTTAAGGATATCTAATATATTCATCAATAATATAATTTCTTCAGATAGTCATGTTCAAAGTTTTAAATTATGAAATCTCTAAATAGTGATCATATTTTTAGGACCACTATCAAGAGATTCCTTGATTTTCAACTCGTGAGCTGGATTAAGAATTTCGACGTTTCATTACGTTCATTGACAAATCTAATGACAGCAGGACCTACCATACTGGAAACCGGGCTGGACATGCGAATACAATGCGTTTCGAAATGTCTGTCACACATCTGAAATCAATTACAGATGGTGTTTACCATAAAAGAAAAATGCCATCTGCTAGATTTGACCAAAAACTCACCCTTTATATACATAGTATATTTATGCATATTTCCATCTCACAGGTATTGAGATGTGTGAATGCAGTGATTTCGAAAATTGAAATTCCCATTTCGTTTTGGGGTTGTAGCCATCTTTGCATATTGAACAGCATGACTGTTCGATAGGTCCGTTGCTAGAGATCGTCATATACTTCGTATATAAAACGTGAGTTTTTGGTCAATTCTAGCAGATGGCGTTTTCTTTTTCTGGTAAACACCATCTTTACTAGAATGTGATTCATATTAATTTTAACAGAATCTTGAATATTTCTGAATATACGAGTTGTTAACTAAGTCAAAGAGCATGCAATTTTAAAAATAATGAAAATGGAATGTTTTTTGTACCTGACACTCGACACGTTGAAAATTATGAATGATACGGTGGAATCCGATTTCCCAAACGATTCGATACACGATCGTGTTTATGTGTTAATAATCTAATCAGTCGTCGACAGGTAACTAACTTGCAGCGATGGAATATTTATATTTTATCGCCGGTCGTCGTATCTTATCCGGGAATAATAATGGATGAAATTGCACACGGTGTGTGTAATTCCATCGAGCAGATAAAGCTTAGGTGCATAGGTAGATTAAATTTTCTCTGTCCGATTTGTTGTTCGTGTAAAACCCGTTGCGTTTTCTGTGAATTACCTTTCTCGATAAATTGTAAAAGATTCGCTCTTAGAATGACCTAACCGAATTGTCAGTAACTTGGAATGGCAGAAAAAAATAAGTAATTATTCATGCCTTCCTTTCGGACGTTATAAGATCCTTCTTCAGGACTCAAACTATCCGTGTATTGACAGTTGAAGATTCTCCCTCCTCACATTGAAAAACATGTGTTTAGGTGTGAACTCTTTTGTCCAGTTTCATGACAGAGTATATAACACAAAAAATCATGAAGAAAATCATTCCTTTTTGATGCGTATTAGGATTTTTTTCGCAATTTTTCAAAAATATCTCAGATAATGCTGTAATATCCCAGCGTCTTACCTTTTTCCGCTAGTCGCAGAATCCAATGCTTGATCTTTAGTCCCATTGATAATAATTAGTCTTCTAAAGGCCAGTTCTACATACTCCAGGTAACTTTGGTTCGAGTGAACCGAGTTCAATTATTCTCAAGCAACAAACGATTCTATTGGCTAATTATAAGCAACTGAACCCGGCTCATTTGAACCACAGTTCTCTGGATTATGTACAAGTGTGGCTTTTGGCGAAAGCAAAAACCTACGTCGCTCCTCATCTGCATCGCAGGCGTTCATTCACCGCGCTGAGAAAAAACACTTTTATAGTCTCTTCCTTCGTAGAGGCGGAGGAAACCGTTACATTGAGCATCAAAATAAAAAAATCATTCCTTTTAGATTCTCGTTTCAATTGTCAACAATAACAATTAGGTCGCCACCATTGACAGTAAAAAATAACTCTGATTTTTGTATTGAACTATATGAAATCCCAGTGAAGAAAGGTGAATTTGTTGAACCTGTATTTTCGTCTCGATCGCCAAAAATTTCATTTGGATTTTTTGTAGAGGAGACCGATTTACGTAAGTGGCACATTTTTACTACTCACTTGCTCAATGTGAAGAAAGATTAACAAAACCAAAAGAATACTCAACAGAATATATTTCTCAATACAATAACTCTACGAATGCTACATGTCAACTCCCGTTTTTGGATCAGGCCTCGCCAGTCGAAAAATATCGTTTCATATAAAACATTCCTAAGCGTATCAGATATTTAGTCATCCCCAAATTACTCCTACCGAGTTTGGCGTAACTTCGTTTTATCAGTTGGATAAAATGAAAAACTTGATATTTGAATCATTGTGCATGGCTGTTTGTACCTCATTATACAGGGTTCACCATTTTTAACGAAACAGACGAAATATTTAAATTAAATTAAAAGAATTGGATCGTACATGTAATTACATTGCTCAATGGGGAGGTTTTTTTGATTCGATTTTCAACATTGCAACTTCAACCCTCTAGGAAGGGTGGGATCAATCCTTACTATTTCAAATGGAACAAAGAATCGAGTGATACTTTTTGTAAGAAGGGCATTTAGTTCTCTCTCAAATGACATCTCATTTGTGAAATTCGGTCAGATAGTTTCCGCGATAAGTATCTAATTGGTAAATGTTTCTTCAACCTAATTATTTGACTTAAGATGAAATGTAATACAAAACGTATGTAATTACACAGACGTTCAAAATGACCACCACCGACTCCCTTGCAGTGATGAAGGTGTGATCCAAATTTTCCACGACCTGCAATCATTATCCGGCAATTTTGTACAATTCCTTCCCTTAGGTCATCTTGAACATCTGTGTAAATTATTACGTACGCTTTGTATAACATTTCATCATTAGTAATTTGTTAGCCAAATAAAGAGATTAGAAAAACCATTACATAATTAATTAGTTACTTACGTCTGAAACCATCTGCCCAATTTTCACAAATAGTCGGAGAGCTGCTGATGCACGTTTCATGAAGTGTTTTATGCACCTTGAAATTTTGTTATAATGCATCTCTTGGGTAGTTGTGAAGGTGAGTGTGTGTTGGCTAGACCAATCTTGGGACACCAGGTACTGCGCATAGAGGAAAGGTGCAAAAAAATATGGCCCAAATGAAGTGTTTTATTCAGAAGCCAACAATCTTTGATGTGGAATTGAGCTAATTTTAGAATGGGTAATGAATGAGGCAGACACTTTCAAAGGGGTTAACATGAAAAAAAAATTCACAAAGTTGTTATTTTTTCTTAACTAAATGAAGTGTTTTATTCATAAGCCAACAATCATTAATGTAAAATTGAGCTCATTTTACAATGGATAATGAATGAGGCAGACACTTTCAAGGGGGTTAACATAAAAAAATAATCCAAAGTTGTCGTGTTTTATTAAGAAGCCAACAATCTTCTATGTAAAATTGAGCTAATTTCACAACGGATAATGAATAAGACATTCAAACACCGTCTTCAATTCAATAATTAAAAATAATAACAAAAGGCATACACTTTTAGTGGGTCAGGGCAGGACTTGAAACTACTGAAAAGAGGTGTTTCTATAGAATGCCTTAAATCCCTTTTCTTTTTTCTATTTCGAGGAGGACTATTATTATTATTAGCAATTTAAGAGCACATGGGAAGAATGAAAACAGTCCATTTTCACCAAATTTATTTGTAGACATAATATTTTTCCTGTCAATAAGCTGCATCTTCTGGTACCTGAATGAACGGGACTATCGATAACAGTCACATAGAAAACGTGAATTTGAAAATTCATATACTCGGCAAAAACGATGAAAGATTTTGCATTTCGAATTCTGAAAGGTATTTCTGATGGCTAGCTATAAACGTGATTATAAGAAAACATATCAAGAGGGACTGTTTTTCTCACTAGCTGAAGATAATGAGTGAATAGCTGATAACCCGAATTTCAATTGAAAACCGCTTTCCTTAATATTCTTGGTTCTTGGGCATTCATCGTTTTTTCCGTGCGCTCTTCATTTGATACGACATTGTTTTCAATCCCATGTATCAGTTCTGGACATATTGTCTGAAATAATACGTGCTCTCCAAACGATATGTATTAATACTATTCATAATTATTAGACTGTGACAACCCTGTGCGTTCTTCGATATCACAGCCGACCAATCGAAACGCGGGGACTGACTTTCTACCTGCTCATCACTCGCTGATAACCCTGGCAGGGTTGCCAGACTGGGCGATTTATCGCCGATTAAGCTACTTTCTTCTTTCTTCTATGCGCAGTACCTGGTGTCCCAAGGTAGGTCTAGCCAACACATACTCACCTTTACATCTACCCAAGAGATGCATTATAGCAAAATTTCAAGGTGCATAAAACACTCCATGAAACGTGCGTCAGTAGCTCTTAGACTAAAATAAGATGTCATTTGATAGAGAATTGAATGCCCTTTTAAAAGAGGTTTCACTCGACCACTTGTTCAATTTCAAGTAGTAAGGGTTGGTCCCACCCTTCCTAGAGGATTTAAGTTGCTTTGCCTAAAAATCGAATCGAAAAACCTCTCCCTTGACCAATGTATTTACGTGTACGATCGTTTTTTTTTTTCATGAACATTGAATCAGATATTTCGTCGTGAAAAAAAATCATTTTGCTCAATAGATTTATGAACATTGATATAGGTCCTAATTAACCATTGAGATTGTGCACCAACAAAAAGATATAGGATGTTTTTGGCTAATCGCTTTAAGAAACTTCGAATATTTAGAAAACTAATCATCGATAATATCGTTTTTGATACTCAATTGGAATTTCGTGTTCAAAAACAGCTGAGTTTTTTTGTGTTTTAAGCTCTGCTGCTTCGGAAATGAACTTTTGCAATTTAGAAGTACGGATTGTTGTTGCAAATTTCGAAAGTCCTCGAAAAAAAAAAGTGAATTTCATTTTTATTTTCTATAAACATTTATTTTTTTGAAACAAATATTCGTGGGTATGCTTGAAGACTGGCTTTAAATCAAATATTCAAAAATGAACAATTTGTTCAGGCCAGCCTCAACTCACCTACACTGTAGGTTGACGGACTAACACCTATTAGAAAACAACTACTCCCCTGGCTAATACCACGAAGGGCATTGGATTACATCCAACAGGTGTTAGTGTGGGATTCTTCACAGAAGAAATTCCACATATGCTCTTGGCGATACACCACCAGAATTGATTTTCAATTATTGGGACTTGACACACCTGCAGACCGGTTTCGGGCTATTTGGCCCTCGTCAGTGCAAGGCAGTGCCATCATCAACATAAGTCGATGACTTCCCATAATTAAAATCACACTCGGGTAGAGTATCTTCCCTAGACCTAGGCTGATACAAACAACAAGCAAAATAGCCGTTGCTGCGCCATCTGCCCGTAGACTAGGTACTAACCAAGAGCATATCCGCATGGTCCCAATTCCTTGTACAAGGAAAATCCGAATGAAACAAATATTCGTGGGTATGCTTGAAGACTGGCTTTAAATCAAATATTCAAAAATGAACAATTTGTTCAGGCCAGCCTCAACTCACCTACACTGTAGGTTGACGGACTAACACCTATTAGAAAACAACTACTCCCCTGGCTAATACCACGAAGGGCATTGGATTACATCCAACAGGTGTTAGTGTGGGATTCTTCACAGAAGAAATTCCACATATGCTCTTGGCGATACACCACCAGAATTGATTTTCAATTATTGGGACTTGACACACCTGCAGACCGGTTTCGGGCTATTTGGCCCTCGTCAGTGCAAGGCAGTGCCATCATCAACATAAGTCGATGACTTCCCATAATTAAAATCACACTCGGGTAGAGTATCTTCCCTAGACCTAGGCTGATACAAACAACAAGCAAAATAGCCGTTGCTGCGCCATCTGCCCGTAGACTAGGTACTAACCAAGAGCATATTCGCATGGTCCCAATTCCTTGTACAAGGAAAATCCGAATGAAACAAATATTCGTGGGTATGCTTGAAGACTGGCTTTAAATCAAATATTCAAAAATGAACAATTTGTTCAGGCCAGCCTCAACTCACCTACACTGTAGGTTGACGGACTAACACCTATTAGAAAACAACTACTCCCCTGGCTAATACCACGAAGGGCATTGGATTACATCCAACAGGTGTTAGTGTGGGATTGAGGCTGGCCTGAACAAATTGTTCATTTTTGGATATTTGATTTATTTTTTTTATATATTTTTTGTCGCTAGAAGTTGTTCTCAATAAAGATCAGATATCGTTCGAAAGATACCTGTCTTGAAATACAGCCCCTAGAATGTGTGCCCATGAAAACTTGGGAGGATTTGACAGGGGTTTTTGGCTCTGACTGTACCTTGTTGGTATTGAACTTTTGTCGAAATCGAGTTCTATCGTCGATAAGCAGATTATACGGTTTAGGCAGGTACAGCAGGCTCTTTTTGATGACCGTTTTGCAGATGTACGGGGGTTTCTAAGTAAATTATACACTTTTGTCAAACTTTGTGTAGTTGATTTTCAGAGAAGGGAATCGAATGTGCTTTTCCCAATTTTTCAAGATAAGAACATGTTTTCAGGAAAGTTGTTATTATGTAATGCTTGCTCTTTTTAAAAATACAAGAAATTGGTCAAAACAAGTCCCAGAACAATAAATTGTAAATTTTTGGAAAATATTTTTTCTGTGTTTCAATTGCGTAAGAACAGACTTTCTAACACATGGTCATAACGACACGTAAAAATACATGCCATTCATTTTATTTTTTGTTTTAACTTATTTGATTTGAAAAGTTTGATCAACTATTTTGCATCTTTTGCATCCCCCGTTTTAATTTTATTTGCTTGGATTTTGAAAAGTTCTGAGAAATTTCAAACTTTGTGATGAAACGGGATACAAAATAAAACAAATAGTTCATTGCAAACCATTTTTTTGTGAATTACAAAATTTTATTTTCCTTCTTTATTTTGAAATAAAGAAGAAACGTTCAGTCCGCAAAACTAAAAACGAATTTTACAATACGTTGTTATTATGGACGAGTCGCTTCAAGGATGATTCTTAGAAGGAAATGAACGTCAGATAAAACAAATTTGTACCTACCTCTCCCAAAGGTAGGTAGGTAGCCATAATTCTTGCCTAAATATTAAATTTTTGGACATGTTTACTAAATATGAGGGATTGAATTCAAAAACGAACCGAAAATTTTTTAGAGTATACATAATCCGTTGCAAGTGAGAGAGTGAGTCTTGATGAATCTAAGACATGGGCCATCATTACAAATCGAATTGAGCAGATTTTCATTTCCCCAAAGTGTGAGAAAAAACTGAGTCCTTATTAATCTTTTTCTTGATACAATTGTTCAACAAGTTAATGACCAATAGACTACAATCCCGTAACACTTCTCAGGGGGTCAAATCCCCAGCATGAGTCATGTTCAGAACGATGCTGCTATATGAAACTAACTTTTAACACTATGTCGTCACTTTTGAGGAGTATAATTGACTTAATTCAGGAAAAAACTGAACTTCCTGACCAAGAATGAGAAGTTACGACCAAATATTTTTATACGGCTCCCTTCAAGATCATAGATCTTGAAAAGCTAATCGTATAAAAAAAGGAAAATAGTGGAGCCATGTTTTTTTTGATACAAAAAAAATATTATGGCGTCCGACACAAATTATTTTGCACGCCACTGGATTCTTTGTGTATAGTTTTTCAGGACCTTTCATTCTGAAAATAACCGTTTAAAGAAAAATTCACACCTTTCTATTTTTCTGTAGGAAATTCAGTTTTTCTCTGTTCTCAGTCAATTGTACCGCTGAAAAGTGTTGGCATAGTGTCATTGTTTCACATAGCAGCATCGTTCTGAACATGTTTCATGCTGGGTCATTTGACCCCCTGAAAAAGTGTTATGGGCTCGTAGTCTACGAATCGTTCTATGGGCATTAGCCTCATCACCCCGTTCAGGTACGTACTTGTCTTATCAAGAGCTTTGTTTTGTAAATGATAAGTACCAGAAAAAATGAAGTACTCCAGTGTAGATTATTATCTGAATGCAGTCCCAACTCAAAAATTTACCTGTTGAATCAGTATAACAAAGGAACGGGAAAACCTATAACCGAGCATGGTCACTGGTCATATGCCGAATGATCATAAAAATGTCTATCGGTTTAACTATAAATAAGCTGCATTCGGAATTCATTGGAGGCAATGGGTCATCTAAGACAGAATTCATAGAACTGTAGAATTATCTCTCATTCAAAGGTTGGCGAATTTTGATCGAAACGTTATCTCTTATTTACTTATTTCATTGTTCCCTTATAATTAGAAGTCTTATGGCGTACAACAAAACATATTGATTCATTTGAGTCTATTTTGAATATGTTCTCACTGAAAATATTGGGGACTTTGGAATTTTCTGTTTTCTGTTTCATTCAATTTAGTATTTCTCCCAGAAATGAAGCAAGCATTTTTCGCCAAATTCATCCCAGAATACAAGTACAAAATACATTCATTTATTCATTTCCCAAAAAACATTCATAATGTTTATAGTAGGAGTACTAATGTAAATTCACAAGTGTGCAAACAGTAAAAATGTTATTCTAAAACAATAAAACTTCAATTTATGCAATATACTATAGTAAAATATTTTTCAGATCGTTTTTGAATTTCCCTTTGCCGCAAGATTTTGAGTAATTTTGTAATTTGTTGTGATATCTTATGCCTTGAAAATAAATCGATTGTTGACCCAAACTTGTTTTTTCATTTTTATAACTGACAAATTGTTCGAATCAAACCAAATTAAATCATTTTTCATCTGGTCAATGAGAGTACAAATTTCGAGTTTATGAGCGTAGGAAATATCTAGGAGTCGTTTTGGTTTGTACTGTAGGTTCCTGATAGTCTGATTTGAATGTACACTCGACAATTTTGTTTTGTATTGTTTTCAACGGTCTGATCACATTTTCTGTGCCGATCCCCAAACAGCAACCAAATACTGGAGTTTGGAAAACACTAAAGAATAATAAATAATTTCAGATATTTTAACGGCAAACATTTCCTGATTTTGAATAGAATACCCATTATGGATGATATTTGTTTTCTCAATATTTTAAAATTGGAGAATAATTGATAATTACGTTTTTGAAAGTAATGGACTCGTTTTGATTTCTTGTGAACTATATCCATTAAATAATAATAATAATAATAATAATACTTTATTGATTTCAAAGACCTTAAAGGTATAAAACAAGTCAAAAAAAAGTTGAACATAGATAAGACAAACAATACATGTACTTTAAAATGTTATTAGAGGCAAACAGAGTCCACTACGAAGATAAGAACTCACCCATTGTATAATACGAGTTATCCAGTAAGTATGTTTTCAGCATTTTTCTGAATTTGAAGTAAGACACCTCTTGATCGATTTTTGTCAATAAGTGATTGTAAATCCTGATTCCATTGGAAATAGGGCCATATAGGCACATATTCAACTGATTTTGTGGTGAGTAAAGATGATGGCTGAATCTTGTTGCATAATTGTGGATGTCATTATGACAGGGAAATTTGTTTCTGTTTTTGTGTATATAACAGGAAACTTCCAATATATATATGCAGAATAGTGGGAGTATATTCAGTTTTTTAAAAAGAGGTCTGCATGATTCTCTCTGATTTTTATTTAACATTGCACGTATGCATTTTTTTTGGACTACGAATAGTTTTTGTGCTGAAGACGACATGCCCCATAACAAAATTCCATATGATAGTCGGGATTGTATTTCCGCAAAATAATAATTTCTCAGAACATTTATATTAATTACTCTCTGAAGGCATCTGATTTGGTAAAGCTTACTGTTCAATTTTTTTATTGTTTCACTTATGTGAGATTCCCAATCAAGTGTGTCACTCATAGTTACACCTAGAAATTTAATAGTGTGGCACTTCTCTAGAGTCGTTTCTCCTAAATGAATCTCTATATTTTCAGTTGTTCTCTGTTTTGTGTGATAAATAGTAAACTGTGTCTTACTAGCATTGATATAAAGACTATTAATGGAGAACCATAGAATAATTTTTTCCATGAGATCATTACAAGCTTGTTGATTAAGATTGTGAGATTCTTGTGATACTAGTATGGAGAGATCATCAGCGTAGAGCGTTAATTTGAAATGCGAGAGGTATTTTACAATGTCTGCTATATAGATTGAGAATAGAACTGGAGCAAGAACGCTCCCCTGAGGAACTTATATTAAGGTTATGTCATCGGCAAACATTTCGACTCTCCCAGCTAGATCCGATAATGAGTTTATATAAATAAGAAAAATAAAAGGTTCAAGGATTGATCCTTGTGGAACTCCACACAAAACTGTTTTAGGCAACCCTTTACTCTCTTCCATGAATACAAGCTTTTGTCTGAAAATAAGGTAATTTTGAAACCATTCATGAGCACACCCCTTCACATCAATTGGATATAAGATGTTCAATAAAATTTGGTGATCAACTGTATTGAAAGCTTTGCGAAGATCAAGCGATAGAATACCACAATTTTCACCCGAGTCTATATCGAGTTGAATTTGGGTATTTACATCAAGTATTGCAGACACTGTATTGTTGGATCTTCGGAAACCGTCTTCATACAATAATTTTGATTTCTCAAGATATTCTAGCAATTGACAATACATTGATTTTTCAAGAGAGAACTGAAAGAAGCGAAATGGGTCTGTAATTTATCATTTGATCCTTTTTTCCTGATTTATGAATTGGTTTCCAGACATCTTAGGTGATGATTTGTTTTTACAACGAAACATTCTATGACCAGATATCTATTCACTCAATATTCTATTAGTTTGAAAGTTTCGAGTCTTATTGTTTTTCGAAATTCTACTTGGCTTCGTAATTGGGTCGCTCAGGGAGGTATCTTGGATGCTGTAGCGATCGTCCTCAGTAAACCGTGTAATTTCTTACTCCGACAACACAACGAAGGAACAATGAAAATAATTACAAATAGCTGGTAACGACGTTCGGAGTCAGTCGAAGGCTGTATCAGGTCCTTTGAGTTTAATTAACTATTGGGCGTTTCTCTTCCCCCGAAATAATTGGGCTTCATGTCTTTCAGTGATTCGTGTCTTCGAATTCTCGCGATGATCCATAATTATACACACGACCGGAAGTCCCTTTGTGCATTTTGAGGAACGAAAAATTGTTGAAGCCTTTTTTTGTGCTTTTCCACCACGATCGAATGTTTACAGAAGAGATTCATATATTATCGTTTTTGGCACATCAAAGCTGCTGCGGGACTCAGTGTCATATTGAATTTCACTCATAGACTGGAATCCACATGACTGGTACTTTGTTCATGAAAATTATCGCCTAAACTAAATAATATGAAATATTTAGTAATAGGAGTATAGAGTGAATACTGGCAAATAACATTTATTTACAATAGCGATGGTTACCCCTCCTAAGGCCCTCGCTACAGATTGCTGAGCTATAGCAGTATCGTGACTCCTACATATTACTATGTTCCTGTTACATAAAAACTCAAGTCACTAAAAAGTTTTATTAGGGGTATAGCCACAGGGCAAATCAACTCATTCATCTGAGGGAAGATATATCAATCAGTCCAAACTGTGCTTTAATATATATATATATATATATATATATATATATATATATATATATATATATATATATATATATATATATATATATATATATATATATATATATATATATATATATATATATATTAGATTTGGAAGTTCTCAGGTATGCGGTCTGTTTACTAATAAAACTCATTTGTTCTTGATCTCAATATTTCGCTAATGTTTATTGGCTTCATCAGGAGAAAAGCTACAAAGAATGTGACAAAATTTTACAAGATTGAATCAATCATACAATCATAGAATTAATATTCCTGGTGTGTTCATTGCCTGAGAAAGCTGAATCAAACTACCCATGCTCGCATAGTTACTGCCTCACTTAAACTGAATCAGCTAGGCAAAATTCATGTTTATAGGAGTCCCTCAGCTGTACCAGGCAATGATGTAATTAACGTTAATCTAAGGGTTTTTATAAGTAAGCACATGTCTGTCCTTATTTTTAAATATTACAAAAGAGATTTAGATTGTTCCTTGAAATGTACCACATTAACAAAAAACCAAATACAGTTAATTATAAAACCGATACAGGTCAGTTAAGTAACATTTATTGCAATATTTTGAGTTCTATGTAATCTCTTTTGTAATATTTAAAAATAAGGACAGACATGTGCTTACTTATAAAAACCCTTAGATTAACGTTAATTAATTACATCATTGCCTGGTACAGCTGAGGGACTCCTATAAACATGAATTTTGCCTAGCTGATTCAGTTTAAGTGAGGCAGTAACTATGCGAGCATGGGTAGTTTGATTCAGCTTTCCCAGGCAATGAACACACCAGGAATATTAATTCTATGATTGTAAGTAGAACTGTTATTTTCGATTCAATCTTGTAAAATTTTGTCACATTCTTTGTAGCTTTTCTCCTGATGAAGCTAATAAACATTAGCGAAATATTGAGATCAAGAACAAATGAGAGTGACACATCAATATTATATTATAAAATTAGTGTCAAATATGGGAATTTAAAATTAGAGCTTCAGGCCGCATTACATTACATCAGCTCATATGGATCTCTGAAATCATCATCATAATATTCCTGCAGGTTATACTATGCTTTATATAAAAAAAGAATTTTTACTAATCTTCTGAAGCATATCAAATTGTTCACAGCTCTAAAATGAGACGGCAGATGATTGTACACTTTCTTGCTTTCGTAAATGACAGAGTTTTTTGTAAGAGTCATTTTAGGAATTGGCAAACAAAGTTTATTGTTGTTACGAGCACAATTACGAGTATCTATATAGTGACTAGTAGTATTTTGTGGTGAAAATTTCTTATTGTGCATTAGGCAAACAGTTTCTAAAATGAACAGGCTAGTGACAGTTAATATTCTTTGGTTGACAAACAATGGTCTACAATGGTCTCAAGCTGCAGCCTTGCATAAGTATCGCACAGCTCTTTTTTGTAGAATGAAAACCGAATTCAGTAGGTACTGATTGCAAAAACCCCAGAATGCTATCCCATATCTGAGACGAGACTCTACAAGAGAAAAGTATACATTTCTTGCAATGGCTTGATTAAGTTCGTTTGATACCACTCTCACAGCGTAGCAACCTGATGCCAACTTCTTCTTTAGTGATGCAAGATGGTCTTCGAATTTCAGTTTTTCATCGATATATATTCCAAGAAATTTGGTACAGGGCTTATTTACTACTAGATGTTCGTCTAGGGTTAGATCGTCAAATTTGAATTTAAGGAGGTTCGATACTTACAGACATATGCACAGAACCGAATAAAACTTGGTGTAGAAGTTACCCAATGAATATAGATTAATGTACGATTTTTTTTTATATTTCTTACCGAATGATTTTTTGAGTAAATGGTTGTTGGAATCTGGTATTTTAACATGGGCTCTTATGGGAGAAGTCCAATTTCTCATACATTTTTCGTGACTGCAGCTCGAAAAATGCAGGAAACAAAATAAATTTAGCATGAGTGGATAGCCCAACAATCAACGATCATTTTCCACCCAATTTGATTTTACCTTACCGATCATTTCAAAGAGTAATTAATGAAATTATTAGAAAAGTGTAGGAGATTCGAAAGTGTTGGCAACAGCGCTACACTGAAACCGAACAGCTGCTCGGTGGCGCGAATAACCAGGGCCGGCACTAGGGGTCAGGTAGGTGAGTCGGTCGCCTCAGGGGCGGCATTTTAAGCTCAAAGAAAAAGAGAAGAGAAAAATGGAGAAACACCAATATGTTAAATATATTATTATACTTCATATGATGGTAGGAATAATAATGATGAATCGGGACATCCGAAATGTTCTTAAGTTTTTATTGAATTACAAAGCGAGCCGCCTCTATTAGAACATTATTTCTTTCATTATCGGTCAGGCGCTGGACTTATTGCAGCTACACCCTACACCTATTTCATTGCATTACTGCCGATTTTCGTTATCATCAAACATTACGTTCGAGTTCAAGATGCGCTTTAGTCTTTCAAAATTCAGAAACCATACATAGAGCACAAAGAGTTTGGATTAATCCAAATGCGCAATCACCTTTACAATAGGATCGTGGCAAATATTCAATGGAGAACCACTACTTCCAGAGATAATACCCCGACGGTCATTTAATTACAACTGATGAATATTCAGAATATCTGTGCGAAGTTTCTACAGACCTCAATTTGCAAATGCTTTGACCTTGACATTTGGGACAGAGAAATTACCTGTATACTGGTTTTGAGCTCTTTGACCATCGTCAATACAGGATATATTCTCACAGACGATGATAATCGTCTGTGTTCTACCGAAAATAATAATAATACCAATTAGGGAAAATAGGCACGCAATGAACGAAGCCCATTACACAGTGCCATCTTATAACCAGATGCACACTCATCAGTTGTATTTCAATAGCCGTCGGGGTATCATATCGGAAAGTAGTTGTTTTCTGTTAAATATTTGCTAATTTGACATAATCATATTTTATTGTTGTTCTTTCGGAATTCTTTCAGTTTATTCTGTGTTTTCAAAGTTCACAACCATTTATTTCTTGTCAATAATTTTTTTTGTAACGCAATGCTAATTTTTCTTCTAAGAATATGCTTTCTGTGAGTTCTCTTCTGACTTGAGACGCAGCGTTGTAAGTAGAAATTGTCGACATCAATGAGATGTGAATATTTTTTAGAAAGAAGAAAATGTAATAACAGTTGATAGTTTCAAACTTTTTATTGATCAATACTTCGTAACGGATTTTTGTATTCTTCTTCACTTTTCACTGTTGTCACTTTCAGATATTTTTGACAGCGTATGCAGAAAATAGATGCTAGACCATGATGAGTTTCTCCTTCGATAATTTGCGAGATAATTTGTAATAATAAAAATTCTTTGCAATGTAGGCATTGCATTTGCTGGGCCATGTATTTCAGCGAGACAATCCTGTTACCTCTTACATTTGACATGGGAACATCTGTCATTTTTCTACATATACTTTTACCATTCATGACACGTTGTTGCATTGCGCGGTGCACTTTTTCTTTAACAAATTTGCCTTTCCAGTGAAAACTATTTTTAGTTTTCTCAGACATATGCATTCACTACGACGCGAATAATCGTTTTTGGATTGTAACACTGACGCTACAAAAAAAGCCGCATCTGCTCTCAGACCGGGCGCAAGACAGCGTTGCCAGATATTCTCTCGCCAGCTCGCGCTTTGTTACTCTGTCCTTCTTTTTCACCCCCCACTAAGTCCAGACTATCGAACCTCCTTAAATGTTATTATGTTGGTTTTATTTATATTGAGGTAAAGTGAATTCGAATGACACCAAAGTTTGACGTCGTTTATTTCCTGGACTATTTTCGTTTTTAGTTCCCCTTCATTTTTTCCATGCCATAAAAGGGTGGTGTCGTCAGCAAACAAGGTAAAATCAGCTGAGATGGGTAAGTTTGTCATATCATTTATGTACAATAGAAAAAGGACAGGTCCAAGAACCGATCCCTGAGGTAACCCAGATTTAATATCAAATAATTCTGATCGATCATTCAAAATTTTCACAGATTGTTTCCTGCCGAGTAGATATGATTCAAACCATTTGAGTGCAACCCCTCTGAATCCATAATGGTGTAGCTTGGCGAGCAGTGTCCCGCGGTCAACGCAATCGAGCCATATCATTATTTACTAAAAAGTTCTTTGATACTCTCATCTTCTATTGAAAATGGATCTGACCCTTCTCTCAAGATTTTATAAACAAATGTCTTCTAATCTTTATTCTTCCTCCGCAGCTGATAAATCCAATCCGTATACATATTCTCACTGACAAAACCTCGACTCGTGTTCCGCTATACAGTAACTTCCTCAGGCAGGATACAAAAATGAGAATTGTATGGTCTATACTCTATACGGAGTCACTTGACAGCATAAACAATGAAATTCCATTTATAGTCGGCGTATCTTTGATGAGACACCCAGGCATGTCTCTTCTGAAAGAAAGCCAATCATCCACTATGGAGATTTCAGTAGTAACTATTCCTAGTCAAGTATCTCGATGCTAGGAACTACGATCAGTAATAATCTCTCATGGGAAAACCATGTGAGATCGATTGCTAAAGGTGCTTCCCAGAATCTTTAATATCTATTTCGTGCGAATAAATACTTCATTTCTAGTCAACTTCTAATGATCTAACAATAAATGCTCAGATACGACCTGTCTTTGAATATAGGTCTCATGTATGGAGCTCGGCACCAAAACATCCAATGAAGCTTCTTGGTTCTATTCAGGGAAAAGCCATCCGTCCGGTTTGTGATTCTTCGCTCACAGACTCGCTAACTCCGTTGGAGCATCGTAGATGGGTCGGAGACTTGTCTCTCTTCTATAAATATTTTCACGGTCGGTGCTCTTCTGAATTGCTATCAGTTGTTCCACCCTTGGCAATATTTATGAACTGAGTTCGTAAAGACTATTCAGGAAACTGATATTTTTCTTAATATAGATTTTCATCAAGTATCGACCAATTCAATTCAATTTTTGAT
The DNA here is from genome assembly GCA_032362365.1 of Zygogramma bicolorata. Classification (NCBI taxonomy): domain Eukaryota; kingdom Metazoa; phylum Arthropoda; class Insecta; order Coleoptera; family Chrysomelidae; genus Zygogramma; species Zygogramma bicolorata. Next base: position 83,257 of record JAVJAQ010005047.1, read on the forward strand.
GTTTAAATAATATCAAAATTCATTTGAGATTGTGACCGAACGTACCCCTGTCTTATATGTATGGTTAAAATACTGCCACTTTGAATCGTCATGCTTATCTGCTTCTTGATCACGATGTCGGCTTCCCGCAGGAAACTGTCACCCATCCTGTTATCAGAAAGAAACCCCATCGTATCACCTTAAGAAGCTGAGAGTTTTATTTCTATAAATTTATGACCTAGTTTTCCCACGTTGTGTTTGTTTTAGTTTTGGTAAGGTTCGTTTGGGATACAAAGTTCTGCCAGCTGTAGAGAAATGAAATGCAAAAAATTGATCAACAGATTTATTGACTTCTTGATACAACTAAACCATGCATATGAGCTAGAAACTGCTGATATTACATTTACTGTAATCCAATTTTTAAATAGGAAAGTCATCTGGTTTGGAAGAACAAATACCTGTCTTTGGAAAATATCCATTGTAGAAATAATTGATAATGAAGATCTCCAAAATGTAAAAGTTTGAGTAATTATCAGAGCTCGGTAAGAGATGTTTTGTCGCCAATTGTGTAAATGGGCATCTAGTACACCTATACCCCCACAACCATGGAGTTGGCCAGGTTCTGTCTCAGCGAGATTCATCTTTTTGGGTGCACACCATCTGGCAATCAACCCGATACCGTCCTCCCCATCTTTTTGACTTATTCGTGCACAGCAAAATGTTGGTAGTTCATTTCATACTCTTTTTGATTTCCTATAGTGAGGGAGGTACCATATCTAGTGTATGAGTAACATTGCAGTGAATATAAACGTACTCAGTTCAACCATTTCACCATTTAGCGGCAGTTCATTAACATAACCCGCATATTTATTACTACAATCATTTTCAAATCTTACACACTGGAGACTTTAACATAGTTCTCTATTACTTAGCAATTGGATATTTCCCCATTGACAATCTCTAAGTTTGAAAGGCTAGTTTTGAAATTCTGAAAGAAGTTAATGGGTGAGACTCCTGGATACTTGGTTCCCATTTCTTACGGACCTGTGCTTCCTTGTTCCAATTCTAACGGTGGTGTTTCATCCGATCTTGTCGGCGACTCCATCCTGACAGAGCCTGGTACCGGGGAAGAATTCAGGTCCAAAGGAAGAGTTCTTGCCTGGTTGAAGGTCCAAGACGAACTGCCCTTTGTGGAACTGCCTTACCCTGGAAATCGGTCTGGTATTTATAGGAGAAAGGTTGTTTCCATAGATACCGTCTTTTCCCATAGAAGTCGATGTATTTTGCCGAAAAATCTAATCTAGCTTCTATCTCATGCGAACCAAGGATCTGAAATTCATGCAATATGTTCTGAGGTAACCCGTCTTTCAGCATGACCATCCCGGAAAAGCGAGTGTTGCCCCATTTTCTCACAAAACATCCCGAAAGTTGAAATTGTTTGGGTTGTTGACAGCTGACGCTACAGGACATGTGTTCGGAAAAAGCCCCTGGGTGCTCTTCTGGGCACCGGGGAGTGGCTGATTATGGTGTCAGTTTTGTGAGGAAAGAATCTACTACAACTCCCACAGAGAATTTTGTATGTCCGGCTGATCACAAATCCCCAATATCCCTACGAAGTTAAGGTGCTGTACCAACAGCACTCAGAATCGCCAAAACTTACTCATTGTCTGGAACTTTACGTATTCTTCTATCAAGAGAGTGTTATGGAACATAAGGGATGTATATGTTGTCCTCTGGTTGTCCCATTACCTAAATTCTGTTCTTTCGTTAATAGGATTCGCACCACGGAGAAGGGAAATGTGCAGGTTCTCCTTTTCTGTTCAGGTATGCTTATTCTAGATCCTTGTATACTTACCTATCAAATTACCTATTGACTGTCTTATTCAGGTTGAATCCTAGAATTTATAAAAAACAAACAACACCCCGGGGCATACTATCTCAAGATGAATAAAAATACTCATGTCATGATGACAGTAATTTCGAAGAATATGAAATGTCACTGGAATATCACCAAATTTTGTCAAATTGATGCTTTCAAACCGGATACTACGTTGTCGAACAATAGGACACAGAACCTCGCTGCTGCTTCTTTTATATATAATCTGGGCATTTGATATGAAGAGTCTTATAGTGTAATGATTTGATGTGAAGAATTCTAAGCGAATGTTATGTGGATATCAATCACTTGATCTTTATTATTTTTCAGAAAGAGTTTTTTAAAAAACATTGAAAATAATTTTGTAGAACTAACAGAAACGGTACATGTTCAAGAACTTTCATCAGTCCTATTACTGGGATGTCGCTCGGCTAGAGAAATCAATTCGACATGATATCTGTCATACAAGTTTAATTTTTAACCATAGACATTATAAATAATGGACTGGCCCTGAGAGAGAGAGAGAGAGAGAGAAAACTGCAGAGTGGATAGAGAGGATAAAGTAATTCAACTATAGAATAATTATCATTCTGTCCTCCACAATATCATTTCAATGTGCATCGTGTTATAAATGTGGAAAACTATCATAAAGGCCAGTCCATTAGTTGTAATGTCTATGTTTTTAACCTAGCTTTTGTTGTTTTGTGTTATTGTTATTTTTCTGCCATATTACTCTTCCAACATTCAGATTGGAATATTAGAAAGTTAATCAGTTATCTGCTATGATTAATTTCCTGTTTTCGTGTTGATTTAAAATATAATCAGACGATTGAGAATAGTCTTTTGGGTCAGATATGCAAATTATCATAAGACTTATAAACATGGTTCCTTTTGATCGAATCCCACGTTTCGGAGCGCAAACAATAAATGTAAATCAACTATGCTCAAGTAAAATGGGTGTAACTATGCTCTTAGTACAATGGGTGTAAAAACAGTAGTATACCTCAAGGCACTATTTTGGGGCTCATAGCAGTTTCACTCAAGAATAAAATGCTTCAATTTTAAATAATAATAATTTATTTATTCTAATGACCGTGTTTATGCCAATATAATCATATGCGTTTTTTTCCAATGAATTTCTGTCAAGGTTCAGAAATCGAACCTTCATCACCTACTACTGCTCAGTTCTGAATTTCGATTGTAATCTTGTCAATCTCAATTTTCTGATAATGTATCATCGAATTGGACCACCGTTATCTTTGAAAAAGTTCTTAGGTAAAAACGAGTTATCTGTGTGAAAATGAGATATGGAAGAAATTATACCCTTACATGCATATTACTTTCTGGTGTATAACAAAATGATGTCATTTACTACTTGGAAAAAGTTGCATTTTGTAACTCAATATACCAATCAATAAATATGTTGATCTCGCCAACTATAAAAATTAGTTTGATAGGAAACAGATTACAGTTCGTATATTTTATAATGTCTTGTTATTGAGAATTGCAATCGAAACTAAATTTAGACAAAAAAAACGAAGGAGTTGATTGTACAAGGTGTTGCCCCTTTCAAACAAATAAAAATATTATGAAATAAATAGTTTGAAAAACTTATAGAAGATAAGGATTCCCACGAATTGCATAAAAGTGACAGTATCTAAAAAAATTGAGTAGTATTGACGTCATTGTTATTGTTATTCTGATCAAGAGATCGAATGAAGGAACAACATCCCGTATTCACTAATCCTAATCATCTCCTGAGTATCCATAAATATCTCAGAGGTTTCAAAATACGTTAACCAATTCATCGAATTATTACGTGATATCTTTGAAAGTTTTCGATTTCATGTTTGTTATGGGATATATTCAGTCATTTCAAATGGATGTGAATCAATTTTATTATCACATAGTATGATAGTTTACTTTCGAAGTTCATGAATAGATATTCTAGATTAGAGCTTTCGTAGTAAGCTAATTCTTTCGTGATACTTTCTGAAGACCCTGAATCTGAAATTGTTAGAGCAAGTTTAACTATTGGAAAATGTTGTTATTTTGGGCCTGACTTCTCGTCTGCCTCTGCGGCAGACATTCTCAAAGGCGATGCGGCAATGGTCGAAGTATCCTTCTCTGCTACGAGGCTTTGAACGTCAGACCCAAAAACCTGCGTACCACGGCTCAGATGCCAGGAAATTCTTCGAAATAATTCACCAAAGGACTCCTTGAATTTCTTCTCGAAGTTCTAATCTATATTAGTATTCTTGCTATCGTTTAGATATATTTCGACAAAATTATGATTTCTTGTTTGAAACAGTCTTTACTGTTTTCCTTGATTGGAATGTCCCAATTGTCATTTTATTTTCTCACTACTGTTATTGTTACATCCAATTTTATTAATTAATTGATTCTTCAGTAATGAGTCAATTAAGGCTCGAAATTGAGAGAAAGGAAAAGAATCCTGTGCCGTGTTAAATAAGTATCGACGGAGATTGTACATATACAGTGTGTCCCTAGACCAGTGGGACACTTGAATATCTCTTGAACCAATTGGAATTTTCAAAATATTATAAGTTCACATTATATCGCATTATGAGAGCTAACTTAAGGAATTACTATTTTTTATACGAGGGGCGCAAGAAAGGCTCACATAATCGAACATCAATTTTTTCAAATGGAACACCCCATATATTTCAATATACCTGAATTCTCATTCCTTTAGGCTAATTATTGGTTTTTTATTTTTGGAAATCCGACAAGGCGTTGCCAAGTTATATCAGTGGTTCATGAAATGCAGACATTTTTTCAGACAAACCCATTATTCATACTAAGGAAGAATTTCTGGAATCATTCAACACTGTTGGTAGTTGGTAGCATATTCTATCATATGGAATACTCATCTGTTTCGAAAGTTATACAGGGTGGTCAGAAGTATTATATGATTTTCACTAAATTCAATAAAATGGCCGGCTCGTTCGCCAGACTTGACCCCTCTGGACTTTTTTTGTAGGGGTATCTAAAATCAGAGGTGTATACTACTCAACCATTGAATCTGGAGGATTTGCAAAATCGAATTGTAAATGCTTGTCAAAGTATAACACCGCAAATGTTGGAAAACGTCACAAGAAATCATGTAATGAAAAATTTCGAAATGTGTCTTGCAGCAAACGGAAGACAATTCGAACATTTGTATTAATATTATCGTCCCTAATTATTTGTCAACACAGTTTTTTTCTTGTTGAGGCTTTGTTTAGGACAGTTTAATAAATAAATATAGTTTACTGCATCTTTTTATTTGCATTTCTGATGATGGAATTCACATGTCTCTTTCACAACCATTGACCATAAGCAATCAAATCACCAATGGGCTATAAAATAATTCATATTGTAGGGTGCACTATTTGAAAAATTGATGTGAAGAAAGTTTGAATTTCGTGAAAATCATATAATATTTCTGACCACCCTGTATAACATTCGAAGAAGATGAGTATTCCACATTATAGAATATGCTACCGACTACCTCTCGAATGATTCCAGAAATTCTTCGTAGGATGAATAATGGGTTGGTCTAAAAAAATGTCTGCATTTCATGAACCACTAAAGGAATGAGAGTTCAGATATATTGAAATATATGGGGTGTTCCATTTGAAAAAATTGGTGTTCGATTTTGTGAGCCTTTCTTGCGCCCCTCGTATAAAAAACAGTAATTCCTGAAGTTAGCTCTCATAATGCGATATAATGTGAACCTATAATATTTTGAAAATTCCCATTGGTTCAAGAGATATTCAACTGTCCCACTGGTCTAGGGACATTCAAGATATTAATTGATATTGTCTGAGGATAATACTCTTGTATTTTTTGTATTTATACGTTCACACGAATAGAGTTATGTGACCTCTCGACAATGTAGCCGTGATATTTTAGATGCTTTCACTCCAGCATAAAATATGGCCGGTGCATCTCGAGGGGTAGAGTGAATAAAGTTTTAGCAAATGCTCGAACTAGAATTTGTTGGGACAAACTTATCTGTGTTTAGATGAGGACGGATGTATAGTTTGAAACTTATGCTTACTTTTCATTCACCCAACCCAAGATCTTAATTTCTACAAAAGTAGAAGTAGTGATGGTGTGCGTACACAAAACACTTTTTCTCCGAACTACACAATTTTTTGAACAGGCAAAATGCAAATTCATGGAATATATAATAAAACAGCTGTTACTGTCGGTTTCGACGATAGTAAAAGTATAACGAAGCATGGTTATGATGATTCGAATGCTAGGATAAAACAAACATCAGTCACAAAGCGTCATACTTTTTTGACGTTGGATCAGGAAATATATTTCGTTTCAGAAGAAAAAATATGTGTCTTTGTATGCAGACATTACTGTGAGAAATAAAATATACCTCTTCAGTTGTGCTCTCCTACTAAATTTCAGTCAGTTATATTGGAACTGACATCTTGAATTCGATTAACATACCAAAAACATCACACGTGAAATGATAAGTCAAAATTATTGACAGGTTTATAATAATATCAGGTTATGTATACTCGTCAAGTAATAAATAAATGTTGACTGGTGATATACTGTGATGATGTATGGAATTCGCAGATATTGTGTGTTTTGGGAGGCCAAAGGCATTTGCTACTGTCGGCCACAAAAAGTTTACTCTGGAAAATAATGAACTGCGGTATTTGAGGCAGAGGTTTATGATTAGTTCTTTAATTATTAAAGGAACAGGAAACAAATGGGGGAATAAATTGAGTGGGCATCAAACCACAATTTTTACTATTGAATAATTTTGTGAATAATAAGTCATTATTCATAGTTGTAAAATATCTTTTGATCTCTGTTTTGAACTTGGTAACAAGATTGCTATATTTTATGTGCTTAGGCAAATTTTTATAAATTTCTATTCTGGTAAACAACGACTTTTTTCATAGTTTGTTTTTATTTGTATGGTTTTCAAATCATTCAATTGTCTGGTGAGATGATTATGGCTATCAGAACTTATTATATACGAAAGGTTTATGTTTACTCTTAGTTGAACGGATAAAAATGCTAATTTGTGACTTGAATACATTTTCTATAATTGATAAATTTATAGGTGCACATAGTTCATTCGTTGGCTCTATAAACGGTAATTTAGGAATACATTTTAAACATTATCAACAACATTCAAGCAAATGAGTCCAAATTGTGGTGCATCAATCTTCATTTTTGTTTCTAGGAAAACAAACCCTACTCTCGAAAGTTGCGAGCAAATTTGAGAGTTAATCTAACAAGTTTTTAGTGTTATATAATGGATCAAAATTGATTATGGTTTTTTTATTAAAAATCTGTTTTGTACCTATAGATACGTCATCTGATGTTGAAAACAATGAAGGAAAAGAAAACAGTTTCTTGGACTTAATTTGCTTTATCACTATCACGTTACTTTATCTTATCCACGTGTTATTAGCGTCTATAAGAAGATTTGTTGGTTTTCAAATATAATTCCCGCCCTCATTACTGACATCAACTGCTTGAAACAAAAGAGACCTCTTTCATTAATAGTATCCGTTGAAAAAACATGTGGATTCATTGAAATATTTTGAGTATCGATATTTCCTTGTAAGTAAATCAATTTCAGTATAAAATACTCAATGAAATTAAGAGCAGTATATTGCTGATTTATTGCCAATATTTTTTTTAAAACTCAGATTGCGAGTAGAACATGATGTGGTAAGTCAGGAATAGTTGAAAAAATTACAATAAATATGAGGAAACCAATTATCAAATGATGTCAAATTTTATGTCCAACACTTTTGCTATCATTTGACAAAAATTTTCGCTTATAGTACCTACGAAAAATAAAAATTTTCTAGGTTTCTGGTTGTCATTGTGACAGCATCAATTGCTAGTTCCTCATTGGTTAGGAAGTACAAGTGCGAAATTTTTTCTTTTACAGAGAGAATTTAGCTAACGACTCATACCTTGTGTCTCAAATGGACAATGACCAGTACGTGCCGATTTGGACCTTATCGACATTCAATCAAATCAGGAGGCTGACCACGGACATCAATTTGATCACGGAATTGTTGCGCTCTTCTCCCAACGTGCAGGTCGACCCGACAGGACTGAAGGTTCGTCCGAACCTGAAACGTTGCATTGTCATTTTGCGCGAGATTCCCGACCAAACGCCTCTAGAAGAAGTGCAGGTAAATTGATTTCGTCTGTTGGTACAACTTTACGTTGGAAAAAAATCAAGCTTTTTTATAATATCGCGTGTTTGGTGATCTTTTAAAACTAATATCGGCTCATTGGATTTCCACTGCAATGTCAATGCAGCCGGCAATCACAATCGACCAGCTTAAATTTATAGATTTGCTCGCGACGGACTATCAATTTTGCAATAATGACCGATTTTCGTACATTTGGCGTGTCGATATAGCACTCGTTCCACAAGGCCGAGAGGAGTTTTTTCAGCATATAGATTCATAATTCAACTAAAAAAAATAGGTTCGAAAAAAACATGTTTTTCGAGGATATAAAATTTCACCTTATAAACAAAGAGAAATTACTCCTTGAATATTCAATTATTCAATTTTTTTTTCGAAATTCTAATAGGTCTTAAACAGTAAATAATTCAACCAACGTAAAAATGATTGTATCTTGGCTTGTTATGAAGATATTGAGACTTTTTTTTAAATAGTTAAGGTGTAACTTCTATTTATTTGTTTATAAGCAAAAATTTTATATCCTCGACAAACATGTTTTTTTAAACATATGCTTTTCAGTTGAACTCTGAATCTATATGCTGAAAAAACTCAGATAAATCGTTAATGTACATGCTGAAGAGATTTTCCCTGATCTTTTTGCACCTTCTTGGCCTTGTGCAACAAGTGCTATATCGTCACGCCGGATTTACGAAAATCGGTCATTATTGCTAAACTATATAACATGGCTGAATAAAACTTACCGATATCTCTTCAGGACATTTTTTTAGGTGGTGGATGAGTTTCAGAACAGTACTACATAAATAACACGTAAATACACTAATAAATTTTTTGAAAAATTGTTGTTTAACAGTGATTTACCGCCAAACTAATAATTCTACGTGATTTTAGCATAGGACTCATTTTGTAAAATTCATTACGGTGCATATTTTGCGATAAATCTCATTGCAAAGATAATAATATCAAAATATTAAATTTGTATATTCAAATATTTTTTTCGGCCAAAAAGTCGTTATTTCGCGATCCCACAAATTTCACACTATATTCTTTGAGGTCCAAATTGACTACAAAAAAATTGGCGATTTGCAAGGCTGTTGAATAGAAGTCGTCCAAATTCATGTACATTCCGACTGGATTATGTTGCCTCGTTCACATTAATCTGGCATGAACCAATAATAAATTTCCACATTTGCATTGAAAGTCCCATGATTCAATATTCGTTTTTCACATCTGTATGAAGTATGTAGATACCACGGGTAAATTATTTCTCATGCTTGGTACAATGACCAGTCCTAATCAATTCTCACACAAAATGTTCAAGTAAAAGTGTCGTCTGTGAACGCTTTCATTGATGAGCGCTGTGAGAACTTTCTTTAGGTAAAAGAAAATCTGCCCATTCATTTGTTTGCAAATGAGAACATGAATTAAATGATAAGATGGAAATTATTTTTCACAAACTTACCCATTAAATCCAATAAAGTAATAAATAGAGATCTTAACATCAACTTTTCTGATACAGAGTCAATAAATTCAGCAACTTCTTTCTCAATGTTTTGTCATCCAATATCCATATGCACGTCAAGAAACCCCAGTTATCTGCAAACACTATTGACTATTTATAAAGTAGCCTCCGGTGTTTTATCTCTCAAATGGTATAGTAGCATCAAACCCTACCTCTACAGAACACTGGAATATATTTAAAAATGTATCAGCCGCCTTTTCGCTTAAAATTTGAAAGCTTAGCCATTTTTCAAGCCTGTTCTTGAAAATTTTCGGTTATAATTGCACGAGTGCATAAAAATCACCGATAATTTTGCAAGAAAGCGTGATATCTGAAAATTGCAAGAGTTTATTTTCATATTTTGGCGCAAGTGCCCGAGTCCGAAGGACGAGGGCTCTTTTACAAAATATGAAAATAACCGAATGCAATTTGAATAAGATATCACGCTTGAATGCAAAATTATCCGGTCATTTTTATGCACGAATGTGATTCATTGGAATATTTCACGAATACAGAAATTCTCAAGGAAATGTTATTTTTTGTTCATTTATACTTTCCTCTATAGATTTATGGAGTACTCACCTAAACGCGAAATGTTTTTTTATTTCTATCTGACATTTATCTGTGTTGTTTACTGACGTATAGCGATACGGTTTCAAATGTGTTATCATGGTGACTTGATACAATGCAATTACCGCTGTAAGTTTTCGATTATTGCATTGCTCTTATGGGACATTTTATATATGAGGGAAATATTCAATGAAATTGCAATTTTTGGTACGTAGTGTCAAAATGTGACATTGGCATGACTTTTTCATCGATAGCCATACCAACAGGTCTTTTCCGTAAAACGCCGTTAATGAACGATCCGTTATCAAACGACTGTCGGTAGCTAGCTCTCAACGATCCGTGTGAACAATATGTCGAAAATACCACAAAACTACTTAAAGTTGTTGGCCAACTGAACCAATTCTATTTCCGTTAAAAAACGTTATATTATGTCGTTCACTACGGTTTTGCAACGATTTTATATTTTTACGGAATGAGATTCGACACAAATATCGTTGTTTTAACGATAGTAGTTGGATAACGAAATCGCTATGAGTTACAGAATAGACCTGCAGGTGTTGATATTGATACAACCTTCATCGAATTAATAATAATAATATTCCTTCATTTTATCATTTGAATGCACAAAGGTTCAGTTCCGTTTTACAAAAATGCAAGAAGCCTCTTCAATCTTTTGTTTCATACTATACTGTCATAAGTAAATTGATGTTATTCCACTCAACCATGTGTGTACCAATGAGTACTTCTGTACGATAGCTTCCAAATCAACAATACATATAAACCCGACAACTGATTTTGCCCAATACATGTCCCGCATAAGTTTTGAAGAAAATTTCTATTTGAAACAAACTAATACAATAGAGTTGGAAGCTACCATCACAGATTATAGAAACAACGGCATACTTGTATAAACCAAAAACAATTGCGTCACATTCATGTAGCGGGTGTTAACCCCAACTATACAAAAAAATTGTATCACAGAAAACTGAACTGAATAAAAAAACGGGATTGTTTATTTGTTGATTTCGATAGAAATCAACGGATGGTTCCGAGAGAGATTTTTATAGTTTAGTCGTTTGATTTACGGCTCGTACTAGAATTTTGTCTACTCCAAAAAAACAGTATTTTCCGGACTTGTTACATAAATTACTATTCCGCACATTTTTTGTGGAAACATTGAGGTCATCATCCACTTCCCGAATAAAATACAGCTTATAACTCAACAGAGAACCATTTTGTCGGAATGAATTCAAATTTTATGCTTCACACTATTCAAAATTTCAAAATCGCGTTGCATGTCAGATAGACGTCAAACTCAATTTACACCATCATAAGAAGTCTGCGATTCAGCGTCTTCATTTCCAACTGGAACAAAATAACCGCTATCAGTAGGGCTTTGCGAGACCAAGAGACTAAGCTTGGTCTTGATACATGACCAAGGCCGGGACCAAGACTTAATAAAATCTTCTCAAGACCAAGACTTGACTCTCGAGACCAAGACTCTCTCCCATTGTAAAATGGTCAATAAAAACCTTATTAACATTTGAACATTTTTTTCTTCTGATCTGTCTGCCTGTGCGCTGTGTTGATCTAATATAAATATTTATTGAGATTTCTTAAAAATTATATTCTTTTAGTCAGGGTTGGGCTGATTAAAATCATTATTTAAATCGCTTGATTTTTAAAATTAATGTCATGATTTAAATCAATTTTTGTTTTTTTTTATTTAGAACCCGATAAAAACATAATATAAAAGTTTTCTCGAAGATCAAAAGGATTATTTGCTTTTAGCAAAAACAACAAAAAAGAAATACATAATTCCGTAACACGTAGCACCTAAATTTTATTACTGTATATTTTCAGTCTATTCATTTTCGTTATACAATTTAAACAAAAACACGAGTTTTCCTTCTTTTTCTATGCCTAATCTGTTTCTAATATCCGAGTGTACAACTAGCGAAATGCGTGAAATTGTTGGGCAAAACAAGCCTCGACAGGAATATTCTTGCAAAAAGCACAACAAACGCGTTCGTGTTCGTGCCTCACTCGGCACTGTATAGCGAGTGTATAGGACAGAAGGAAAACAAATCGCGACAAGAATTTTCTCGCAAGAAGCGCGACAAATGCGTTGTCACAAGTTTTTTAGCCGCAAATTGTTTTAAAATTTTTAGACTTATACATTAAAGTAATTAACAACAATTTCAAAGAATCGAAATGTTCAAATTTTATATTCAAATTTAAACAATCAAAAAAATCAAATGAATCGTGATTTTTTTAATAAAAATCAGATTTTGCCCCACCCTGCTTTTAATGAAATGGAAATTTATGTCGTTTACCTAACCCCTACAAATTGACAATTGTTAAAGACTGAGAAATACGAAATACCTATTATATGCAATTGATTTGTTGCACAATTGAATTAAATAATTCAAATTTCTAGACTCATTTTGAACCATGACCAAGACTATTAGGACCAGGACCAAGACCGTCGAGATCAAGTCCAAGACTGAGCCAGTCTCGCCTTGGTCTTGAAACATCAAGACCAAGACTACATTTATTTTCTGAGACCAAAGCCAAGATTGATCAGTCTTGGTCTTCGTCTCGCGAAGCCCTAGTCATCGGCGCTCTCGGTGGTCGATGACCCTAAGCTTCCAAATTCTACGCACGAAGGCGGCTGTTGCATTTCTTAATCTATTTCTGTGTTCTGTGGCTACCATCAAAGAGAAGACAAAGATTAAAAAAATTAATCCTTCTACCCCACTTGTGTGTTTCAGAACTTGTTCTCCGGCGAGAAGTGCCCGCGCTTCATCTCGTGCGAGTTCGCGCACAACAGCTCGTGGTACGTGACCTTCGAATCGGACGAGGACGCGCAGAGCGCGTACCGCTACCTGCGCGAAGAGGTGCGCGAGTTCCAGGGCAAGCCGATCATGGCGAGGATCAAGGCGAAGCCGATGAACAGCCGCATGGCGGTGGTGCCGGTGGCGGTGCCGCCACCGTCGGTGGCCGCCGCCAACGTCAAGAACGGCTTCAGGGTGACGCCGCCGCCGACGGCGGTGTACGATCCGGCGGCGTACCCGCCCGGCCAGCAAAGGTTCATTTACGCAGCGACCAACGGCAATCCGGCAAACGCGCAGCCCGTGGCGGCTTACAACCACGTCGTATATGTGAGTATTTTTCTGCTTTTCTTTATTTTGAGGGGTTGTGATTGTATATTGTGGGGTAATCGCGCTATTGGTGGCTGGGGCGAGAGACTGAAGGGTATAAGAGTTTTCAACAAGAACTGAACTATTTTTGGCTTTTTAGTTATAGCCTAAGAGACCTTCGTTATTTTATAAAAGATTGAAGTTTTTCTGCGCAAGTCCCCAACATAGGTAAGAACAATCAGCGACTATGGAATTTGGATCTTGGTTACTTGGGCAGGAAACAGGCAGAAAAGATTCTGTGCCGAGTCATGTGTTTTCTCATATATTTCTTACGGATGTCGAAGGGTCAAGGGAACATTTTCTTGATGGATTTTCAGGCTTAAACTTCTATTTTTAACACATCTCTGAAGCAGCACCAAACACTGTCAAACGTGAGTGTATAATTATAATTTAATGAAGTTTAGGGGTGTCTGGCAGGGGGTTGAAACCATAGTAGGTGTCTGGCAATGAATTATGTGTTTTCTAATATCATTCCAAAGAAAATATAAACAAACAGCTTTATACTTTGACGAAAGTGAGGTACTATTTTATACACCTTTGCTACCTGGTATCTTATCTGACCAAGTAACCATCATCCAAACTTGATAGTAACTGATCGTTCTTACCAGGGATGGGGTAGATGCGCAGAGAAACTGACCCTAGCTCTATTACAGGACAGTGAGTCATTCATTCATTGAATAGAATTCCGTGTGTTTTGTCAGCATGCAATAACAATGAGCCACTATTAGCCCATTGACTGATGTTTGATAATAATGATAATAATAATCCGTTTATTTCATGATACTTTACATTGTTGAACCAGAATACAGGGTGTTGAGTAATAAATTCCCGATATTTTACAGGACGATTCCTGTTATTTACAAGGTAAAAATTCATGCATAGGTATGCAGTGCCTTCATTTTTGAGATAGAGGGTGTTGAAAATTTATTTTTATTCTGTTTCTTTGCGAATGAAACTATTTAACTATGCGTCAAGATATCGTTAGGTACTTTTATGTTTAGAGAATTCGCACGATTGGATGCATCGATGGATTAAAATTGAAAACGGCTGCTTGAAGCGTCTTTAGACAAGCATAACTTTTTCACGTAAAAATATCATAAGAATCAATTTGTCGTCTGGAAAATGTTTTACATACATGCACAACAAAGTTGTGACTCCCCAAAAGAGACCAACACTTGTAGGTGGCGCCCCCTACAATCGAATGGCAAACTGAAACCAAATTTGAATTTCTCATATTGAAAAGTCCCCTCATACCAATTTTTGTTCAAATATCAACATTATTTTGAAATTTATTCCCGAAAAAACAAAATAAAAATTAAATATTCAACATACTGTATCTCAAAAATGAAGGCCTTGCGGACCCAAACGTATATGAACTTTTTACTTCAGAAATAACTGAGGAATCGTCCTGTGAAATATCGGACATCCTTTATATGTATTGAAAAAAAATATTATAATCTCAAACACAATAAAATGCTTTCCCTGATACTTATCAGAATTTGCATTGGTTGTTTGGCAGTTTTCTGAATTTTTTGGGAACATTGTTCAAACTTGGACATATCTTGTTGATGAGCATACTGGCATTAGCATGATCTTCATAGTAAAATGACAAACAATTGCTCAAGTCATATGCGTGCGGATGGAATTTGCAATTTTTGATTGTTTTGGTGATATCAGCAGTGAAATTGAGGATCAAGTATAGACCCTTGTGGAACTCATGATATGACATTTCATAGTTACCATATCCATTGGATATTTTCACTATTCGATTCCATTGGAATAAATAATTGATATTGATGAACCAATTCACAGACGTTTCATGAAAGTTGTTATGATGTAATTTACCAAGTAGTAGGCTGAAGGGAGAAATCAAATGCTTCAAGAAGATTCATTGCTCTACATTTTTCTTTATCTTGTGTCTCAACAATATCGTCAGTGATAGTTAAAACTGCTGTACAGCTCTATGATTTTTCTGAATTCAGATGCAAGATAAATATTATTGGTGTCAAATATGTGACTATCTGACCATTAACAATGTTTTCCATGATTTAAGATGATTTAGGTAACAAACTTAAGGGCCTCAAATCTCTCAAAAGATGGAAATTCTTTTTTGGGAAGTGGTAGCACAAGTGCTGTTTCCCACAACTTTGGTAGATTCCCTTTTTCCATATGAAAGTTTTTAATGTTTTTTCAAAGGTTCAAGGTAATGTGGTAGACAAAGTTTTAGCACTGATGCACTGATCACTCCTGTTGCATAAGACATAATGGATGAAGTGCAACTTCAACTTCTTTTTGTGTGACAAGTGTGACGCGACATTTGTTATTCAAAATGGCTTATTCTCACATCGTAACTAGGAATTTTTTTCTTGAAATCAAAGTGATATACATAGGTGAAATTCAATTTGGATGTCTGTGAATTACCAGAACTCGAAATTTACATTTCAACTGAAAAATTTCATTGAAAACTGAAAAGGTATCGAATTTGATTATTAACGTCACTACAAGCATATTTTTTTTGTGAAATTCATGGTCAGCCACAAAGTAAAAGTCGAATCCGTGCCTCAGATTCAAAATTTGAAAAATTAAGTTCATTTAGAAAATATAGATATTTCTTTCTTCTAGCTTTTTTTGGGTTCTCAACCTACCACAATCTGAAAACACATACCAACAGATATCTTTGCTATAATTCAAATCACCATAGAAGTATCAAAAAAGGCATGCTGAAATGTCTTTTCGATTTAACAAAAATAATATGCAATTCATTAGAAAAAATCGATGAAGAGGTTAGTTTCATAGAATCAATATTGAAGTAAAATGGATATCCAGAGAATTTTATAGAAAATTCATTGGCTGAAATTGAAAATCGTAACACACCCCATAATGAAGTCATAAAACCTGCACAAACAACACATTCTGTATCAAACAGATACCTTATGTCCTCCGACTATCTGAAAAAATAAAACGGATCGGAAACAGTTATAAGTTAGAACAACATTCAAAACAACAAATACTTTACGTTCAATACTGATACACACTAAACAAACTAACAACAGAAAACATAAAGAATTGTATTTATCGAATCCCTTGTTCGTGCGGTCATAAATATATCGGGGAAACGTCCAGACCTCTAGAAGTGCGAAAGAGTGAACACAAGATGTATATCAAGAACAGACAGATTAGTGGTTCTAAATTATCAGAACACATTCTCACTGCCAATGGAGATCATACAGTTGAAAATTGAATGACACTCAAATGATAGCAAGAGGGAGCAATAGCAGGAGATGAAAGTTGAAAGAATCTGTTTCTATCATGCTGTCTGCAGATGCTTGCATCTCAAACACTTCGGTTGATATGGATCACACCTGGCTGCCACTCTTTGAAAGACACCCGTCAAACCTCAAATTTCTGGTATTTACGAAAAGCGAACACAAAAACTAAACTGGAAGAGAATATTCATGAAAATTTTAAAAGCAGATGTGGTTTCCGAAACGTCTCTTCATGGAAAGTTGACCTATCTAAAAAACATATTATAGGTGTTGTCTTTCTGGATTTCAAAAGAGCATTTGAGACGGTCAACATTGGGTTAATTTTAATGAAATTAAATAGGTATGGACTAGATCATAAAGTATTAAAATGGTTCACTGAATACCTCATATCGGGAGCAGTTGGTTAAATATAATCAAGTGACATCCAGTACTTCAAATGTAATCTCAGGGGTCCCTCAAGGGTCAGTATTGGGTCCACTGCTATTCTTACTGTACATAAATGCCATTGTGATGCATGTAAAAAGATGTAAGGTAAAACTGTTTGCCGACGACACTATGTTGTACTGTTCTGGGACACCAAATGAAATCTCAGAATGTTTGAATGAGGAACTATCAAATATAAACGAATGGTTATGCGACAACGGCCTCAAGTTGAATGTTATTAAAACAAAATTCATATTAATAGGTAGCAAACGTCGTTTAAGACAACTGCAAGATGAAAATCTGTTATTAAATATTAACATTAATAATGTCATCATTGAGAGGGTTGTAACTTTCAAATATTTGGGTGTGGTATTAGATCAAGAATTGAACCTTAAAGTGCACTGTAGATATATTCAGAACAAAATATCCACTAAAGTTCATCTTTTATACAGATTGAAAAATAAAATTAGTAAATATTCAGAATTAACGATATACAAATCAATAATAGCACCCCACTTTGACTATTGCAGTACATTGCTCTATTTTGAAAATCTCAAAAGACTACAGAAGCTTCAAAACAGATCCATGAGGGCAATACTAAGTTGTAATAAACGCACACCTGTGAAATACATGTTGGAGTCACTGTCTCTTATGCCTGCAAAACAAAGGATAACACTGAATATGCTAATATTTATTTCTAAAATCAAACACAATATGTTGCTAAATTATCTGAGTGTTCAGTTAACTTACACAAGTAGTATTCATACACACTCCACTAGAAATAGAATAGGAAATTTTTATATCAACAGAGAGCATTGTGACTCAAGGTTGTGACTCTTTGTATAGTTCTGGTCTGATTGCATTTAATAGTCAATTGCCTAGTCATATAAAAAGCTGTGATTCATTAAATTCGTTCAAAAGAAAATGTATTGAATATATTTCAATTGATAGTCATCAATAAAGTGTCTTGATTCTTATTTTTACAATGTGACTTGTTTCTAGTTATATATTTTTGCAAGTATTTTGATCAATATTAGTTCTTGTTTTCTTGATAGGCAAATTTGAGATATACGAAAAGTTGCTTACTAATTGAATGTGTTCCATTCAGAAGGAACTATTTTTTAATTATCGTAGCGACTTAGTCTTATATTAATTCCTATTTTTTCGGATTGGTAGGTTCCTAACCTACCCAAAAAAAAGCTAGAAGAAAGAATCCATCCACCACAAAATAATGAAATTCAAACGGTACATAGATATTTCAAATTCAATGATTTCACTGCATTTTTATGCACAATTCAATGACTTTTATTTTCTAATGGAAACTGCAATTTGAAATTCTAGGGGTTGACCAAGAATTTTACTAAAAAATATACTGGTAGTGACGTGAATAGACGAATTTGATTTGCATTTGCTTAGTATACAAGTTGAGCAAGCATTCGACACATTGTTTTAACGACTAGAGTGCACCGAAATTGACCCTCTTAAATGCTATACACAATGTATTGATACACATCGCAACGTGAATAAAATCTGTGTTTCCATTTCCAGCCTCCCTTTCCTCAACAGCAGTTTTTCACTTCGTTACCTTGGCATCCCACAGCTACTGGCTATTTCGACCTGAGCAGTGTGTTCAATGCGAACGGACTGTCTCCACAAAACTTCAAACCTCCTCATTATCGCACAAATCAAAATAGACCTCGTAAGCAGTCGAAAGGTGCATTGCATACTGGCAGCGACCAATCTTCACAGGGTTCCTCACAAGGTAAGCTCAACCAAAAAAATATATTATTATTATTATTATCATCTTATATCGGGAAGTTTCTGGTCCGATTTCTCCACTGTTTTCTTTCTTTTCGCTAAGGTGGTAGCAGTGGACAGGGCAGCTCTAGACCACCGAATACTCATCAAGGGATTAGGTCGAGTTCGCCACAAATGGCCAATAACAAGTCCATCTCCTCCAAAACTTCTTTGGAGGGGGCCATTCCAAAAACTAGCCACGCCCACAATGTTAATGATAGTCACGATATTCTTATTGCGAGTAACAGTGCTCCGATTGGTGAGTCCTCTCTTTTTTTTCTTTCTCTCGATAAATATTCAACTGATGGAACTATGATTTTTTAATGTTTGCTGTGAAAGTTATGTGATTTATTCAATTTCAGCTTCAAGGTTCCATTCATAACATAACAAACGCTTGTAATAATTAAATGTTGATTAATATTTCTGCAATAAATTCTAAAAATTTTCTACATATCTCCTGGAATGTCATACATTGATGATATTGTGAAGATTTCACATGATTTGCAACTGTTTTCAGTTGCTGTCAAGTTCTATTGAATTGAAGTAACATCCATGGTTGTGGTTGGTTAGTTGGTTGGCTTTTTCAGCAACTCTTTTCCTTCCTCTGGAATGCTTCATTTAATTTTTGGTTTATTTATCTTGGGTCTTCATAGTGCTTCTCATATTATTAAAACTAAAATTGATTTTCATGAAGTGAAAATTTTTTTTAAAATTTTTGTTTTTAGTTATAACCTCCTGGAAATTAATGCTGGTGTTTTAACTCTTTGCGGCATGCCACTTCATCATTATTTCTAGACCCTAGTTGCACACCGACCAATCACACTAATATCTACTCTGGCAAAAAAAAATAAAAAAAAAAAATTAAAATCTAGAATTGATGACTATCTAACGCAACAAAAAATGTTATCTCCCAACCAATTTGGATTCAGGAAAAATATTTCTACAGAAAATGCTATTACTTATTTGACAAGTAATATTTATGATCCACTCGATGATAGATTGCCAACTATCTGTGTTTTTCTTGACCTAGCAAAGGCATTTGATACAGACAGTCATGAATTACTTTTGGAAAAATTGCAGAATATTGGTTTTCGCGGAATAACTCAAAATTTATTTGCAAATTACCTAAACGAAAGAATACAACAAGTTGGTATTGATGACACATTTAGTGATCCAAAAATTTTTAAATATGGTGTACCACAGGGTACAGTTTTAGGTCCATTGTTATTCAATATTTATCTAAACAATTTTTTTTCACTCAAATCCAAAGGAAAAATTCATGCGTTCGCGGATGACACTGTTATATTTTACACTGCTAAAAGTTGGACAGAGTTAAAAAAAATAGTACAAGAAGATTTCAAAAATATTAAAAAATGGTTCGATAACAATTTATTAACAATAAATTTCGATAAAACAAAATATCTTCCCTTTTCTTCTTACGAAAATTCACTACCAAATTGGGGCCATATTAAAATTACTAATACTATACAAATTATGGATAGTGACTGTATAAATACCTTGGCATAATGATAGATAGACATCTGAAATGGGATCAGCAAATATATTTTATAGTAAAAAAACTTCGAATTCTTCTTTCCAAATTTCGACAATTGAAAGGATTTTTTACAATACCACCACTTGAAATTCTATATTTTGCCTTAATACAATCCCAAATAAGTTATGGAATATTAGGCTGGGGCGGGGCGTCTAAAATATATAAACATAAACTGGAAATAATACACAAAAAAAAACTGAAAATAATTTACAATAAGGACTGGAAATATTCAACTGAATTATTATTCAAAGAAAGTGAAAAAATGGATATAAATCATTTATACATTTATAGAATGATGATTTACATTCATAAAAATTATAAAAATATAAATTATAATGAACATAAATATGAAACTCGAAGTAAAACTGTAATTACATCTAAAAATAAAATTAAAAAGAAAATTGCACAAAAAAACTACAAGTTTATGATACCATATCTTTATGACAAAATACCACATGAAATCAGAAAAATCAAATAATTATCATCATTTAAACCAAAAAGTTAAATATGGATTATCAAGACCTCTCGAATTTATTTTGACATATATTTGAATAGTTTATGAAATTGGTTTCTTTAAATTGATGATTATCTAGGTATGTAACTTCAAATGTATTGATTGTAAATTGTTATTACCTTCAGTTAACCTTACAATAAGTTCTGTTCGTAAGGTTTGTTTTTCAGTTTATTCAAAAAAATTTATATTCATAAAATTTTCGAATTGTAATTATTATTATCTATTCATGAATAAACTTATATTATTATTATTACACATTTATCAGCGCACAATTCCTCTTGATACTAAATCAGCTTCTCACTCTTGCCTCAAGCGAAAAACTGACCCGCTCTACGTGTTTAGATGTAAGTGTGACTCCAGAGAATAGGTGGTTCAATAATTCAGCGACTGTGCAACGTGCAAAAGGAAATATCACTGGTGGTCTATTTTTGTGACCACCATGCGTCATTCATCTGAATTCGAGTGTTCCAAATCATGGACCCGTATGCCGCAGAGAGTTAAACAGTTTACATAATTTGGATTTGATTTTAGTTACAGTCAAGTTCTATTGAACTGTAACATTCATGGTTGTGGTTGGCTAGTTGGTTGGCTTTTTCAGCAACTTTTCTAATTTGCATGTAATGTTTTATTTTTTAAAAGTACAACAAATGGTAATTTTTTTTCTATTGCGCAATCGACCTTTTAATAACGCCATAAATTAGTCATGTTTCATAACAGTATTATAAGCACTGAAAATGGTTTCAAGTCAAATGACATACATGGAAGTTCAAAAAAATATATATCAAGAATCTATTCAATGTTGCAAATACTTCAAACAATATGCGTATGAAAAAACACGGAATAATGTATAAAATTTGTATTCAAATATTTATACAAATGCTTCAAACTCAAACATATATCAGTGAAACAGTCTAGAAGTATTGCGAATAGCTATGAAAAACTGAGGACCACTCGTGGAAGAGAAATTGCAAAATTTCAAAATGGAATATAATTGCAACAAACCAAGATGCATAAAAACACTGTTGCGTTGACTTAAACTTGAAAAATCGTAAGCCCGGATTCTCTGGCATTCTTGATTTTGCACAATTTCAACTAAAGAAATTCATTTGAGAGATTGCCGATAGAGGCGCACTTCATGAATCTGGTAACGTAACCTCACATTTCCTGCATGCCCGTCGGCAGTTTTGTAGGTTTTAGGCATGTAAAACACTCGCCTGAAAGAACTCTTATTCCATAATTTGAAATTATTGTTTTTCCATTCTTTTTCACTATGAAATTCTGGAAAACAATCAGTAGATCACACAAATATAACTTCTACCAAAGTGTCGAGAAAGGTCATTCAAGGTTAAGTTTGTTTTCATCATCTTCAGAACAATATCGCGTTCTATTTTCAATTGACAAAAATTTTGATTCTGGGATTCCCAAACTATCTTCTATTTTCGAAATATGTGTTGAAAACTATCATATATTTTCTAACACTGAGAAATATTTTCCCTGTGGTAGCTACTCGAAGTAGTATTGAGATGGAGCTGTCTTGGTAACCCGGTCACCTGCAGTTCTGAATCTGTCAATCTGTTAGATAAATAAGTCTGTCAAATATCAAATAGTCATAAACTGTTGCCACCTCACTGATTGATATTGTGTAACATTTTTTCTATGGAACATGTAATTAGACAGTAAGCCTGTATGTTTCATTAAATGAATAAATAAATAAAGATATTAGATCCGGCACGTGGGAAGTACAACGTGAAATGAAACTATTTATTTAATTATTTATTTATTCAATATACAGCTTCCAGACAGAACAGGTCTGGTATGAGGAAGTCTTAAATATTAGATCATGAAATTATGTACCACTTGTTCATTTCATCTTGGCACGGAAATTATGACGTATTGTGCGGGGATTTGAAATTTATTGTAAGCTTTGTGCGCAACCGGATGTGAAACCTTTTACTGTGCCAAGTTGAATTGGATAAGCTGTACACAATGAATTGAAGAATAATATTAATTTGATAATTTGGTGACCATCATTATGCAAGCAAATATTTTTTCAGTTCTTTTGAAAAAATATGAATAGTTTTGTATGATTTTATTTTTTCTGGTAGTTTATTGAGAGTTACTAATGATGATGAAATGGGGTTATTTTTATCTTTAATGAAATGAATCGCATTCAAATGAAAGTAGATATTTTAGTATTGTGGCCATGTTAAGCATAATTTTTTGACAACTTTATATTACATTTCTGCAGAAGTAGTCCACGGTTTTCTGAATGAAACCTTCATTGCTTTGTTCATTTGTCTATATATTGATTTTTTTGTTTTTTATAGCATGAAGAACAAACTGTAATAAGGTATCTCTTCTAATAGCTCCCAGATATGAAACAATAGATTTTTTTGTTCATATGAATTAAATGTTATATCATCTGGGAAAGAAAAGTGCATTCCATATAAATTGAGCCTTTAAAAATTGTCAATATAGATTAAAAAAAGAATTGGAGTCAATGAGAAACGACAATTTTAGTTTTCTCATACTTTTATATTTGTTGATTTGTACATATTGTTTGGGATTCTCATAATAGCTATGGATTAAATTGAATGCATGGCCTTTTTACCATAACTGCATAATATATCCATTGAAACATTGTCATCAGCAGTGTCAAAGGCTTTTTTCAAATTCAAAAATGTTGTTACCACATAATCACTATCATCTAACAAGACTAAATGAAATAGAATTGAATATTGAGTTTATCAGAACATACAAACACATTCCCATTTAAAATACTCCAAATTTATTTATTTTGTTTATATATTTGAACATACAGCTTCGGGACAGAACATAGTTCTGGTATAAGAAAGAAACAATCTCAATAATATTAAATAACGTTACTAAGTAATTCATTCATAATTTACTAATTAGATCATTTAGATGGCCATGGCTTCGGACATAAGCATACTTTTTAAGTATTTTCATGCTGATGCAATAAATTCTAGTGATATTCGATTTCGGTTGTGTAATTGAAAAAAATCCCATTTGTTGTATACCTTATGGACTACACTATATTTTGAAGATTGTGGAGGTTTATGAAGAGTGTAGGAGGATCATCACATTTTGATTGCCATTCAGTAATTTCATACCATTTTATTTGTCCCGAAAGTTTAATAAAATACTGGATATAAGTCTATTTTTTTTAATTGTGTGATTCTTTTCTAGCTGTGCCGATTATGCATACAGAGATGAATGACATGTACAGGTATATCCAAACCCCTCCGGTATTGAAGGAAGTTATCGCTCCTAGGCATAGGAGGAAAAAGCGGGACGACGAAACCGTCACAAATGGACAGCCAGTCCAGACACAGCCCAGGGATCCTGCAAATTCCAAAGGTGCTCAGTTCGATTTGATGCAGGCTGCCTTCCCACCTCTGCCAGGTAAACGAACTAGTTGATAATAAACGAAAGTAGTTTATGTCAAGAAATTGGCTTAAGATTCTATAAGATATGGTGTTTACTTATTTTTCACTTATTTTTACAAATGTTTTCATTTCTCAGATGGGTGTGTGTGTTCGGATAGGCTTCCGCGGTCGGATATGTGCTGTCTGGAACTTCCGGATGAACCGCGTCTGGAATTTTTCTTCTTTCGACGTTTCGGCTCCCACTTTGGAGCCATTCTTGACTTGGTGGCGAGGCCTAAGTCTCCTTAACCCCCAGCACTCATCTTGACACTCTGTTAAGTGAGTTCTCGGGTTTCCTTCCGTGTTCTGTGGTTTTGATCCTCTGAAGGATAATTATCACGACGTTTCGGAACTCGAGTTCGGAGGTCGAAACTCTAGACATCACCTAGAAGATGGCAAATGAGACTTTGCCGAAACTTCAGTTCAACTCGACTAAACGTACAAATATAAAAAAAGGGAATTGAAGACAGGAAAGAGAAAAAAAAATTGTGCATGAAATGAACAAGAAAATATTGAAAAAATTGCAGTGCCTACCGTAGCGAGTATTTCTCCAAAATAATTTTTAATTTAACTCCAAAAATATAGAACTTTCTTCCTTCTTATAAATGACGCGAACATCTACGAATGATGTTACTTTTTTATGAATATATGTATGAACGTGCTGAATTTTAATTTTATCTTGTCTAGTCCTATCAAAACTTGAAATTTGTGTGTGTACGTTAATGTTGTGTTTTTTCAAAACTCGCTGATATCAAATAGATGGGGCGAAGCTATTTTTGCATAAAATTTGTTTTTCAGAATCAACATTATTTTGAACCCTATTTGCCTATTCATTCTTATGGTACCAGAAACCCTAAAAACTTCAATCTACCCCAGCATCACCTATCTTTATCCGAAAGGGGAGCTCTTTTCTCATGTATGAAATTCTACAATCATTTATCCCCTTCAATGAAAATTGATAAAAAATGGATATCAATCAAACAACCCCTAATCAACTCACTTTGTAATTTGGAGCCTTGTCATATTGCAGATTTCTTCAGTGAAACATTCTACTGGGAATATCTATACACAAATATGTATTTCAGCCTTAAATTAGACATTTTGTCTTCAGTTTGTATATGACTAGCCTTCACATTTTGTATATGTATATGGTGCAATAAAATTATTATTATTATTATTGAAACGGTAGATTTTATTTTATTTTTTGAAGCTATAGGAACAATGCAATACCAGAATTGTCTGGCGTGCCTCAAGGTTTCCATTTTGGACCGGCACTTTTTGATTTAATTTTCAATGATATTGATAAATATATCTCCCATTCTTCCTTTATGTTATAAGCAGATGATCTAAAAATATATAGAAAAATACAGCATCACATGGATATTAAATTGCTTCAGTTTTATTCAGTGGATAGCTAATGCCTGGTCTACTTTAAATAACTTGGAACTGAATATTTCAAAATGTTCTTCTATTAGTTTTATAATGGGTTATAACTGTCTTGAAAATGTATATTCGGTCAATGGCTCTGAACTGAAGAGAGTTGATAAGATTGAGGATTTGGGTATTATTATTTTTGATAGGGAACTAACTTTCAGAAATTATATAAACAAATTGGTGAATACCGCATCGAAGAATTCAGGCTTTATTGTCAGGAATAGTAAACTATTCTTCCCTACTATACTTAAATCACTTTATTGCCACTTGGTTAGGCCTTCACTTGTTTGGTCTCCTTACTACCAAACACATATTGACAGCATCGAACTAATTCAGAAGAGGTCTAAGAACAGATTTATTTCGTAAGGGCACCTTTGCCGCCCATATAGACTACCAGATTATTTTAAGTTAACTTAATTTTATAACTTTGGTACAAGGAAAGCAGGTTTTAGAAATGTGTTTTCTGTATAAATTGGTTAATGGAATTATCAATTCCCCATTGTTACTAAGCATGATTAGGTAACTCTCCTCTCTTTGCCATTCCGCTTTATAATACAAACTATGGCTACTATAACCCTATCACAAAGATTCAAAGGAATTATATAGAGCTGCATAGTGATTGTGATCTATTCTGTGGTAGTATAGATAAATTCAAATGCAGCATTACTAAGAGAATTATGTGATGTGTCATGTAAAATATAAAATTCAGGATGTCTTAGTGAGTTAAGTAAAGGGATAGATCAGGGCATAATTGCGATTATTCATAGTGTAGTTTTCTTCATTGCTCCTATTATTATATACTTACCAAGTGTTATATTTACTAAAAAATGTTGTAACCGTTGAAATATATAAATAAATGAAGATAGTAATATAGACACCGCCAAAGATATTGGTCCGAAATTAATGACATTGAAAGTCTCAATGTGTGAAAAATGTTGCCACATAAATAAAAATATTTTCACATAATTATACCAACTCAGGAAAAAATATAGTACATTCAGTAGCGATACATTATCAAAACGGGGAGACCGATAAAAGATAAAATGTTCATAAATAATATTTTGCTGGAAATAAATCAACGGAATATTTCCCTTTTGTGTATCAAACTGTATCAGATTGACGTGTTTGTATGAAATCTGGCTGGCTGCACCAATTTATTAATGAAAATTCGATCTGGCGATTATTGACGCTGTCGCGTGCAATACCCAGACTTATCACGTGAATCAGCGCTTTGATGTGACGTCAAATTAGATCGAAGATTAAGTAATAATTTTACAGTACATGAACGATTGTTTGTACAGCTTATCCAATCCATCTTGGCAAAGAACTAATGAAGTATATATATGCCAGCAATCTCTGTGAAGTATAGTAAGATTAAAAAACACATTTTTATGTGTTCACTGTGTTGAGATGTATTCCTAATAGGTGTTTTTTCTTTTGTCATGGTCTGCACTACCAGGGTCCAACTGGAAAAGTAGCTAAGTTTGTACCAGGATAGATGGATGAGCTTTACAAGAAACGAGTTTATTCTTTCACTTTTCTGTGAAAATCTCTAATTAGTGTAAGAGACTCACTACTTAAGACACCCTCACGCGGCGCTTTTTTCACCCATAATGGAGAAGTTTTATCATTCCTCATAGGATAGGATAGTTTGTCAGTGTATGTGTAAAAAGTATATTTCGTCGATATTTCTGTTCCCTTGACAATACATCTCAAAGTTTTTTTCTCTGATGGTGAAATAGATGCAGATTTCTGTATCTCAGTTTGAATGAAATATTGAAAGAGAGCTAATGAAACTAAAAAATAGAGTTGACAATAGAAGTGTTGACCAGAGAATTCCGGCAGTGGAATTATATATTCGTAAACGACTTGGAGAAGGAAGTTTTATTCAAAGAATAAGTAACGAAATCGAAGTAAAAATAATTATTATGACAACTGTCGAAAAAGTGATCACTACGTCACTCCAGCAATCGTTTTTAGTATACAGAGCATTTCTGTAGTAATCATTTCGAGCTCATAGAGAGGATTGAATTTCTTGTTATTCAACAATAAGTTTATAAAGAAAATGACTTTAGCCATCGAGAAATAATTTGATTTCAAAGAAGAAGAAGAAGAGCTGTATCAATACGTATTAAAAATGAGCTCTCAAAAATTATGTAATTATTGCAATAAATCTGCATCAACGTATGTGGGATGTAGCACCTGTGATTCTTCATATTTCCATGAAAGCTGTGGTAGAAGAGTCATGAAAAACGGAGTCCTAAAATGTTCAACATGTACTAGATGTGAGGTTAAGGATGCTAGAGGATCAAAAATGGGTGAAAGAGTCCATGAAGAATCGAACATGAATGAAATGAGCACCGCAGATCTAATTAATGCCATAAGAAAATTAGAGAAATCAGTACAATTCATGTCTGATAAGTTTGATGATCTGGCTGGCGAGAACAAAAAAATGCTACAAGAAGTCAGAGAACTGCGAAAAGAAAATAGCTATCTGAATCAAAAAACAGTACAGTTAGAGGAGAGACTTAATCATCTGGAATGTAAAGAATATGCCTGTAACTTGGAATTCCATGGCACGAAGGCAGAATCTGATCCTATAAAAGTAATATTGGAAATCACAAATGACCTTCTAGAATGTCAATTGAAAAAGGAAGACATACTAGAGAGTAAGATAAAGACAACAAGGAAAGGTAACATACTTGTTGCTAAGTTCTCAAATCTAGAAATAAAACGTAAAGTACTAGCAAGTCGGAAGAAACGTAGCCTCGATTCAGCAATGCTTAAAATCAACAAGAATAAAACCGAAGAAAAGTCCAAAATATTCATCAATGAAGAGTTAACAAATCGCAACAGGAACCTATTCAATATGGCATATAAATATAAGAGAGAAAAAGAGTACAAGTTTCTATGGACTGAAGATGGAAAAGTCCTCATCAGAAAGGACGAGAATACACCTGTAATTAGAATAAATAGTGAGGATGATATATCTAAAATAAATTGAAATGGCTGATGTACAAGAACTAAATGTCAATTCATATAATAATGTCAAGGAATATCTAGACAATAATATGGACAATATAAGCTTCACTATCCTATATCTTAATGCACGCTCAATAAAGAACAAAATAGAGGAGCTGGAAATACTGATTAACAATTCTGTTCATCCTGATGCTGTGATTATAAGTGAATCTTGGCTAAATCCAGCTGATGAAAAATTTTATAACATACCAGGGTATCAAGCTGTATTCGTAAGCAGAGAGAAACGGGGAGGAGGCGTTGGAATCTTGATCAAAGACAACTTTACCTACAGAGAAATATCCAGACAAGAAGACAATTGCTCCATACTATTTATTCATATAGAGAAAGTTAATTTAGTTCTCTGTGGAATATACCGTCCATCAGATTATAACTGTGAAATATTCATCAATTCTCTGGAAGAAAAACTAGAACACATAAATATTGACAACAAAAAATGTTGGATAATGGGAGATTTCAATATTGACTTCCTAACAAACAATTGTCCAAAAGAAAATCTAGATATCATGTTCGAAGCGAATGGTTTGAAGAACTTAAACAGCGCAATACCAACATGAGTGACTCAGCACAGTGAAACCCTGATTGAATACTCAATTACCAATGATAATGCAAGTGAATATTCCTTAGCTATAGTTGAAAATGCTATTAGCGACCATCGATTCCAAATACTACAAATAAAGTCAAAGAAATCGCCACAAGTAAACCCTAATGATTACTGTATCATTAAAGACTTCAACAAAACTGTGTTCGGAAATGAATTACAACTTATTGCTAGCAACAGCTGGGAAGATCCAGATATTCTATGTGACGAAGTTGTGAGAGCCTACCAAAATTGTATAAGAATAAAAAAGCTGAAGAATAGATTCCGAAAGAGCAGTGCTTCTTGGTACAACAGCCATATCCATACACTAAAGGAAAACCGAGATTACAATTATCATAGATATCGAATGTTTCCTAACAGCGGAAACCTGAAAAGTATATACCAAAACTCACAAAAAATTCTATCTGCTGCAATAAGTCACCGGAAAAGACAATACTATCAAGAAATGCTCGAACAGGTAGAAAACAATCCAAAAAAACATGGGAAATATTGAATAGTATTGTACACAACAAACCACAATCTAAAAAAACTGAAAATATCAAAAATAGTCACAAATACAAACATAACGTTAGATAAACGTCAGGATATTGCCAATGAATTGAACAACTTCTTTACCAGTATTGGTCCAACTTTAGCGAAGGCAATTTCAAAAACAAACTTCAAACCTCCAAGACTACGTACGACGAAAGCTGTGTTTACTTTAGAACCAACAACCCCGGATGAAATAAGACAGATTATCCAGAAAATAAAATCTGGTAAAGCTGCAGGAGTTGACCGAATATCCATAGAAACACTCAGGGACTATGTAGATGAAATCACCACCATTTTGAGCCTACTTGTTAACCTTACTTTTACAACTGGGCATGTACCTCAAGCACTGAAAAGAGCCAGAGTCATTCCAATCTATAAAGGAGAGGATCCCTCAATCAGTAACAACTATCGAGATATCCCTGTTATCAATTATTTCAAAAATATTAGAATCATGCATAAACATCAGACTCGTCACATACCTTGACAACACAAATTTTTGGTATCATGGCCAATACGGTTTCAGGAAGAATAGCAGCACCCAAACTGCAACAACTGACTTGATTACAAACATGATAGACAAACTAGACAAGGGAATGAAGTGTATTTTTGTATTACTGGACTTGAAGAAAGCGTTCGACACAGTGGATCACAAACTCCTGCTGGAAGTACTGCAATCAGCCGGTGTGTATGGTGCTCCTTTGATATGGTTTAGCGACTATCTGGTGGGACGTACCCAAAGCGTGGTGCTCAATAACTCTGTTAGCCAGACAGCTGATATAACCTGTGGAGTTCCCCAAGGATCCATTCTGGGGCCAACACTATTCCTGATGTACATCAACTCACTGTCATGCCTCGCATTGAGTGGGCAACTTCAACTTTATGCAGATGACACTGCAATCGTTTATTCTGGTACTGACAAACTCCAAATGAAACATCAAATAGAAGATGATCTTTCCCTTATTGAACAATGGTTAATCTATCACAAACTAACTCTAAACACAAACAAGTCAAACTACATAATAATATCAAAAAGCAATTCATGGGACGACATGACTGTTAAAATTGGAACAAGTCACCTAACTAAAACTAACTGCATCAAGTACCTTGGTCTCCTCATCGACGACAAATTGAAGTGGGACAAACATATACAGCAAATCTGTAAAAAAATAGCTCCAGCTGTTGGTGTCTTGGAAAGAATCTCAAAATTCACCACTATTAACCAAAGAAAAACAATTTATTATTCCCTTGTGCACAGCCACATCACATACCTGACACTAATCTGGAGTTGTGCCACACAAAACCGAATTGACCAACTGAAGGTATTGCAAAACAAAGCTGTCAAGAAAGTATACAATCTCCCGTACCGTTATCCCACATCACAGCTATATATAACAAGACACATAATGGATATACACTCGTTGTATATATTTCAGACCTGTACCTACATACATAATACCCAGCTATATAATATCCACTCCAACATCCACCTTACGTCGAATGCACAAGTTCATGACTACAATACCAGAAACAGGCAACTTTTACGATCAACGTCTATGAGGACTTCTGCTGGACAACAGATAATTACACATCAAGGCGTCAAATTCTACAATCTAATTCCGACTCACTTTCAAAAAGAAATTGAAGGATTTAATTTTTAGTGGATTCTTCCACAATTAATGTTCCTATGCTATGGTATATAACTAATGCTGTGATATAAAATTAATGCTGTGATATAATTTCTGTCCTTCCATAATTTTAATTTATGTCTTGTTTTTTTAGAAATAATTGGTGTTGGTAGCTAGGAAAAATAAAAAACTCATTTTCATCCAGTCACTTTTATATGTATCTTCTTCTCTTAATTATATGATGTGTAAGTAATGAACTTATGGCCTACATAGCTTCCTGGAGCTCAAGGCCAAATAATCATGATATGTTATCTTTTATACATACATGTAATTTATTTGGATTAATAAATAAATAAATAAATTTTCAACCTTATTAATGATCAACATAATCATTCAACAAAAAACTCAGATGATTTAGCAACTATGAAAATGAAAACAAATGTGGGTCAGCAATCAGTTTATTTCAAAGGAATTTCACATTATAATGA
The DNA here is from genome assembly GCA_032362365.1 of Zygogramma bicolorata. Classification (NCBI taxonomy): domain Eukaryota; kingdom Metazoa; phylum Arthropoda; class Insecta; order Coleoptera; family Chrysomelidae; genus Zygogramma; species Zygogramma bicolorata. Next base: position 115,320 of record JAVJAQ010005047.1, read on the forward strand.
ACTACCAAAATTATTTAAAACATGGTGAACTGAGATTCAAGGTAGGATTGAAATATCATTTATTATCATGATTTTTTTTAAATATTGATATATTTCTGAATGTTCAAGATATATTTAGTTCATAATAATGAATTGATATTTAGTTTTATTGAAAGATGTATTGCTTTTTTCCTATCATATATTTGTATGTTTCTTCGGAAAAATAAATGAAATGTTGATTTGAAAAATGTTAAAATTCCATATTTGCCAAAAGATGGCAATCAATTCAGAAAGAGAACTGGATTTTTTTTTTCAATATCGTAGATCATTCATATTTCGGAGATAATTTCAATGTCCATTTCATTTCCTGTATACTCCTATTGTAAACTCTAATTTGAACCTTCATCAGTTTTCTGCAATATTTCAGTCAAACTGACATTCATGAATCTGCACTGCACCTACTTTACCCAACAGAAAAAGAAACTTTGTCGTGTCGTGCATTGTCAAATTAACGGAAATATCGACATTATAGTTTAGAAGGCGCGACAAAAATGGTCCTAATCCTTCTTACACAGACATTGACGAACTATCTTCTGAGAAAAGTGAGAAAAACAACGATGACAGTCATCGGAATAATAGATGAGAGATGAGTAAACCTCTGAAGAAGCTAGCCACTCGCGCTAGCGAAACGTTAGGAAGAAATTCCAAAGAACGAAGGCCTTCAAACCCTAAGAAAATTCGTATTACTGAAAACCTCGGCCGCGAAAGCCTCAATCATTTTGGTGTGAAAGTTAAAAAATTTTAAATCCTAATATCTATCTAACAATCCAAGGTAATGCAAGAAAGTACTACCTCCAGAGGTTTTTCTCGGTCCCACTAGGAGTTCGTCTAATAATTATGTTGAATAATTTCTCGACATTTAACTGTTTTTTTTAGTACTCATACTTTTTCTTTCTCTCAAACACTCTTCGAGTTGCAGCTAAATTGGAAAATCCCTTTGTCACCGTCCATTTTATTTTTACATTTTGCTATCTCTAGACTCTCAAATGCATCGAGTTATCTCGTATCATGCGCAACATTGATTGGTCCCATTCTTTTCACTATAGTGTATTTACGTTAAAGATAGAGTGCTCGTAAACAAATACACGTGATAGGTCGGGGAGATCAGGGCAGGACTTGAAGCTACTGAAAAGAGGTATTTGACGTTTTCATTGAATTAATCTACAAAATCTACAATTTTAGAACGACTTCTTCGCTTTTTTTGGTTGGAGAAAGTCATGAACAATTCTTATATATACCGGCTTTACATACACCTGTTCGACTGACTACTTTCGTAAGAATATGATGAGCCAAACTTTCGGGATTTTCATGCACTTCACCTTTGTATTCATTGATATCATATTCTTCTATATACTTCTCGAATGCCTTATCTTTATTCTTTTTCGAGGACTACTTGTATTTGATACGACATTGTTATTAAATGTACTCATATCTGTATTGGCCACATTGACTAAAGTAACACATGCACTGCTAACAATAAGTATTAATAATATTCAGTACTGGACTGTGACAGCCTAATAACTCTGTGCGTTCTTCGATATCTAGCCAGCCAATCAAAACGCGAAGACTAACTCTCCACGTGCCGATCACGTTAGATGCGTCGTTTACGTGCACTATAGACTATAATTCTATAATCACTGTCCTGAGTATGCTGGGCGACACTGGTCTTTTCTATCCTTCCGTATTTCATATGCGCGTTCCTTGAAGCGGGCCTTTATTCCTCGTCGAGTCTGACCTATGTTTTTATTGTTGAACTCGACCAATTTCACTGAAACGAGGCTCCAGCGATCTTTTTCCTTCCAGGCGGCAGAGTAAACGGTCCTACCGGTCCAGACGCCGGCATTCAAACGAATCAGAAGCAGCAGCACCAATTGCAGACGGTAAATCTGGTCGCGGATGCCGCCAACCAGTCGTCTCAGACTACGCCCGAGTCTCAGCCGCAGCAGCAAGGGCTATGGGGGGAGAACAGACTGTCTGACGTCGTCAAGGGCACGGCGAAGACCAAGGGCGGCGGCGGCAGCAAAGGGTCGACCAGCAGCGGCGGCGACAACGATTCGCCGAGGGCCGCTTCGCCCCAGTTCCCGGCGTGCACTCAGCCGGCGACGAGGCAGACGTCCTCGATAGAGCCGCAGGCGGTGGCTGTCGAGTGCGCAGACGCCGCTATGGCGCCCGAAGAAGGGTCGGACGTGCAGCTCAGCTCAGTGACTTTGACGCCGCCGAGTTCGCCGGAAAAGTGAGTTCATATATTTATTGGTGTGAATGGAATGGTATGACCCCTTGAATAATTTATAATAACGAATACCTTTGATAATTATAAAATCGATTAAAAACTGAATTATAACCACAGAAAACATTATCTTGACAACTCAATATGAATATAACTTGATTGATATTAACTCCATTGATATTGAGATCTACGGCGAAACTATTGAAATTGTGGAAAAATTCGAATACCTGGGCCTCATCACTGAAAACACTTTGAACTCAAAAAAACACTTTCTGTATATATGTGATAAAATTCCGAAAAAAAATATTTTTTTAGTGAGTTTTAAATTTATGAAACTGGATATATTAAATATTTAGATATCCGTCGAACATCTTGAAATTTATTCTCTGATTCAGTCTCAACTGAATTATGGTATTCTTGGGTGGGGAGGTGTTGAACAAAATTTTCTGTACAATCTCGTAGTCATCCAAAGACAATTTTTGAAAAATAATATTTAATCAAAATTATATATGTTCATCTAATTTCCTTATAAAAAATATGAAAAATTTGATGTACAATTATTTGTTAACAGAATATTGATTCACTTTTTCAAGAATACTAAAAGTATAAATTTCAACAATCTTTTATATGATACAAGAAACAAAAAATAGAATTTGTTAAAAAAAAGTATTGTTTCAAAACATTATATATATGTAATCAAAAAATTGTTCGATATACTACCAGATGGAATCAAAAATACAAAATCAATATACTATACATAATAAATAAATTTAAAATAAAAAATTGGTTATTTGAACATGATTGACATGTTATTCGTAATTTATTAAATATATGAAGCTTTATTTTGGAAAAAATTATCAAAATAATAGTATTACTCAATAATAATTTTTATAAATAACTTTAAAGGCTCACAACAAGATTTACACTTCGTGAGATTTTTTTGAGTTTGGTCAAACATTATCATTTATAATTGTACATTGTTATTTATAATTATTCTTGAATAAACTTTATTATTATTATTTACTAGAATCAGTAGACAATTAACATTCCAATCTAATTTGACTGTTTATAAAACAATAATCCTACCTCTAAAAAAATCTCTCTGAACCAAATTTCCAACCCATATTTTTCTAAAAGAACATTTTTCTTAAGAATTCACTGTGCAACGTACTGATAGAGGATTAACGTAATGCACTTCTTTCAGTTGAACTCCAGGAAAGTCATAGGAAATGATAGAACTGAATTTGCAAGAAAATCATTATATTCTCCTCTCGTATAATTATATTTACAATAGTTCACCCCATAAGATTAGATTAATTAACTTATTTCTTCAAAAATGGTCTGAGAAGACAAACGATGAAAACTGATTTATTTTCTGTTTTTGTATCAATATTTTCAACATATACCTTTCTGATTACGTTATCGCATTTATTTCTTGATGTCTGTGTTATTCATGTATTTGTGTTTATTTGAATATTCGTCAATGAACGTAAATAAAATATATCAATAAAGACTGAAGATTGTTTAAATTGAAAAATTCATATAAACCAACTAGCGGGAAGAAAGTTAAGACGCTGAGTTAGTACTGCGTAATATTTTTTAGTGTCCACCTCAAAATACAACTCGACTGGTCTTGAAAAATGTCACAAACATGTTCTTCAACAACATTCAAACAATCGGTAAAAGATTGTAAAAATAAATCAATAATTTTGTAAAGCTTGTTCAAAAAAACTATTGCACGTCATCGATAAGACATGTATTCTCAGGTATACTATTGGTAACATTTTCGACTTTGTCGAGAATTATTTGGCAATTGTAATTTGAAAATGAACTCATTTCAAAAGACTACAAACCTTTACCATGATACAATTTTGAACTTGAATACTTGATGACAATGAATAAGTGTTAATCGAAGGAATTTTTGACTGCAGCGTAATTCATAATTAAGTCGCGATTTTGATAGATAGATAGATCTTTATTAAATAAGAATCCTAATTTACATATTCATTACAATATATGTATAAATAATACAAATATAATGATACTTATGTATAACTCTTCTTAATGCTAGGCTTAATATAAACACAATGAAAAAATATTTAAATGATGATTTGACATGTAAAATGGCAAACAAGAGCCTATTCACATCACTTTTTTAATGTATTCTAATAGTTTGCCTTTGTTCAGGGCACAGATACATTTCATTTCATTTGGTAGTTTAATGTATTGGTCGAAACATTTGAAAAACAAAGAGTTCATGGTGCTTTTTTGATTTGTTTTGCAAATATATAGATTGTTGCTATTACGGGTAAAATGCTGATGAATATTATGAGCATAACATGTATTGCTGAAAATATGAAGGTCCCAAGTTGTTTAATACTTTGTGAACAAATGTCATGGTTAGATAAAACAATCTTTGAGGAACAATGCCATTGCAAAGTATCCAACATTGTATTAATGGGAGTATATCTGCTACATCTCAAGATTATTCTCATGCCACGATTTTGAAGTTTCTGAAGTTGTGACAGCTTGTTGAGATTAAATAAATGTAAAACAGTCGAACAGTAGTCAAAATGAGGTTGAACTATAGACTTATAAACAGTAACCTTTGTCTCATATGATAAATTATTGGCAATTCTAGAAAAAAAGTATAATTTTTTTGCAATTTTCTTAGAGATATATTCAAAATGTGCATCAAATGATAATATATTATCCAGTTGAAATCCGAGATATTTTGTTGTGTTCACTATTTCAATTTGTTGATTATCAATGGTAAGATTTAAGTATTATAATTTATGCTGTTGTGTTTGTATTTTGTTGTAATTATTATGGCTTTGGTCTTTAATACATTTATTTTTAGCATTTGTTTACACCAAGTAGTACTGTATTCATTTTCTGTACAGCCAATCCAATTTATAATCACTGCATGCCAGGAGAGTATCATCAGCGAACAAGTTTATAAATTCACAATCAACACACAGCTGTATGTCATTCACATATAGTATAAATAAAAGAGGACCTAGGACACTGCCCTGGGGAACTCCAATATTACAATCAATTTCACACGAGAGTGTATCTTTTACCCTAACTCGCTGTTTTCTGTTTGTAAGAAAATTTGAAATCCATTCATGACCTTTGCCTTCAATACCATACCGATTCAATTTTGATAATAATATGCTTCTGTCAATGGTTTCAAACGCACGTTTCAGGTCAAGGAAAACTGCAACAACATATTTACCATTGTCCACATCAGTTTTGAATTTACTTAGAGATAATTGTAGAGATGATTCACAAGAATGTTTTTGACGTGCAATAGTTTTTGAATTGTATGATCTTTATGTTATCAGTTTTTTGAGTCCTGGCAATTTGAAAAAAGTAGTATATCTGATTTTGAAACTAGACGCCTGATTTTAATTTTTGCTCGTGTTTGATTTTCAGGACAGTTCCTTCTCTGCCGATCAAGTGTACCATGGCAGACAAATCCACGAAAACCGATGATGTCCTACTCAACGGTGACATGGACCCGCCTTGTCCTACCACCACCAACGCTGCCACCATGACAACAATTGTGCCAACAGAAGCCCCATCTAGGTCTGGGACTGTTGTGACTGCTACTGCCGGTACAAAAAGTCACGTACCCATACACAGACAAGACTCCAGACCTGAACCGTCTAAAAATGTTTCAAAGTCGCCTCCACCTGTCCAGGTAAGTGACAATTCGGATGAATATCATAATGAATGAATGAAATGATATAGAGAATATTTTTGGTTGTCACATTCGCAGTATTTGGACTTAGCGCGACGTTAGGGATATGTACTTTAGGAACATTTTGGAGAATTTTATGTATTGTGTCATATGGAAACATTATACAAAAAACCGTGAGTACTCACCAGACACCTCGAAAAGTCTTTCAATCTACTAATAATTTGATACAAGTGATAAGCAGAATGATTACTCTCAGAAAACTGATTTATTTTGAAATTCTCACAAAGCCCTGAGTCACCCACGTCAAAAATTTGTAACAGAAAACATACGTATGGTATACCACACCCCATTTTCAATTTCTTTTTATTTGATTGATTCTTTTATTTTTTAATTTTTGACCGTATCAGCGGATAAACGAATAGTTTTATCCCAATAGATTATTTGAAACCACAATAAAAAAAGTGAGGCCTATAACTATCGTTTTCATCAACAAACATACACTTTAACTACATGGTACCAGGAAAATAACAAAACGTGGTACCAGGAAAACGACATACAAAAAAATTTGAATAGATTCATTTGAACCATAACTTGTGCTAAGCCGAGGTACCTTGAAAAAATTAAGCAAAAAATTTTGAATTTTTTTAATTATCAATTTGATCTCAATAGTTCCCCTTTGTTGAACTTATTCAATTAATAAGTAGTAACTATGTTCAGATATCATTATCATTATCAGTTGTAATTCTAGGAATCAGTATCAGTTGTATAATTTCAGGAATCAGCATCTGTTCATAATTTTAGGAATCATCATCAGTTGTATAATCTATGAATCAGTATCAGTTGTATTATTCTAGGAATCAGGGATAATTAGAGTAGGCCCTGATGTATTTAAGGAGCTTTCAACAAAGAATAATTAAGTGTTTATAATACATTCGCTTGAAAAATATACAGTGTATCGAAACATGTCGCGAAGACAATAAATTCTGTGGAAATTTAATCGTGTTCTACTTTATAGCGTAATGAAAGTACGTTGGTTACCTAGAAGAAGTCTGCTACCCCAATTCGGTGTATAAGGCATGCTCTGAAATGCGATATCAACAGAAATCGGTTTATAGTGGAAAAACTGTCCGTTTTTCGTAAGGCTTGTTTGTTATTATCCGAGTAAAAGCAAATAAATGAATCATCCAAATGTTTCTTGTCTTTTGACTCTAGTCCAATAATTTTCATTTGAAATTTTCGTTATGAAATAATACAGACGAAAAAGTGTCACACAAACGTGATAAAGGTCAAAACCTCACGGTGCATATGCTCTAGTTCAGTCTAACTTTTAAGCCAAAAGCGTTGTGAAAAATGACGGTCCCCTTTAAATACACGTTTTCTCCATATCGCGCGCTGCAGTCGATTTCATTACCCCTACCACCTTTGCACGAGCCCAACAGAAAACCTGACCTTTTGTCACCCTGTGAGTTTTTCATATTAGAGAGCAAAGCAATGAATTCCACGACTTTATCATTCCTGTAACCATCTAGATTCGTTTAAATAAATGACCTCATCGTGTAAGATTTGTTGTAGGTGTGAGTAAAATTCCTTCATAGTTTCAACCTTGGGTATGGTCTACTTCAATTGTAGCTAATAGTTTAGAATATTTCAAAAATGAATAAAATGAATATTTTGATTATTCTATTGACATTCTTAATGGTATGTCATTTTTATTGCTGTCGAGTCTTTTTCTAACTGTAATTTTTTTCATCATTTTAGATAGATCTTTATTTCCAATTCCAACAGGTACACACCCAATTACAGAAAAGTAGTGGAAATTCTTGAAATAACAAAAAACAAATTAAATCAAATCAGATTTTCTAAATAACAATCATTCATTTTGTGTTCTATGAATTATACAGGAAAAAATATGCTCGAGAGAACTGTTATTTAAGTCACACAAATGAGATTGAAATTCCAACATATCAAAACAAACGATTGATCTTTGCTTCACATTATTCCGAGAATCACAATGAAATGTCATCTCATATCTGGAGTTCAAACGGGATATGAGATAGTTAATTTGTTGTAAGAGGAACAGAGGATTGTGAGTGAAATTATATAGAAGGAAATAACAACAATATAAATAATCTAAGGGTATAGACAAAGGGTATAGACAAAATGTCTAAGGGTATTCAATGAAATTGCATCGAAACTATTAAGAAGCACAAATTCGTCAATTCCCTGTTGCAGATAATTCCCTGTTACTTTCAATAACAGGAATTTAAGAAATTTTTGCTGCACAGTTTCAACTTGTGTGTGGCATCATAAATGGTATACCATATCAATAGCTCATATTATATTATCACTCTTTATTAGCAAATAATGCTTTTCATAGTACAGTCAGTCACTTATGAAATACAAAACAAAAAATATATAGAGATAAATCACTTTGTAAAAACAAAAACAAGAATGACTATCATTTGAAATATACTCAATACATTTTATTTTGTATGAATTAAATGAATCACAGTTTTTTATTATATGACCTGTCAAAGTATTAAATGAAATGGGACAAACACATAGCGTTCCTTTTGAAGAAATTACGAAGTTTATTATCAAAATTCAAGTATCTCAAAACATTTATGAGCGTAAAAACCCTTAACATTCTTTATTTTTCATTAATACAGTCCCAATTGAATTATGGGATTCTGGCTTGGGGAGGGGTCATGAAATCCTACATTAGAAATCTTGAAGTTCTTCAGAAACGGTTTTTGAAAATAATATATTTATAAGTCTTATTTGTATCCAAGTGAAAATCTGTACATAGAAACACATAAAATGGACATAAGACAATTATTCGGATATAACATCATGATTTATATCCATAAACACAAATTGAATATAAATTTCAATAATCATATTTATAATACAAGGAATAAAAATAATATCACATTGAAAAATTGAGTTAAAACAACAATGTCTCAGAAAAAAAATATTTATTGCCATTCTACTATGATTTGATTCCAAATCATATAAAAATGATCAAGTCATTAGTATCTTTCAAACTACAGATTAAAAAATGGATTCAAGAATCACGTCGAAATTTATTTCATGAAATCTAACTTCAGTTAAGAAAATTAGTTAATTTTTCAATATTATTTTGTTGAATTCTACAAATTTATCAAATATATTATACATAAATTTAATTCGTATCTCTCGCAACAAGTTTTTAACTTCGCGGGTATAATTGAACTGTTTATTCACCTTTTTGAATAAACTTAATTATTATTATTATAATCAAACCAGAACTATACAAAGAGTCAAAACCTATATGCTCTCTGTTGATATAAAAATTTTCTATTCTATTTTTAGTGGAGTGTGTATGAATGGACTACTCATGTAGGTTAACAGATCATTCAAGTGTAGACCCCACATACACGTAAAAAAAGTGTGAGAATTTCACCCATTTTATTAAAAACCCTAGTGTTTCTTATTATGAAAGCTTAAGATCAGGGTTCGACTGATCAAAATCAAGTGATTAAAATCACGATCAAAATCATGATTTGAATCGCTTGATTTTTTAAATTAAAATCATGATTTAAATCAATTTTAACAATATAATATAAAAGTTTTCTCGAAGATCAAAAGGAGTATCTGCTTTTAGAAAAAACAACAAAGAAGAAGTACATGATTCCAAATTCTTAAGCTAAACGTAACAACTGAATTTTATTACTGTATATAGTCTATTCATTTTCGTTATAGAATTTAAACAAAAACACGAGTTTTCCTTCTTTTTCTGTGCCTGATCTGTTTCTAATATCCGAGTATATAACTAGTGAAATGCGTGAAATTGTTGGCCAACGTCAATTTATAGGTTGAGAAGGAAAACAAGCCTCGACAGGAATATTCTTGCAAAAAGCACAACAAACGCGTTCGTGTTCGTGCCTCACTCGGCACTGTATAGCGAGTGTATAGGACAGAAGAAAAACAAATCGCGATAAGAATTTTCTTGCACGACATAAGCGTTGTCACAACTTTTTGAGCCGCAAATTGTATTAAAATTTTTAGACTCATACATAAAAATAATTGACAATAATTTCAAAAAATCAAAATGTTCAAATTTAATATTAAAATTTGAGAAATCAAAAAATAAAAAATATCAAATAAATCATGATTTTTTTTAAATCAATGATTTTTGATTTAAAAAAAAACAGATTTTGCCCCACCCTGCAGTGTGATTTATGTTTGGGATAAAAGTGAACTTTTGATCGAAAGTAATTCTGATATCCCTCGTTTCGTTGATCCTGTTTATAACGTTATCGTTTATTTCATAGCTAAACTCAATAATTTCTTGTTTTGTAGCGAATGATATCACACGACATTTTGATATATTTAGTTTCAGATTATTTTTTGAGCACCAATCAAATACTGGATTTATTGAAGTCTGTCATTTTATTGATTGAAGGATATCGTAATGAAGAAAATGTAAATGGTTTCAAGCGTGTATCATTCTCATTTTATCAATATATAAAATATTCTATTGAGGAAAAATTCGAATCGCTTCATTAGTTTTCCTTCAGCAGGACAATTCTTGCCATCCGCCACGCATGAGCTACGCGCAAGTAGCTCAGCATCATAAGGAGGCGAACGCTCAAAAGGAGAAGCAACAAGCCAAGGAGAAACAAATCGAGGCGACCCAAGTTCCCCAAACTAAGGCAGCTCTGCCGATAGCGAATCACAATAATGGTAACAATGTCGGTCGTGCTCCATTTGATCGTGATAATAGAGATTCCAGAGGTGAGTATTTGCGATTCGATTTTGTATGAATGGAATCTGATTGAATTTGCGATCTGAAAACGAAGATGCCGTTACTGGCTGTAAAATTGTTGCAGAGTTGCATTATTGGCAGAAAACGGTCCTATCGTAAGATAAATTCAAATCACTTTTAATGAAAATAGGGACGTTTTCTAGTTGGGCCGGAACTTTCTGAAATTTTCCGATGTTTTCTGATAGGGAAATATTTATAATGTTTCAGTAGTAGTAGCTGGTGGGGATAAGAGGGTGATATAGTAGGAGAAGAGATATGATGGTGAAAAAAATGATGAGGAAAAGAGTAAGAAAAAAAGTTTGGAATGTGGCGGGGTTTTAGTCCTGAGTAAAATGTTATCAGTTCTACGTATTTATTATGTATAATGAACCTCTTCCTTTTTTTATTTGATATTTCATTTCAGTGATGTCCTTACTGATTGATGTTGTTTCAAGACAGTTTTGTTATTTCCTTTTCTTCTATTTAGCATTAGGGTTTAGTTGTTTGAGAGAGGGTTCAATAAAACTTTGTTCAATCTATAAGATTAAGAATCTGAACCGAAAATCGTAGTTCATGTCATTGGTGTCGATTTTTTTTACAGTAACTTGTCGCAATGATTGAATGCAAGTTCCGTTTCTAGAGCTGGTTTAACCCAAAATTGCGGAGTTATGACTGCTTTGATTGGTTGGTACTACTCTATGTCTACCTGTTCACCTTTCATAATTTTCTATAGAAAACCTACATTTATTTCAAAAAGGTTATCCATTACTGGACAAGTACGGGATGGCAAGACTCAAAAATAAACAAAATTATTTGGCTTATTTACGAGTTATTTTCGTTCACTCTGTAACTGGATTCTCGAGTCATAGGAATATTTTTCCTGCAGGTTGTCACTTCAAAATGGCGTGAATTGATATTTGTAGACGGTCTGCAAATGTAGGGAAAAATATTCCTATGAACTTCATAATCAAAATGGTGGTATATGGGTTGCCAATTCTTCAGGAACCACATCTCTTTACTAATTAGACTTCAAGCAATAACTTCTGTAACCGGTACAAAAGGAAGGTAGGTGTTAACTTGATCTGCAGTCTTATTTTACTAATATTTGAGCGTGCTAGAAATATAAATATGTGCTGGCCTATACCTTGAAGTTGAAAAATATGTCAGAAAAATAGTGTGCGAGCATTTGCTCAAATTTCATTCACTCGGTAGATATTGCATATCGCAAGTCGTATCTGTGGTTTATTTAGACTTATGGTGAGTACAGAAAGCAGGAATATCGCACGTGTTACTATCTTACAAGTTGCAAAATAACAAGTATAAGAACTACTGAATCAAAAAATAAATGAACTTATAATAGCGAATCGATTCAAAACTACGATGAACAATAAGAAACTCAAAATCAGTTGGAAGTGAGACCCATCTTTCAAAAAAAAAAAAATTGACATCAAATCATTTGACGTTGTTTGTAATGGCTGACAATTGGCGTCAACTAGCTATGAATATGACATAAAAGTGTCGCCATATAATTGTAAACAATATCGCATCTCTTGCAACACCAGGCATTAACGCATCTTAGGAACGGCTAATGGTAACAATATTTAAAAACGGAAAACGGCCCCATTGAACCTTAGAATGTAATATACTGTAGAAATGATGGTTGTCACTAGGCAAATTTGAAACTACATTGCAATAATATTTCGTCCTCATTGCGGCCCTGGTAAAAATATTACATTCACGCGCTTTTGTTTACTACTGAATTCTGGATTGGAATATATTGTAGAAATGATGGGTGCCACACTTGGCAAATTTGAAACTACATTGCAATAATATTTCGTCCTCATTGCGGCCCTGGTAAAAAATTACATTCACGTGCTTTTGTTTACATTTACTGAACCTTGGAATGGAATTTACTGTCGAAATGATGATTGCCACTGGGCAAATAAATATCGCCCATCGAACCATAACCTAAAGAGTGCGACTAGAAATTCCTCTTCACCAAGCAGACCTCGGCTAACAGAAACTGACCCGTTCGGTGTTTGTTCGCAGGAAGTCTGACGGGCACGTACGTTACATTACATTATGTTTTTTGCTAGATAACGGTCCACAACGAGTAGAGATAGGAGGGAACCAGCAGCAGCAGCAGCACCGATACAACGGCGTGAACCGTGGCGGCGGTTCGAGACCGGTCTACGACAGGTCGCAGCAGCAGCGAAGGAGGACCGACCCCAGGACTTCGCAGCTGCGCGATTTCGTGACTCCTCGCTCTCCCAAGTAACACCGGGCCCGAGAAGGTTTACAGTGGTGCGGAGGGGACGATGCGTAACCAAATATTTATTACTCGGTGCGCGAACTAAAACTGCCCCAGTCGAAGGAGATGATTGCAAAATAAACTATTGGCATTTAGGTGTACGCGTGTACATTATGATTTCACTTCAATTGTGCGAGTCATATGTTCCTAGCCGACTGTTGAATATTGATATGTTTAAAATGAAAATAATATTAGTGCTGTACGATGCAAGTTGCACGACTGTGATCGGCCCATTCTGTCTTTTCGTTGATGCGGCTTCCTCGAACTCTCTTAACGTATATCCTCCATGTGTACAGGCTAAAGATTATTTTTGACAAATGATTAATTACCATTTTATCGTATGTAAGCTGTATAGAGGGAGTGTAGGTCTAATGTATATTGTTGTTGGGTTTTTAAAACTATTTTGGTTGCGCATTCCTCTGTTGCTCGGTCACGTATTAATGGAATTGTCCTGGCGTTGCGGGGGTTTCGTTTTCATCGGCGCAGGAGTAGTTAGTCGATCGACGAGATTCTGTTGTACATAGAATATACTTTCAGTGACCGCTGCGGCGGGTAAATAACGAATTATATATAATAATAAAGTAACAAATTTATTTTATGAAATTCCTTGAATCGACACTTGTATCTGTATTACTTTCGTAAAACATTCTTAGTCCTGGCGTTTTATCGATGGTGACCGTGCTTTGGCGCCCAACGTGGGACCCCTTGTCCAAATTGGATTTTTCTTTTTCCCTTGTTCGTAATTTTAAGTGATGTTCATTTCGGAGCTGCGCCGGGCAGAACTTTTTCCATACAGGGCGGCGGTTTCGGCATTTTACCATTGCGAGCCAGTGCTTGAAGTTTCGCTTGGTTGGTGTTTCCGGGGCGTTGGTAGTTCCTCGGCTGCGCGTGCTCGCCTTATCTGATAATCAAAATATGGCATGCTGGTTTTTCGAAGTACAAATGTTTCGGAAGGTAAGGTTTTTGAAACTCGACGCGCGGGTTGACGAATAATTTGAGTTTGTGTTATATCGGCATTCCAGTATCGAGCGTACTAGAAAAATCATCGCGCCTACTGATAGCTGCAACAAATATTTCGAAACTATGATTTTACTTTTTATTTCTTCTGTGGATACTTTTCTTTAGGGCTTGAATATGTTGTGTCGTTTATATTTTGTTGGTACATTTTAGAATCGCATCTATTGGCAGTGTGTGAAATTCGTCCGGTTACTCATTTGAATTCCATTCGCGTTCCCTCGCCTTCGTATTTGAAATTGCGAGCGACAGCTATCGCCTCATGAAATCGAACGGTAACCGATTATTATGCGAAACTCCATCGTCCAATAGTGAATTGACTAATGATACATTTTAAGTTGTATTGTTACTTATAGGCTGTGTATGTACATAACGAACTCACAGTGTCGGAGCAACGGTTTGGATTGCGTGATATTTCAGTTATCAGTATATAACCTACTTTAAGACTGTTAGCTGGCTACTTTGTAGATTGTTACTTTGTTCGATTATTTTCTGAAGCACAGAGGTTACGCATTCCACTAAAACTGTCCTGCATACTGCTATTGGAGGTGTTTTCGATAAGAGTTTTAATGTTGAAAGTTTGTTGATATGGAAACCTCGATAAGGATCAATTTTTTGAATATGCGTTGAAGATTATCAATTAGTGGCAAAAACACGGTTTAACACCAATGAGATCCAATCTTTATTTTATTCCCACTAGTTATACTCTATATAGAGGCAATCCAACTCAAATAACTAATTCCCCAATGGAATCGTTCAGATATTCATTTCTTTGTGATTAGTAACGACATACACCTGGGATGATTTTCTGTGGTTTTTCCAAAAAATGATTGAGAAACCAGTACCGGTAACGTTCGAATCACCTATGAAGTTCAATTATTTCCTATTCGGTTAATAGAAGAATTTGAAGAATTGGATTGGGGGATTCCCTAGGAGACTTCAAGAAATTAAAGTCGAAATTAATTCAAATTCTATTTGAGATGCATAGGAAGAGTGCATTAAATTAAATAATCAATTCTTTGGTTTCTCAAGAAATTATGAATTGATATAAAATTATTCTCTCCGAAAGAAATATTCGTATTGCAGAATTGCACAATGAAAAAAACGTGTTTTTGTCACAAATTCAAATACTATTACAAACAAACCTATGCCACAAAGCGTTTCCACTCAATACATCAACAAATATAAAATTAGTAACATTGACTGAAGATATGAAAACTGGTTTTCACTCTTTTATTGTATCGACAATATTCTACCCAAAAAAATATTGAAAATTCAACATAATTCAATAGATTTAATATTTTCTTTCACAAAGATGATAGTTTGTACGATTGTAAATAAAATTTTGTATGGTAATGAAAAAATATTTCAGGGTATTTTCATTTAGTTTTTGTGACTGTGAAGTCTGTATATATAGATAGTATAATGAAAGTTTATCCCAAGAAAAAGTAAAAAAAATGTTCATAAAAGGGATAAATATATCTTAGCTGTGAATTGAAAAATTCTTACGTCTCAATTCTTATTTGAACAGAAGTTTGGTAATGGCCTTCATAAAAAATGGAAAATGATCAACTGATAGCTGTATTTCTTTTGAAATGTTTTCGAAATAAAACAGAAAATTATTTTCAAATAGTTAGTGTAATGTTTGTCATGTAGTTTTTTTATTCAAAACCAACAGCTGTGCAATTTTTGAAGTTGGTTCTATGATTATTTGGGTCTTTTAGGTAATTTTATTATTTTTCATTGAAATGAATGGACATGAAGCAATAAAATACCTATAGGCAGTGGTGGAACTTCTAGAAAGAGTTCCAGGAAATATTCAATTAATAGTAAAAATGATTCTTGAGATTCATAACTATTAGCATAGTGTATAAAGGCGATCTAACTAACCTATTTTTGTAAGGATTCGTTTAAGTAGTCATTCCTTCAAAATTAGTAAATACCCGCGAGATTATCCATGGTTTTTCCAAAAACATCATTGAAAATTCAGTGTAGAGACATTTTAATTAATCAATTTGAATTATTTCCAATTCCATTACTTGCAATATGTGAAGAATTTGGATGAATAGAAGTATTTTAGTTTCTGAATACATGTTCAAAAGTCTTATGTGAATGTTTGATGATTTTCATAGATGCCAAAATGATCCCTACTTTGGTACTGGTAGTACCGATAGGCCAAACAGAACGTATTCTGGAAGAGTCAACTAGATTTCCGATTAAATCTACAGGCCTTCTGTGTCTGTTGTTTAGTCGTTTGGGGAGAACCTGATTGCAGTAAAACAGATGGCATATGCGTTCATATACCTCCCAGTTTGACTGACATGTAACAGATATTTCATTTTCACAATCTAAGAATCTGTCTGTAAGTTGTTTTTGAAGTCTTTGGCTGCAGTAATAGGTAACTAATTTGGTTTGTAGCATTTTCTCGGAACAATCACGCATTTACTGCACAATTTACACTGAATTTTGTGAGAAGAGATGAAGAAAGGGTTGATGTATTATTTCGAAAAAGTGCCGAAATATGTGTCAATCATCTCAGGACACCCATATTTTAACAGAATTTGTAAAAATTGCCGTTTGTATTCAAAATTTCGTGACATATATCAAATTATTAGATGTTTTGTGGCGATAAATTGACATTAATAACTTGTTTGAATTTTTGAAAAGAGCATTCTGAGACTATTTTAGTTTTTATTCATTTAATTTTCCATGTGAGTATTATAGAAACACAACTTCAAAATAGAGGACCATCATTTAACATTTTTTCCATAATCTGGAGAAAAGCTGAAGAAGCTCTATCCTAAGATTGTTTCATCAGAGGATTGTTTCATTCAGAGCTTTTTTGCCTTACTTTCAAAATTCTATTAATGTAACTTGAAATTTAATTTACTACTGTATAGGAGATAGAATCACCTTCAAAAACATTAATTTAATTTACTACTGTATAGGAGATAGAATCACCTTCAAAAACATTATGTGTGGTGTTCCACAGGGTTCTGTATTGGATCCTATTCTATTTATTATCTATTGATTCATTCAACTATTTGATGACGATAAAATTTCAATTTGTTAGAACGAAACAACATCTGACCTCCTTTCAACGATCTTTGTGTCATGTATACATTGTTCCATGCAGAAACAACATAAATCAGACATACTGTGTCTTCTTGTCTGTTGTTGTTTCTGCATGGAACGTCATCACCCCGTTATTTGAGAAATACATAATACAATTTTTCTATGATACAGGACCTACTACAAATATGCTGGTTGCAATATCATGGATCAACATATATGTATATCCCAGTAATTAAAAAAAAACAAATTTGATCCACTCAACTCCCATAATTTTTATTTGAATAGATCCAGATATTTTATGTACAACAATATTATTCAGAATGAAAAAAAGTTGTTTCTTCAGTTTTTGATGAAATCCATAGCACAAGTTATTTTGGCACTAGACAGACACAACCTATCAAATTTGTCGAAAAATTATTATTTCATAACCACAATGAATAACCAAAACCAGAATTTGCAAAATCGTATTTGATCTGAAATAATATGTGTTTACTTCAATTAAGGTTTCAAAAATAAATGTTTTTTTTGTTTATTTATATTAATATGACACTTGTTCAAATACATCCTTCGCATGTGCTTAATGTCTTCATTCCTAAACCTACTATGAAAAAATTCGTAGTAAATAGTTCGTTTTCAATTCTAGGTATGGTTTGCTTCAGTAATACTCTCATTTCATTTCAATATGCTCTTGTCGACAATTACCGATGAAAATTCAATCAACAATTATGCCTGATTAAAATGTCAACACAGTTTCAATTCCGGAAAAAATGGCATCATTCAACGTTTTTTTCGTTTCATCATTGAATATAATCACAAAGAGTAAACGATGATTATACTTCACAATTTTTGGTGGCGTTGTAAGATTATAGTGTAGCAAAAATACTAAGATCTGCCAAAGCACCACAAAAGTTATTTGCGAGAGAAACTGATTGCCTAAAAAATTTCAAGTCATTAAAATGTCAAACTAACTGATGAACTGGGTTTGTGCTAGAAGTTCTACCACCGTCTATCGGGTCTCGAAGTAATATTGAATTTTTTGATATTTCAGGATAAAACAGATTTCAATAATCAGATGTCTGGCCTGGTCGACTATAAACTGAGTTGTATAGGTAATTCAGGTCTTGATAAGATCTAATTTCTTAATCTTTTTGTAACGAGACTACTGGAATAGATGTTGTTTGTAGGTGTCAATCATATCGGTCACTTCATTGACTGAAAATTATTCAAAATGACATCCAAAACGTAACAATTATTTATAAGTGAAAGTATCAAACGATGGCAAATGAAATAATGGGAAACTAAGCAACAGAAGCAGCATCGAGTGTGTTGGGAATTTAGTGGAGTGTGTTTCCGGCATATTTTGTATATCTAATTATCAAGCTATCTTTATTTTTGTGTGCAAGTTTCTATTATTATAGGTAATAACTATTATCCTTATTATATTTGTTCTGCTTGCGGGGGTGTTACACTTTTATCAGTAATGCTCAACACATTCTTTTTATTATCTAAGTATTGGTACTTGCAAATTTTGTAGCTGAGCTACTCATTACACGTATTTTAAGAATCTTGGGGGTTCTACTACGGAAAACCATTTTTAGAATTTGTTTTTTATTTTACGACTATTTTAATAGACTGGATTTTAGACAGTGTTTCTGTACTTTTATGATAAAAATTTGCACGCTAAAATTCCACTGTAACATATTTCGATGATTGAAAGAATTTTTTTTCTAGTCTAATATTTTGTATGTATATTCGATTTTTTGACGTGTACGTTAAGTTTGAGATGATAAAGCAGGTGATGGGGATTTTACTTAGAACTTAGTTATAATTTTTGCAATTAAGATATTAAATACTGTTTAACTCGTCACCCCATGTTGATAAGTTGAACACCTTGTCTGAAGTCCAAAATCATTTTCACCCCTGCTTTATTTATATGGTTTCTGAGCTGTACCGATTAAGCTTTCTGATGTTGCATATTAAATTGTTAAAATATATTTCTCATTATTTTTATTCTTGTTATAATTGAATTGTCACTTTTCAGGCAGCACCCACGGGCATTGTTAGGGTTGATAGCCTTAAGGTGTACTCACTTTGGAAAACATTATTTTGGTAATGAAGATTTTTTTCTCGTTTCGTAATGAACAGAATTTTTCAATAAGGGCACTATTGGCATTCCAAGAATAAGGTCTGATGAATTGCAGAAAATTTGCATGTTCTGAAGATCAGTGTATATAATATATATATATATATATATATATATATATATATACATCATGATTTATATCCATAAACACAAATATATAATAAAAATAATATCACATTGAAAAATAGAGTTAAAACAACAATGTCCCAAAATTTCTTTAAATATTTATTGCCATTCTACTATAATTTTATTCCAAATCATATAAAAATGATCAAGTCATTAGTATCTTTCAAACTACAGATTAAAAAATGGATTCAAGAATCACGTCACTTCAATTAAGAAAATTAGTAAATTTTTCAATATTATTTTGTTAAATTCTACAAATTTATCAAATATATTATACATAAATGTAATTCGAATCTCTCGCAACAATTTTTTAACTTCGCGGGTATAATTGAACTCTTTATTCACCTTTTCACAAATTGATGTATATGCTCTTTTTATGAATTTTGAATGAACTTTATTATTATTAACTAAATCGAAAAAAGCATGTGTGGTTTGATAATATTTCAAAATTCTATTGGAATTGTAGAATTCTCTTTCCTTGATTCATTGCTCTTTATTTTCCGAAATGAAAAATGACAGAAATTTTTTCATGTACACTTCCATTAGGCTTCACAAATTTCTTGGAAAAGGACCGCTCAACTTTTTTTTTCGAATACGGACCTGCAGTTTTCTGAAATCCTTATAACACTTGGATGTATTTTCAAAAGTTTCGATTGCATTCATTAAATAATTTGAAAACCATACAAATAAAATGCGATTTCGGAAAAAAGTCGTACTTTTCTGGAATAAAAATTTATAACACTCTACCTACACACATAAAAAATATCAATTCTGTTGCGAAATTCAAAATAGAGATCAAAAGATATTTCACAGCTATCAATAATAATGACTAATTATCCACAAAATTATTTTTATAATGTATCGATAATGCCTGATTCAACTGATTCATTCATACTATTTTATACCCACGCTTTCGTTTATATATGTATATGCAACTGACTTTATTTCATTTGTTTCTTAATTTGTTCATATATATGTATGTTTTGCCTTTTTTTAGCTCCCTGTATAAACATATATGTTTCTTGGGATCATTAAAGTTATTATTATTATTATCATTTCAACCTATGGATAACTTACGAGTTTTCCATTGGTCGAACCATAGTATGATCGTCTTGATCCAGAACATTTATATATACACATTCACATGAAAGGGAAGCCCTGCAATGTTCAAAGAAAACCGCTTGAATCGAAGGAGAGGAGATACAAATTATCATTCACTTTAAATTTTTGAAGTTTGTAAGCCTCAGGAAAAGGAGTTCCGAAGTTCAGCTGTTCTAGTGAAAGAAGATCCTTGAGCAATGGAGGTTCGACAGGTCTCCAAGCTCACAACAAAGGGGTGGGAATTTTGTACTCGTCGGGTCATCCGTGTTGATACTGCCAAGCTGAAACTATTGACAATTCAGAAGAGCACCGGCCGTGAAAATATCTATAGAAGGGAGACAAGTCTCCGACCATACGATTCTCCAACGAAACGAGCTATTCTGTGAGCTTGTGGATCATTAGAAGCTGAGAAGTGGAGTATTTCTCCATAGAAATCCAAGATTCTAGGAAACACTCTTAGCGATCGATTTTGAATGGTTTCCCACAAGAGATTATTACTGATCATAATTCCCAGCATCGAGATACTTGACTAGGAATAGTTGATCCTGAAATGTGAATACTGGATGATTGCGCTATAAGGTAGACACGATTAAATTTCCACAAAATTTATTGTCTTCGCGACATGTTTCGGTACACTGTACCTTTATCAAGCGAATGTATTTAAACACTAAATTATTCTTCGCTAAAAGCTCCTTAAATATATCAGGGCCTACTCTAATTATCTATGATTCCTAGAATAATACCACTGACAATGATGATGATTCCTAACTGATGCTGATAACTGATACTGATTCATAATAATAATTATGATATCGGACCGTAGTTACTACTTATTGATTGAATAAGTTCAACAAAGGGGAACTATTGAGATCCAATTGATCATTTAGCAAACAATTTGAATTTTTTAATTTATTGATTTCCAAAAATTCTAAATAATTAAGTCTAATGCCCTTATTTTCAACATGCAGAATTTCGAAATTTTTATCGAAGTCATGGCCTTCCTCCAAAATATGATTGGCATAATGATGAATGAGTTGTTTTCTTTTCATAATTCATACGATGTTCACGTATGCGGTTTTTGAATGGTCTACCTGTCTGGCCAATATATACTTTGGAGCAAGATCCACAATTCAATTTATAAACTCCTGATTTTTCATCTTTTATTGTTTTATCTTTGTTATTCTTGATAAACCTTCCCAACGTGTTATCTGTTCTATATGCTACTTTCAAATTTTGTTTATGCAAAAATGAAGCTACTTTTTCCGTAGCAGGTCCTGAATAAGTTGAGATTCTATAATTATTGTCATGGGTCCTCAAAGTGGGGTACACTTCTTGGATAGCTTTTCTATGTAGTTTTTTAGCAAGAATATTTTCTATAAATTTGACTTGATATCCATTGTTAACTGCTATTTGTTTTATGATATTTAATTCTTTGTTGAAATTGACCACAGAAAGAGGAATGTTTACTAATCTGTGTATCATACTATGGTATGCTGATATTTTATGTTTATATGGATGTACCGAATTATTATGAATAGTGATATCAGTGTGGGAAGGTTTATGAAAAATAGCAAAGTGGTGTTTGCTGTTGGCTTTACCTATTGTCAAGTCTAAGAAATTAATTGAATTATCTGTTTCCATCTCTATTGTGAATTGAATATTTGGATGAATAGTGTTAATATATTTATGAAATGTATCTAACACGTTGGGAAGGTTTATCAAGAATAACAAAGATAAAACAATAAAAGATGAAAAATCAGGAGTTTATAAATTGAATTGTGGATCTTGCTCCAAAGTATATATTGGCCAGACAGGTAGACCATTCAAAAACCGCATACGTGAACATCGTATGAATTATGAAAAGAAAACAACTCATTCATCATATGCCAATCATATTTTGGAGGAAGGCCATGGTAGATGTCACTCGTAGCGAGTAGACGTGTGCGCATATCGCTCCTCAAGTACAAGTGACAAATCTCTGAAATATATTATAAATCCAATTGTTTGTGAAGTTCAATAGTCAGTTTCGTGTAAAATAGCCACAGGTGTGAATTTGTATGATATGGCAAAAAATTTGAAGGAATTGAATGCTCGTGTGGAAGAGCTAGCTGGACAGTTCGAAAAAGGGCTCAAAGATATTAAAAAATCGTACACAGTAGACACAGGCAACACAGAATCTCGGATAAAAACGAATTTCGATCAAGATTTGAGCGAAAAAGTTCTGCATGTTTGAAGAAAATATGCGATCATCCCTAGAGGAAATTAAAAACCAGATAAGTACGTTGCAGAAAGAAACAGATGCCAATAAAAGTAAGCTTGACAGTTTTTTTCTCAATCGAAATCTCAATATGCTGGTTATACACGGTATGGATGAAAAAAGAACTGATATCTATGAAGACGTTCTGAATTTGTTCTCGAATAACATGGGTATCCACATTGAAAAAACTAACATTAACCAGTGCTATCGTCTGGGACAAAAAGTCAACGCAAAAAAAGGGAGGCCGGTTGTTGTTGATTTCGCACAACGCTGGATACGTGATCAGCTGTTTTATGCCAAAAGCAAACTTAAAGGCTTGGGCATTATAATTACTGAGAGGTTATCACACGACACTTTGGAATTATTCAAGGAAGTGAAGTCTGTTATGGGAAACTCTGCATGGACACAGCGTGGAGTGGTGTTCCTGACAATTGAGGGAAGAAAAATTCCAGTGCGCACAGAGAAAGAGTGGGAAGGAATAAAAATAAATTACCTAAATAAATGACAGTTTTTCTATTATGACTTTCGATGAGAATGATGTTAATCTGTTTCTAGGATATATAATAATTTTATTGGTTGATTTGTTCAGATTAACATACGGAATATTTCTATGCATATACTCTGAGCATAATTTCCTTTTTTCTTGCTACTGGTGATAAATATATGGGTTTTGGTAATGATAAGTAGGTACTACTCAGTATTTAACACTGATTCAACAACAATGTTATATTGTGATTCCTTACTGTACCTACTAGGAGCTTCAATTTCTTTTCTATTTTGAAACATTTATGTTTTTTACATTCCTATGCCATATTATGTCCGTTCATATTCAAAAGTGACTCACAATCAGCTTTTTATTTTTAAAGGAGTAGTTCATATTTCAATTACTTATTTTTCATCAGGTAATGAAACTTGGAGGGTGGTGGCACATTATACTCATCTATTTTTTATTTTTTTATTGCATTGTATCACCGTGATAGAAACATAGTGCAAAAACATACTGATTGAAGACAGTACTTTCTCTCGATTTTGAAGTAACGAATAAATTATGACAAGCCATTTGAAAATATGTCACATCAATGTGAGATCACTACTGGCTCATTTCAATGATTTTTCTGATTATTTTTCTTCACAGGAATAGAGTAATCGGGGTTACAGAGACTTGGCTAACACCTAATATTTCAGGTGAAGATGTTCTATTAGAAGGATACACATTTACTCACAGAAGAGAGGCGCAGGTTTGCGGGGAGGAGGAGTTGGATTATATATAAAAAATACGTTTGCATTCACTGTAATGAATAACAATAGGGAAAGAAGATATTTGGGTGAGTCTTGAACTAAACACTTCGAAAGTATGTATTGGGTGTATTTATAAAACACCAAAATTCAATTGTAACGATTTTAACAATATTTTAGAAAGTATTTTGATCGATTTAATACCATCATTCGATGAATTAATAGTTGTAGGGGACTTCAACATGGTTTGCTAAATGATTAATGATTCTGCCATCTCTAGTTTAACCAGTATTTTAGAAAGTTTCGGTTTGAACCAAATAATCAGTAGTCCAACAAGAGTCACTGAAAATAGTGCTAGTTTGATAGACTCTCAATAAACAATATTAGCGATCACGAACTCGTTTATGCTCATTTGTTATTCAACGTACCAAGAAATGTAGAGATAATTAAGAGTTATAGAAACATCAAAAATATTGATGTAGAACTGCTTTATGATCATGTAAGGAGCTTTTCCAGGGAAGAATAATTTAGTGACTTAAATAACATTCGCATGATAAAGTAAACTTCTTCAATAAAAATGTTTATGACCTGTTAGAACTACATGCTCCAGAGAAATTATGTTATTTTAAAAAACCTTACAAACCCTGGATTAGGGATGATATAAAGGATATGATTAAACTCAAAAATAAGGCTCTACAAAAATATAAAAAAACCAAAAACCCCCGACATTTTCAGGAATATAGAAATATGAACAATTTAACAAATAGCTCTATCAGAAGAGAAATGAAGGCTTATTTACAAAATGCAAATGGATCGCCGAATATTTGGCAACACCTAAAAAAATTAAATATCTACAATAAAAAGAAAATGTCGGTAATTCCTTCGGGTATAGCTGATGTCAACAATATTAACTCACATTTTGTAAACTGTAAACCACAAAATAACTATAATGTTTTGCCTAACTATTATGATGGTGTCAAACAAAATATATCTTCTACTTTGACATTCAAAGAAGTAACGGAAATTGAAATAAGTAAATACCTTTATAGCATCAAATCCCGCTCAGTAGGCTCAGATGGCATACATATTAACTTTTTGATAATGTGCTGTCCATTTATACTAGAATTCATCTCTCACTTGGTTAATTTTTGTCTCACGAATTCAGTTTTTCCCAGCCAGTGGAAATTAGCGAACATAATTCCACTTCCCAAGGTTAATTCCCCAAAAAGTGTAAATGAACTCCGACCTATAAGCATTCTA
The DNA here is from genome assembly GCA_032362365.1 of Zygogramma bicolorata. Lineage (NCBI taxonomy): Eukaryota > Metazoa > Arthropoda > Insecta > Coleoptera > Chrysomelidae > Zygogramma > Zygogramma bicolorata. The sequence continues at coordinate 140,604 of JAVJAQ010005047.1, forward strand.
CCGGTGATGTCAAAAATTATCGAACATGTAATGAAAGAACAAATAGTAAATCACCTAAATTCCAATAATATCTTACCTGAACAGCAATCAGGCTTCAGGGCTGGACATGGTTGCGTAACTTCTCTACTTAATTTGACTGATAATATCATAACTTCAATAGATAAAGGTCTATGTACAATTTTAGTGTTATTGGACTATTCAAAGGCTTTTGATACTATACAGCATCATATTTTACTACAAATTTTGGAATTCATTGGGTTTGATCATAAAGCGATAAAATTATTAGAAAATTACTTGAAAGACAGGCAACAAAGAGTGGTATACAATAACAATATATCTGAATCATTATATAATAACAGTGGGGTTCCGCAAGGGTCTATATTAGGACCTATCCTGTTTATTATATATACATCTTCATTTCCATCTTACATACATCATTCTAGTGTTCAAATGTATGCTGATGATACTCAGCTAATGTTCTCTTTTGATCCAAATGAACTTCAACAAAGTTGTAAATTAATTAACAATGACCTTGAAACTCTCTTTAACATATCACTAGAACACTCTCTTCATTTGAATCCAACAAAATGTTCTGCAATGTTTTTTGGAAGACAAATTGACAAATTGAAATTTTCTGATTTAGTCGATATAGAGATCGATAATGTAAATATTCCATTGGTGAAAGAGGCCAAAGTTTTAGGTTTAACAATTGATAACGATTTGAGATTTGAAAGCCACATTTCTTCATGCATTAAAAAATCTATCTTCAAGTTGAAACTGTTGTATAATTCAAGACATATTCTAAACACAGAATCTAAAATTTTGCTGTGTGACTCATTGATTTTGTCAACCTTTAATTACTGTGATACTGTATATGGGCATTGCATTACAGACCATACAAAACAAAGAATCCAAAAAATTCAAAACTATTGCTTGAGATTTATATATGGCATTAAAAAAAGTCGTCCTGTCAGTCATAAATTAAAACAAACCAACTGGCTCAACATGAAAAATAGACGAACATTTCATTGTGGTATTTTGTATCACAAAATAATTAATACAGGTATACCCAAATGTCTATATAGAAGAATAAGATTTCGAACTGATGTACATAATGTAAATATTAGATCTAAAGGAAATCTCACTCCTCCCTCCCACAAAACTGCAATCTTCACTAGATCATTCTCATATAATATAGTGAAACAATTCAATTCTTTACCCATACTATTGAAAACTCTTTCTAGCCCCATTTTCCGAAAGAAATACAAAAAATTCCTTACTTCGTAGCCAGGAGTGGTCTTACTTTGTAGCCAGGAAAAGAAAAAGGAGAAAGTATTGTGTTTTGTCTGTCTCATTCGGATGTGATTCTACCTTACCCGGGTTGAGTGGAAGAACAGCAAGCAACTTTGTTGTAATGCTGAACTTCGCCCTTTCAATTGCTTGTAACGCAAAAACTCGAATTTTATTTTGTATATTGGCAAGAGAATAAAGTATATTATTATTATTATTATTATTATAGCGTAATAACTATGGATTTCCATCAAGTAAAGGCCACCTCAGTCCAAAAAAAAAAATACTAGATGATTGGCTTTCTTTGGGAAGAGACCTGCCTGGGTTTTCCCAGCATTAAATTCCACCAAATGGATGTTACCCCATTGTATTATTTTTGCCAAATCATTGTTGATTCTATTGACGATAATACGTCTCTGAATTTTTGTTTCTCGTGCTGGAATGTTGACTCTGGAGAGTCTTCCAGAAAACTACAGGCCCATTTCTATTGGCAAAATATTTGGAATAATGCCAAAAACAAAATTATTCGTATTATGAAGCTTACAATCTTCTCATGTTCCACTATTCAAACGGTGGACAAGGTAGTGATTAGTATTGTGGAAGGTTCTGAAAATGGTCAGCATATTGCAGCAACACTTTGTGACTTGAAGTGAGGCTTTTGATTGTAAGAAAGCCCCAGGTCCACATGGAATAAGATCTGAGACATTGAAACTATTGGTAAATTTTGTTAAACAACCCATAACATTCTTGATCAACAAAGCTATTCGATGTGGAGAGTTTCAAACAGCTTTCAAACATGCCGTCATAAAGCCGATCTATAAGAAAGGAAATAAAAATAACGTTGTCAACTACAGGCCCATTTGTCTCATAAGTAATTTGGCAAAGATACTAATTATCTTACAAAAAATGAATTACTATCAGATAAACAGTTCGGATTTAGACAGGGTAAGTCGACAGATGATGCAATGGCTCATTTGACTTCGAAAATCTATGAACAACTTGATGAGTCGAAACCCGTATTATGCATATTCGTGGACCTGGCTAAAGCCTTCGACACGGTATGCCATGAAAAACTACTCTATGTACTGGAGAGAATTGGATTCAGAGGGATTGCCTATGATTTGATGGTGAGTTACCTGAGAGGAAGAACATATCGAGTGAATATAAGAGATAATTCGAGCTCCGTCGTATCAATGAGCTATGGTGTACCTCAAGGAACCGTATTAGGACCACTCTTGTTCAGTATATACGTGAATGACCTGTTTAAGATATCATCTGTTGGGGAGATAGTCAGTTTTGCGGACGACACGGCCATATTGTATAAAGCAGAATCATGGAAAAGCCTCAAAGAAACAGCTGAATTAGATTTTACTAATATCATCAGATGGTTCAACAGTAGAACACTCACTATTAATATTGAAAAAACGTTTTACTTGCCATTCGCTTGTAACCAAAATATGATACCTACATATCAAATGCTCGACATTAACATATTCAATAGCACGATCCATATAAAACAAAAAAATGAAATCAAATATTTGGGAATCACTATCGACAGTTTTTTGAAATGGAACTATCATGCAGATAACGTAGTCAAAAAACTAAGGACACTCATCAGTACAATAAAATTCTTCAAAAATATATTAGATACAAAATATTTAGAAATCCTTTACAGTGCACTCGTGCAACCTCATCTGTCCTATGGAATCATAGCGTGGGGTGGTATAACAAAAATTCATATGAGAAAGATAGAAATAACTCAAAAATGGATAATGAAAATTATTTACAAAAAAAGTTATGACACTCCCACAGAAACATTATTCCAGGAGAGCAAATTATTCGATGTACGCAAATTATACTTTCAAAATGTTGTTATTAGGCACTACAAAAAAAAAACATACTTTGAAACAGATAGAACATACATATAATACAAGACACAGAACTAAAACGACAGCAATACCCAAAGTACATAAAACAATATCACAAAGATGCTTCACTTATTTGAGCCCGATTCTTTACGCCGAAATTCCGGAACCAATAAAGAAACTGAACTCATTTCAACTCTTCAAAAAAAAAAATTAAAATATGGCTCCAATCCATATCTCGATGTAAAATTCATCAATTGATAGACCGAAAAAATATATATTATTCTGAAGACTAGAAAAATAATTACGTAAATACATTCTATTCGACTCAATCAATTATTTGTATCACTACCCTAAAGAATAAATCTGTAATATGTTTTTTTTATGTATGATTTTGTCTTTGTATATGTTTTTATGCTACACATTATACTCAGCTAACCCACGCACAGGGATTCATCCCTTTGTGGGCCGCTCTTTTATTTACTGTTTGTCATTATACACAATGTATTTGTTTGTACTTATTTTATGGTAAAATATTATTATTATTATTATTTCTCATATCTTATTGAACAAACTATATGATTAGGGAAACAGAGGGATTGCACTGTTACTCCTCTTCCCTTAAATGGAAAACGTTCAGACTTTGTCGATTCTTTCGCTTTGACCCGAAGAGAGCGGTATTCCCACCCTTTGTTTTGTAAGCTTGGAAACCTGTCGAACTTCTCTATTTCAGGGGGTCATATTCCAACGAAACAGCTGAAAGAATCCCTACAAATGGTTTTTCTCTAGACCTGCAACATTCAAAAATTCAATGCAAATATCTTCTCTCCGTTGGTTTACGCCATCCCTTTGATCATTACAGAGTTTTGCCTTTTTCGGTAATTTGAAGATAGAAAAAATTACCTTTATGGAAAAGTATCGCCTCTTGGAAATTCTATATTTGTTAGCTTATTATTTCAATATTCTCAATGAGAATAATATCGCATTCTGAAAAGAGATATATTTTTTCAATGATATTTGTCTCGCAAATGGTGGTGACATTTTTTTCTTTTCAACGAATAGCCCAGGTTTCTAGGAAATCCTTCTGAAGCGAGCAAAGGATGAAGTTCATGTAGTGGATTCTTGCCACGATATTCCAGTCCATTATGAAATGAGGTATATTAATTCTTGTAAAACGAATTGTTCTTTCTTTTTTGATAAGAGAATGTGCATTTTAGAAGCGTGAGATGTACTGTTTGTGAAGTAATATGTTGAAAATTACTCACCTTGTTTATGTTGAGCTTGTTGTTATTTCGGAAAACCGAGACCAAATATACTGCTGTACGATACCGGAGTCATGGTTAAATTGTGAAGTACCTACCCTAGCCAGATCGTTAAAATTCATAATTTGGCTGTAATCATAAGTTGTTTTGTGTTATAACAGCAAGGGAGTTGACTAAAACGAATTTCTCTCGAGAGAAATTAATTGCTTACAGAGACCGGAGGCCGAGGTAAACTATTTCTAGACAAAGGAATATTATGTTTTACGGAAGTATATACCCTATTTTATTTACAATCATTTGAAATAATTTTACAAATATTGCCTTTGTTCCGATGAAGGTTTTTGCATACCAATAATATCTCACAGATCGAAGATATGCACGATGAGTATTGCTGCAAATATGCAATGTTTGGATAACTTGCTGAAATATTGGCTGAATTTGTAATAATAATAAAGGATTGTCCCTAGTGAGCGACAGATGCTGTATGTAAATGGCTGATGACGTAGCAACGTTTCATTGTTCGGAAAATGAGTGAGATTTTAGTTACTGAAGAAGATTGGGGTTTTGAAGGAGAAAGTGAGTACTTATATATTTTCTGTAAGTTTCGATAATGAAATAATGGAGTGTAGTAACTGTAAAATCTCGTCAGAACCAGCAAACACCTGTCAGTAATGGTTATTTCCTATGATCTAAATGCGATCTCACAGACATGCCAAGATATAAGATATATATATATATATATTATTTTCGATCAATCGAAACTTTAATTTTTATTCTTTTTCCAAAAATCCATTACAACCTTTCTTCTGGATTGGATTTTTATTTCTGATGAGTTTTTTCTTTGCAATAGGTTTCAATCGAGTTAATGATATAAACAATGGGAGTCTGAACCAATAACACTCAACCACATTCAAGCTAATAATTCAACAACATAGTATTTATGACACATATTTGTAAAAGTGAAGGGTTATCAAGTTAGAAATAAATGAATAGATAATAATGCAAATAAAAGTAGACAATTTATTTCATTTAAACTTCAGATGTTGTACATTTCATGCTATAACACATGATGATTCAGGTTCTGGTTCCAGTTCCAAATGTGATACATCTTCAGATTCCACGAATATTTTCAATTCTTCACGGCTCACTAAAAACATGGTCATTTGATATAATTGTGATGAAATTTCGGAAATAGCACTGGCACCATAAATGATAATAATAAATGTATATAGAATCTTCTTTTTGCTATCTGTATAGAACAATGATGCCATTCTATCAGTCTCCAACTTCATGCATCTTTTCTTTCCATATAATCTAGTATACCTTTATGTGAGAGTTCAAGAAGAATACTTACATATACAAGACGCAATTATGAGAGGATCGTCTTCAATTTTTTTGATGATTCTCTCCAGATGTCGTCCAATATTCGTATAAAGGGAAGGACTATAACCACCTATAAGATTTAGTTTCTTGTTCCAAAAATATTCTATTTTTCCCTGCATTATCTTCTTTTGATATAACTTCAGAATCTGAAACATTGTACTTATTGTTTGGAGTAGAGGTATTAATTGGCATGATCATCATGGCAAGTCATGAAGAAATAATTGGAAAATGTATAACATTAAAACGCAGATTAGGTTGAAGATTTAAAATCAGGAATTCGTCGAAACTTGTAATTGAGAGAGTTCAGAATTCAATTATCTATATAATTAACTATTGAAACCTGTTGCAAAGAAAGAACTTGAGAAATTCAAATCGAATGAGACAATCAATCAAATAAATTAAAAAATTTAAAAAAATATATAAAGAGATATGTAAGTACTAATATAAACAAATGTTGAAACCAAATTTCTAGTTGAGTACTAATGACGTGGCAAGTTATAATTATATAGAATGGAAGTCCAACTACATTCTAACAGAAAGGAAAGTTGAAAGGGACCAAAAGCTGTTTTCAAAAGCATACATTCGACAACATAAGTGTATTTGACAACGGCTTCTGGCCCCTTGTAAGATAAGTGATCCCTCATAATTTTTCATCCTTCGATTTTTCTTGACGGGACTTTCGAAAAGTATCGATAAAAATTCACTTGAAAAATGTGATCAGTTCTCAAATATTTCGAGAAGTACTTATGGCAAAAATATTAGAAATAGAAAAAAGATCCTAAAATGGAAAGAAATTTTCTACTTCACAACTTATTTTCGACAAATTAAATTCAAAGGTGACAATCAAACTGAAAGCTATTTGAAATTTTCCAACTTTATGTAAAATTACATGATACATTCCCAAATGAAACTACCAGTATTTTTTCTCAATTTTGGTTTCTTCAGTTTATTTTATTTCCCTGTTCAATGGATAGATGCTGCGATTTTTGTTTCAATTTTTTTTGTCTAGGAAGCTGTGATCTCTGAAAAACATTTGCCGTGTTTCATGCAAGAACTATGTACAGCTTATTCAATCCAACTTGGCTAGGTAGGTATTTAGTTTCACATCCGGTTGCACACTAAACTTGCAGTGGATTTCAAATGACTGCTTGTCCCTCATTAAACAATACGTAATAATTTTTTTCTATGGCATATGTCTCATGTTTTCAATTGGCACCACCATGAGTGATTATTATATTATTCAGAAAGATTTCTATTTGATCAACATTTCAATACTATGAGAACCCAAACTAACTTCGGTATCGAGATCGTGAAAAATGTTATGGCGATGAAGTTGTCCAGAAGATCACCTGATTTAATACCGCAGTATTTCGGTAAAATTCCGAGATATAACTCGGAATATGAATGCAAAGCTCCTAGTTGCCACCAAGAATATTATGAATTAGAGATTTTTTGTTTTAGGTATCCCTTCCAGAGCTTAGTAGTTTTTTTGGTTTGGAACTTGAAAAAACAAAATTTATATTGAATTATATAGTATATATATATATATATATAATTTCTTCGATGTTTTATCCGTTGATGGTTTTCTTCTTGGATTGTTCGAAATCTCGACTTCAATTTTGAAGTCATTACCAAGAACTGTCAGACGAATATATACCGATCACTCGCCCTAAGGAATAACCAAGCAAGACAATAAATCAATTGTCTGTTCTGTGTTAGAATATAGCGCTATTTTTCAATACTTCACCCTCAATATTTGTCTGACCGTAAACTCTCTCCCGAGAGGTTAATACATATAGGTCATGTCCTTCTGAACTTGTATAGGTTTCAATATCAATTTCTATTTTTTTTCAGATTGTTGAAGGTTACTAACCCAGAAAAGCTGCGAAGAAAATTAAATATATGTTATGATTGAACCCTTATACTTCGACGTAATTGCTGTTTTACTCACATGCATAAACACATAACTCAACGACTTATCTGCTGACAAATTCGATGGGTGTTCAAGGATTTCCCACAACGCTATTGTTTTCAAAGGGTACATACCAAAGGGATGAGTCCAGGTATCTTTCATTTTCTGAAAAAAAAATCAAAGAACTTCAGGAAATCGCTCAAGGTCCCAACCTATCGTTGAATTATTTTGATTCAAATCGAACTTTTTCATGAAGTTTTCATTTTATTTTCGTAATTTATCAAGAGGATTATTTATTCGAAATTACCGTGAATGGCAGAATGCGAAGAAGTTATTGATGGATAAGGAATTAGAAAAAAAATGTTGCACATATTGTCCATTTGGATACATGTAACAAACATTTTTAATTACATACTTATCTTTGTGCTAGTCACTCTATATTCAGATATTAAACTTATCAAAGCCCAATGGGAAATGTACTGACCTTGAGCAATCTCAACGCTGGTCTGAGTTTTTCTTTTCCATGAATCAGACTCTTTTCTTGTGCTTGAAAGGACAAACGCCAGTATCTAGTTGAATGGTACTCAACAGATTTTGGCGATTTTGGAACAATGCAGAAAGTATTATCATGCTGCAATCAAAAATAAATTGATCATAGTGCAGTCGCTGATAAACTTTCCGTTTGGAAAAACCAATGACCTCATTCTGATTGATGATTTGAGCAAAGAAAGATCTATTGCGGGTACGATTTGATAAACAATCGGTTAAAATAATCGGTGCTGAGGCTGTGCCTTCACTCCTGCAATTCTTAGCACCGATTATCCCAAATAGCACACGACGTCCTGAAGACGAACCATTTATGTCCCAGTTACGTCGATACGTCCCGGGACGGATAGGAGACATTCGAAGAACGTACATTACCGGATGTACCATGTATGTACTGGTTAGACGTCCCATGTAGGTACATACTTGGTCCCGTTCCAATCGGAATGTAATAAAAACATACATGCTTGGAAGTACTATGTACGTACTTTATTAAGTGTCCCTGATACGTTTACATTAATTCCTCTTCAGGTACGTACTTTTCGGAATGAATTAGGGACATACCAATGACGTGTTTTTTGTGAATCCCATGTACGTACTGCTCAGACGTATCATTTACGTACATGTTTGGAAGAACTATGTTCGTACTATTTGGACCTTCCAGGTGCGTACATATTGAGTCCCTTTCAGATACGTATATTTCGAAACGTTTGCGGGACATAATAGTAATGACGTACATTTTTGGAAATCGTATGTACATACTATCTGGACGTCTCGTTGACGTACTTTTTTGTACATACTGTTTGGACCTCCCAAGTACGTACGGATTGGGTTCCTTTCATTTTCTACATTTCTGTTAGTATGTACATACTGTTTGGACCTCCCAAGTACGTACGTATTGGGTCCCTTTCGGTTCAAGGGGTATTGGGATTTTGAGAGTGATCACTTAGTGTATTCATACATATATCAATATTGGTAATGGAATATTCATAATGAATTATTCCTAAAAAAATTTGGAAAAATTGAAACATCGACATGTGGTGAATTTAAATACCAGAAAATTACATACAGAATTTTTTGCACAGCAAGTTTGATATTCCAAAACCGCCATCACATGAGACAGTGATCCTTTAGTGTTTTTTCGAATATATTTTCATTGTTACTGAACTTTCTGAAATTTTAATATCTCGAACAAAACTAACTTGAAGTCATCACATCTATAGCACCCAACTCCTTAAAAACAATTCTCTTCTTGCCGTAGAGCGTAACAGTGGTCGACAATAATATCTCCATAGAAAAGGTCGAGAGTTCGAGCCCCGCAGCAGCCAGGACTTTTTCCAGGTAAGTATTCGGTTAGATGGTTAGTACACGTGAATGAGTAAAATTTCCAACTGGACTATTTGGTAAAAAAGAAATGAATAATCCCGAATATGAAAACTTAGATTCATTAAGTGATATCATATGATATATCATTATGTTGTTTTCGAATATTGAGCTAATATCGCCGAATGTTTACATTTTTTTGTGGCCACTATTGATATCATCTACAATATAAGGTTGATATTCCCGTAATATTGAACCAATATTGGTCAAATATGTTTGTTCTACTTGGGATAGCGCATACAGAATGGAAAATGTACGTTTTCGGAATGTCCCAAACAGTTCCCCTTTCTGTACATTTCAGGTCCTGTGTGGACTAGAAAAGTACGTACCTGGGATTACCGACTATGCGGAAACGGTAAGTCGCAGGGAGGTCTTATGTACGTCTGTCGGAGACAAAAGTACGTCCTAAATACGTACAATGCATCCTCACCGTACATATGCAGTACGTCCACTGGACGTACTTGTGCTATTTGGGATGTTGAAAAAAATGTTCGTTTTCGTTAACCAGCTGACGAACGCCAACCCTCAGAAGTCGAAACTTGTATTTTTTTGGCCCTATAATAGGAGTTTTCGATTCCATCGCTGTAGCTGTGAAAAAAAAACATTGTGTCGACTATTAAAAGGTTGTTTGGGTGAGATATGAAATAAATAACGGCATGATCATATTACAATACAAATTCAATAAAAAATGTATGCATATTAATAAGTACTGAAAAATGACAAAATGTTTGCTTCTTTCAGGTTTAGTTAATTTTGCTTTTTTGCAACTGCAGTACATTCTCCTGCAGTCAGCATTACATTTGCAAGACCTTATCAAGGAATTCGGCAAAGGCGGTTTTTCCATTTCCAATTTTGAGGACTTTTTTCACAAATATATATTTGGGCTGCAGCCCTCAAGTAATCTGAATACAAAGCATCATAAGTGAAAATAACTCTAGATACATTTAAATTTAACCCAATATTACGAGTAATTAGATTTTAAACTTTTTCAATGTCATTAAAATATTTCGGAGTTTCAGAGGTATTTGCAAAAATGAAAGGATGCAGCGCTTATACATTGCTTCTAATCGCTAATCGGCTTGTAACGCCGGTAAAATATTACCGGTTATTTGCCAAGTGATTCAGCTGCTGAATGTCAGCTTGGAATTTTTTTTGATCTCCAACTTTTTCGAAAATTAATGCTGAAACAGATTTTTTTCATTACCGGTGGATATGAAGACTCCAAAAAATGCTTCAATCTCCAAGGTAATAGGTTATAAAAAAGAGTTTCATCAAAAAAATATTATTACCCAGTAAACCAAAATATGTGTGTGAAATATTTCTGAGACCGATCATTTTCCATTTGAAACGTTTCACCTTTTGACTCAGACACGTTCCTGAAACATGGCAGACACCAGAAATGACCTAGGTATGAAACGTTTCAAAGTAATGTTCCATGTGAAACGTTCCTGATACATAACATAACTGCATATGAATACATGAAAACACGTATCTGAAACATTTCTTGATGTGTATAGTCTGACACTTTTTTGAAACATGGGAAATTCAGAAGGTATCTCTCGTATAATGGGAAGGTATTGTGGAATTCCAAAAAAAAATAGGTAGGTTTTTATCATTTTTTATTGATCACATAATTGAAATATATGCACGAAATGACAGCTCATCATTTTGTTTCCCTCTTATGAAGGCTAATGGTGAAACCATGACGACGTGAACCTTTCAAATTCTCTGTCATCGGAGAAAATCGTTTCCAGGCATAATCTACAAAATATTATACATTTCATCATTGCTCATTCTAAAAATACATACCTTTACCCTCTCAGAATTGTTCTTGTTCCCCTGTGAACTTCTTGAAATCGCTGTCCGTCACTATAACAATGCAATATGGGGCGTTTAATTGAAAGATGTTGAAAAATAGACTCACCTCTTGAAGTAGAAATCACTTGAAGATCGTTCAAGGGATTGTAAAATACTCCATTTTCCATGCACATAACCTATACACTCCGAACAGTAATATTTTAGAGAAGTTTCGTTTTGATCTCTCATTTCTAAACTACCCAGACGGCACAATCATATTGCATGAATATCCTATGCACTTCCCAGTGGAATATTGGAATATGCATCAATTCAGTAATGATTCTTTGGTTTGCTGGTAGAGTCAAGGACTGCATTATCACGGTATCAGAACTATTTACTGTTTCTTCAGCGCTCTGGTCATTCTTTGACGATTCAGAAATTTTCTGCTCTTCATCAAAATTGTTTCGAGAAACAAACAATGTTTGGTCAGTCAATCTCTTCACTTTTCTCAAAAAACATTTCTTCATTGTGTTACGGGGCAAAACATAGGTGTAGGTGAATGAGTCCCTTTACTTCTTTTTGATCGGACAATATTTATTCTATAACACTGTGAGGGGGTTGAAAGTGCTACGACACTGAACACACACACCTTTTCACCCAAACAAAGAATTTCACTTACTCAAAAATAACTATCAATACAACTATTTTATAATGAGTCAGTCCTCTTATGATTACTTCTCTTCGATAATATGAAAAACTTTATTAATTTTCTCACTGTGAAACTGAACTGATAGCGGGAATGCTGATTTTAGTTTTAGACTACACCTCTCCGAATGCTCCAGGGCTCCTAACCTAAATCTAATTTCACTATTAGGCATTCCAGATCAGGTTATGTCTGGGGGGCAAATACCAGTTTTAACCAATCACACACTTATAAAAGAGAAAACAAACGAAAGTTCCTGGGGGCAGGTGCCGCCGTATTGGTTCATTTAGATTAATTTGACATTTTTGACAAGTATCTGGAATGCCTGCTCCCAGATTCTATTTCACGAATTCGATTGTCGAGTAGCTCAGACTGTGACTGCAACATGCGCTGTACAGAAAATATACGCATATTCTAAACAATTCGATAATCGAATTCGTGAAATAGAATCTGGGCTGATTGGTGGAATTTGACACTTGTCATTTTTTAACCAAAGCTGAAATAAGAAGTCCCAGAGCAACACACAAAATTAATGCTGCGAATTTTTTATCAAAAACACTTACAGTTGACAAGATCACATGTCAATGTCATTTGTCAAAAAAAAACATGAATCTTCGGAACGACCAATCAGCTTTCGATTTCTCAATCTGCGGCGTTCGGCGTTGATAATTGAATATCTCAATTGGTTGAAATTATACACATCAAATGTCGTACTTGAAATTCGTACTACAATATTCTCTTGCTGATAGTTATGTCTTTGTCTCTCCCATGGAGTCAAGCTTAGTGCCATTTCACTTTTTGCAAGGTAGAATAGAATTAGGTAACTATGTGGTACATGAAATACCACCCCAGTTGCCAGCTGAACTAGGAACAAGGATAAATGCGTATATGATAACAAAAGAAAAACTTCCGGTGTTACATTTTTGATTAACTAGTTTTTTTTTATATTAGTTGAATATGCTACACATATGCATTTTGAATATTCCCAGAATATTCGAATATCTACCTTTCTGCTCGATATGATATTTGAATATACCAGTAATATTCAATAAGAATATCTGATGGATATTCCTAAAAATATATTCCAGGAATATTTTTCATGGACATTGGATAAAACACATATTTATGGAATATTCCAGAAATATTGCAATATCTACTGGAAAATGGGATGTAGTAGGGATATTCCAGGAATATTGGGTGCCGTCTGGGTAAGTAAACAGTCCTCTTGCACAATGCTCATAAGTAAATAGCACAAAATAGACTTTTACCGCATTTGAAACAGGAAAACATGAAAAAGTGACAAGATGGATGGATTATCTAGCTCTAAGGCAAACTGTATGCATCGAGTATTTGTGCGCATGCGCGCATGCCCTTCTAATCGTGCTAACAACTGACAACCATATACGCGATTGAAATATTTCTGGCATGTGTCATTTGATAACATATTATATTGCCTATTTTCGAAATGTGTCAGAGACATTGCTTTGATACTTTGCAGACACGTTTCTGGTATATTTCTGAAACCTCTATTTTCAATGTTTCAAATATTTTCTCACGTGATTCATTTGAAATGTTTCAAAAACGTTATGTGTTTACTGGGTATGAACTATATACATTGGCTTTCTTTAATGTCCTCCAACCTTTAATTTTTTTAACGGGTCAACTAAAAAAATTGAAAGTTGGAATAATGAAATTGATGAATACTATATTTTGAAGTGAAATTGACACATGAAAATTCCAAGATGGCGACTCATCTGGGAAAAACAATAAATGGAAAGAGAATCTTGTGACACATCCTTTCGAAGCTGCTGACGGATACTGTAAAACCCTTAGAATATTGAGTCAATATCTTCACTTACTACAAAATGACGGAACATTGAATAATTGCCTGAATATATCGACCTTCCAATTCATGAAATAGTACAGATTTTGACGTTTCTGTGTTCGAAAATGTACGGCGCGAAATATCGAATAGGCTGTTCTTGTATGAAGAAGTTCAAGGCAACCACTTCGACCATCTTCTGATGCTGGACCCCAGCTTATTTCATCCTCAAATTATGAAGTTGAACGGCAATTATTAGATGTTCCGCCATTTTGTAGTAGTTGCAGATATTAACTCGATGTTCTAAAGGTTGTACAGTATTCCTCAGAAGCTTCAAAAAGATATGTCACAAGATCCAACTTCCAGTTTGATTTTTTTCCAGATGACGCACAGTCGCCATTTTGAAATTTTCATTTCAATTTCACCCCTCAAATATAGTATTCATGCATCAATTTCATCATCACAACAAGCCAAAATGTATATAGTTTATAAAAATATTATTTTTCTATTACTCCATTCTTTGAGAATTATGAATGGATTAATATTAAAGTAACTGTGCAAATATTGTTCATTAGATACAATTCTTTTTTTTCCTTGTCAGTCTCATTTTTTCATCCAATTGTTGTTGAAATTTTTTGTAATCAAGATTATTAAGATTCATTGACCTGCCCTGGATTCCAAAATTCTACAATTTTTACGCCTTACGGCACTCCAACACTTCCATAGCTACAGAGATGGAACTGCTCTTATTAATAGGGCCGAAAAAAAAATTGGACCATTATTCCGTTTAGCAAACTCCACACAACAATATCATTTATTAAGTCTTTCTTAACTGGAATCAGAATAAGGTCATTGGTTTTTGCAAACGGAATATTTCGCAGCGCCCGGTCTATTATTTAGCAGAAGTGTTTTCTGAGGTGAACTTTTCAATATCTTGTACATTTAAAACCAAAAATGATTAATTCTCCTTCGAAAGTTGTATTCAATTCGAATGCCGATTACAGGACAGCTAGTTATAGTTTCGAGCTTTAGCTGTCATCAAGTGTGGGTTGGCAAGGACCTCAAATGTATCTTAGGAAGGAGTATTTGGTGATTTGTTTATTATTTTGTTTATTCCTTTGCTTTAAAGCATCAACCATCTCTTCTGCTTCATTTACACTATAAGAGCCTACTCACCTCGCATGTATTTTTTCGATAACCTCCTGTAGGCCAGCTATCTTCGTCGAATACAAAGCTAGTAACTAAATCTATGTCCATAACAACAATTGTACCATCAATTCTACCTACAATTTGGAGAACGAAACCTGGACCTGATTTTTTCATGGTTTTTATCTGAAAAAAACAACAGAAATCTGTGTATTTTATTGTATTATATCGTCAATTGCCTTTGGCAGTTTCATCGCGGTTGATCCGACGACTACAGTCTTCCTAACCTATCGTTAAGAGCCTCGAGACTTGTCGAACATTCCTCTCGCAGTCTCTTTCTCCTTCGAGAGTATTTTTGTACACAACGGCAAGTTGTAGAATTCTTTGCTGAGGAGTGAGGTATTTCCCGAGAAAGAATCATAACTTTTAAAAAAACTTGAATTGCGTATTCGTATCTTCTCTATCCCTACGTTAACACTATCTTCTCTGAACATGACAGGGATTCGTGTGAACCCAAGAATAAAAAAATATTGTCTTGGCATGAGACACATCAACTTCGTGAAAGGACGATAGATCCAGTTTTCTGATGACTGTCTTCATAAATATGGAAAAAATCATGTATATGGAAACGATGTTCTTTTTTTAATATTGAGGGAAATCTCTCACGTTTTTTCACTAAGTGAATCAGTATTACTATTTGAGTGATTTGTAGATTTGTGTTCATCGACTGTGAAGATGTAGCTTTGGATTGTACTATGATTATCGATGTCTGATCTTCTATTCATACTACTACAATCTTTGAATTATGAATCATTTCTTGAAATTTTTGTTTTACTTCATTATTTTTGATATCCTAATTACTCGATTGATCATAATTCATTTTGTTCAGTTTGTATCTAAATATAGGCGATTTGTTTTTTGAATAGACTATTTTTCCAGTTTTTATGTTTTTACAATTTTTACATCGGTTCCTTTAAATATATTAATCAATTTTGAAGTGAGTTTTTCAACAAAATTGAAGCGATCCCTAGTTGCTCAAATTATTTTTATGTGAAATTTGTCTGTCTGAAGTCCTTCTGAAGTAAAAGTCCTTTAGTTGAATAGACAATATAGACTGGGTAGGAATTTTCTATGAGAATTTCACACCTCCACGTTCCAACCAATAAGATGCCCCAATTTCGACAAGTTATAGGCGCCACGATATTCAAGTGAACATTTTTTAACAGTTCAAAATATAAACATGATCACAACCCTTAAATAATGTAGGTATTCTGTGAATAATGCAAATTTCATTCCTCCCAACTTTAGTGACCTAAAATTATGAAAGGGCGATAGACTGAACTAATCCATGAGTTTTAGCATTTGGTGTAACAAAATTTGGTTATTTTTATTTATTTAAACAAATGTGGTAGATATATCTACATAATAATTTTTTCGAAATTGCGTCTTGTAACTTGTGTAAAAATATATTTCTACCACCTTTAGGTAACTAAAATTACCAAAGGGCGATAGACTGGGCTGGTACCCATCTGAGTTTTAGAATTTGGTTTGACTGTTGGTAATTTTTTTTCAATTAACGACATATGGTGTATTTACATATTTAATTTTTTCAAACTAGTAGTCATTAGGCTTTCTGACAGAACCGGTTGAACAGAAATGACAAATCAACACATGTCAAAAACCGAAATACCCTGACCAATTTTACAATCAGAGAAATCAATTTAAAATGTCAGGTTGGATTAATATTTTTTTTTTCAAATTATAGTGAAACTTTCCTATCGAATACCACGCAATCTTGAATTATTCCTGTAAATTTTCTTTCGGGCACGAATATTTCAAAAAAACAAAATATTCGTCCCCCTAGAAAAATTTCCGGAAATAATTTTAGCTCTGGTGATATTATAAGTGGAAATATTTCAAAGTTTTTTAGACATTGCATCCTTATGAGTTACTCTGACAACCCTGTATTCCATATTATTGAGAGAATTCGTTCTTGCAGGATGGTGTGAGAAATAATTACTGCAGTAAAGTTTTCTGTACCATCTACTGATAATAATAATATTATTATCTGGTGTTCTGATGCGGGACATGTCAAGAAATGGAATGCAATTGTTTATTTCTCTTTCGACAATAAATTGAATAGCAATATTTTAACTAATGAAAACATTTAACATTTCGTCAATAATATCAAACCGAAAGAATCAGATCAACTACGAAACTTTTAGTGAACGGAATTTCAAAACTGAGTGTTACGATAGGAACATGGTACAATTATACAAGGTATGTTCTTGCGCAGGTAGGGGGTATGGTGGGAGAATCAGGGAGAGTACTCTCTCTCTCACACATACAGTTTTTCTCTCTCGCTCTTTCCACCCGAGGACGCCATATTAGCTGTTTATGTTTACATCTGTCCACGTCTGTTGACATCTGTCAAATGCCTATGAGCCAGGTTAAGTGCAAAAGTTATTGCAAAAAATGTCTGTGTGTCAAGTGGAAACGTATAATTTTTCCACTAAAAAGTATAATTCTATGATTACATAATATTTTTTAGTCAATCTTTGTAGCGATTGAGCAGAACTCAACCGATTCAATTCAAAGTACATTTGAATTTACAAGCGGGAAAAAGTAAATATGGCGGCGACGGGTGGAATGCGCAGAACGAGCCTAAACTCGTCCGTCCGTGGAACATACCTTGTATAATTGTACCATGGATAGGAACCTCTATTAAATAAAAATGTAAGTCTCAAAGGAAAAAAAAGAATTATACTCACATGTATATCACCATTTTCGTAAGAAAAACGCATGCGGGCTCTGTCTAGCAGTCCTTGAAACCAACTCGATACTTTTCCAGTATCCAGATAATTGCTGCGAGGTTCACATAAGAATTCCAATCCTCTAGAAATCAAGTAACTCACATTAGAACGCGTAGAGAAGTTTTTTTTTCTTTATTTAACGTCGGCCTATTTCCGCCATCAAAACCCAATCACCGACGCCGGTGAGCACACTTCCCCCAACCGGAAATTTTGCCGAACCCTCTGGTATTCCAACCAGAGGTAGGGATCTTTAACGAGCCCAACATCCATGGACTCGGGATCGCCGGCTTTACGTCCCCTACGAAGGACGGCATATCCTCAATATATCTTGTGCTCATTGATATATTGTCTGCGAGCTATGACATGCTACTTCGCTGCAGCTGTACGGGCTTTCGACACGGTATTTCCCTGCATGGTCCAAGTACTAACCGCGCTTGGCGTTGCTTAACTTCATATATCGAATGACTGACAGTCAACCTGAAGAGCTGGGTCATGCCCTTGGAGAAGTGGTTGCAAATATTATAGTTAGACGGCGAGCGGCTATATCATGAAACATGTCGTTAGTTCGCAAAAAGTGCGTGTACTTTTGGACAAAAATCCTCAAATATTTCAATGTACACTGAAGAAGTTACGTCACCGGTTTTGACGTCGTGACGAAACCGATACTTTTATTCAATGATACTTCATCTGAAAGATCTTTCTTTTTTCTAGTGAATTCAGTGAGACCCTGAAAGTTTTTAAATGCCATCGGTAAGCTACGTATTATTGTCAAATATTTGAAATGAAAACCACCCGCCTATCTCCTTTGGTAAAAATGATTGAAAGCGAACAAATAATAGAGCAAGAGCTGATAGCTACAATAAAAATCAAGTGAAAAGAGTATCGACTGGTGTAATAAAGCACGGAACCACCAAGTTTTACCTTTCACAGCGTCCGCCACTGCTCATTGCCCTAGATTGGGCTGGGAGACTGGTGATTCAATGCCCTAAAATAACAATTAATGTTTTTCTAGACAGATCCACATCATTGATGTAGCTACATATTGCCTAATTTTTTTTATCTCCAGTGTTTCATATCAAATACAAATAAATAGCGACGAGATGTCACGATGTGACTTGCGATGTCACATTTCAAGTCGCAAAAGGATATCGGAGTTACATCGCCGCTCAAACCCAAATTATAAGTTTTTCGATGTCTATGCGATATGTATGTATCTCTCGATGTCATAACGATGTTATGATCTTTGCGATATCGCAGAGGTATGGAATATTCGAAAAACTGTGCATATTGAACGAATAAAACTTAAAAAAAATAATCGAGAAATAAACAGTCCATTGTTAGATGATATGAATGAAAAGAAAACATGTCATTAAAAGTTGTACTTTCTTGGCAAAAAATATAATACGAATACATATATATATATATATATATATATATATATATATATATATATATATATATATATATATATATATATATATTTCCTGACAAATAATAACAATTCCTTATTCTGAAAAGTATAATTGCCAAAAATCATAACATGGATTGGTGCATTTCGTTTATTAAAATAACAAATTCGAATCGCCATCAGAAATAAAATACTAATACCTGCTCGCCATGTGAAAATTAATCAAATTATTTGTTCTTTTACTGAATTCGTTATACAAAGATCTTTCAGATTACGTATCAGAAGGCATCTTTTCATTTGAAAAAAATCAACAATCACGTCACCGCATGAAAACCGTATAGTATTTTTCACAGTAAATGGTATTGGCTTATTAACTGCAATAAACTACCCGACCCGATTTAATCCCATTGTGTAGAAAATCATCTGGTAAAAGATGCAAATGTGCTACAGGGTCGAACTTAGGGAATTTGACTCATCTAAATTAATTATAATTGGCGCAATTGATTTTACAGAAAGGTACGAGTTTTCAACATTTATAACATGACTAACAGAACTTTTCCAATTCTCGGTAGGAATGTCATTCATACAGTTCCTAATTAATTCTACCACACTACCACTTAAAGTCGGAGAAGTATTTTTTCCGCGCACGCTCGATTTGAGTTGGTGTCACATAAGCTCTATGGGATTGAACACGCAGTAGTAGGGAGGTAGCCGTAACACTGTATGTCCCAATTCTTCTGCAATTATTGTATCACAAACATACGTTTTTTTTAAAGAAAATGACTGCAGCACTTGTAAAAGTTCTTTTTTGTATAATTTTCCTCAAAATATATGCATTTGCAGCCATGAAGTTTTGAATCTCCAATTTCGTATTCTTTGAGCCAGGAATTTTTTGCAATTGTCGACTATGATAGCTTGCGTTGTTCATTACTATAACGCTGTTTGGCGGAATGTTTTTAAACCAATCTTCAAAAAGCTCTGCTGTCGTATCTTCGTGATAATCAACACAAGAGTCCTAAATATTTTTGGCAGAAAGCCACATAGTGTTTGGGATCCAACCATTTTCTGGTCCTGCGTGTAATATTGTGATTCTCTTCCCTTTAGTTGATGGTGCTTTTGTTTTTCACTTATCAGAGGAATCAGACCATCCTTTGGAAGGGGTGTCATGCGTGTCAAACCACGTCTCGTCGAGGTAGAGTATTGGCCGATTTTCAGACCGGTATTTTCTTATTGACGTGATATATTCAGAACGCCAGTTTATTAAACGTGTGGATTCCATTATTACTTGTTTCTTGTCAATTTTGCCCATTGCAGACAGAGATCACCAAAGAGTAGTGAGGCCACAGTTGATGTGAGTTTCGTCATTGATGAGCCGCTGTTTCAGACTTTTGGTTGTAGGGACACGCTGCTCATCGTACATAGTGTACACAACATAAGTGATTCTTCTTTAACGAACCACTGGAAGAAGCACTATTACTTTTCATCCACGGACGCCACATACTGCCTATTCTGTACGTTGGGGTATAAAATCTTTGCTATTAATGTCTGTAATAACAAATAAATGTTATAAAATTATTGCACGCCGTAACACAAGTGAAGTCTAATTTGTTTTATTATAATCCTTCAGTTAACGGGGGGTAATGGTATAGTTAGTTGGATAGTTGAATCGGTTCTCCATCCAAAGGTTCACTTTTGAAAATCGGATTAGCCGTTTTCGAGTTATCGGTAGTAGAATTTATATATTTTAACTATGGAAGGAATATGCGTTTGTAAGTTGTAATTTACGTTGTTGTTCTAGCCCAAGCCATCCACAGTCGTTAAACGTTTCAGTAATGTGGTCAGATTTACGTATACCATACGAAAGAAAATCTCAACCTTTAAATGCATTTTGTTGCAATTTCGCAACAACATATTTCATCTGGCTTCAAAATTATTATACGGTACCATAGCACATCGCGGCTTATTTACAACGATTTCATTTGAAATATACAGTCTGATATTTCGATTATACATGATGCTGTATTTGCGATTTTGTTCAATAAAGTTCCAGTTGACATTTGGTGGTTACAGTATAGGTGCAGTAAACGGAAGGAAAATAAGTGTTTGTGTACAATATGCAACGTAGTTCTGATATAATTTCATGAGGAATGTCACATATTATAGTATACTGATTGTGATAATACCTTATGAATTGTTGTTGCAGAACTGCAACACTGCATTGGGCCGAGGAGTGAAACTCATAATTTTAAACAAAATTGTAAATGACGTTTCGTTAAAAATGTCTAACGCTCTAAAATAGAGCAAACATTGCCAAATGAACCTCCAATCGAAATAACACGCGATTTTGGTCCCGAACTGTTATAGACCCCTTACTAGGGTAGTTAGCTACTTACCCCTTATTTCTTAAGGTAGCGTGGACGAATCCTGGCTGATTACTTATAGTTACATCAGTGTTGAAGCGGTACGGTAGCCATAACAGTAGATGTAAGTTGTACTTATCTGGATGTCCTACTTTCAGTCCATCGTAGTAATCACCCCCATAATAAAACGTACGAAAAAGTTCATAGAAAGTGGAATCCATCTTTTTCATTTCTTCCACAAGTCTTGAAATTATCTGTAGGAAGATGCGGTTATATTGTGAATGATTTGTCTCATATGGAAAACTATCAAACACGCGTGTATGTATACATTCTTACATATATATATATATATATATATATATATATATATATATATATATATATATATATATATATATATTTATATATATATATATATATATTATATATATATATATATATATATATATATATATATATATATATATATATATATATATATATATATATATATAATTCTCACAACGTTCGGAGATCGAAACTCAAGACATCACCTAGAAGATGGCAAATGAGACTTTGCCGAAACGTTGTGAGAATTATCCTTCAGAGGATCAAAACCACAGAACACGGAATGAAACCCGAAAAAACAACGCATCATACTTCGTCCGTGAGAATCTTCATGCTAACATATATATATATATATATATATATATATATATATATATACACACACGCATATCTATTATATGAACACACCCTGCACATCTAAGCACACCTTCACACAGCAAGTGATTATCAGGTGGAGATAAAGTACAAATCAAGTACATGTGTTTCTAGCTTATTAGCCGTCATCAGTACGGTTCAGCCAAGTTTCAGTATAGGCAAAACTTAAATTCAATTATCAACGACGCACGAAGCAACCAACAGTAGCTCGTTTGTTGTTCGACTCGAAAGACCTTGTGTCAGGCAACAATAACTTTTAGTTTTCCCGCTCGTTTTGGATGTTTCTTCAAAGGGCTGAATATTCAGAAACACATGTTTACGGTTTCTCGAGTAATATGCCCACAAATAAACCGACTTTTTTTTATGACACCATTAACAAAGGGACTCTTCAAGATAGGTGCGAGGGCTCATTGATGGGTGTTAAATAATCTCTTGAACTATGGTGCAATCGTTAAATGATCTTTAATAGCCCATTAGCTTGATGCTCTGATAAAAAAAGTTTGTGCAATCGGCTGTAAGTCTTTCGAATTGTTAGGGTTTTCCAAGTGAATCTGCAGCAGACATTAGGAGTGTAGATAGATGATAAGCCCCATCATACTCTCAAAGCCTCGCAACAGAGAAGGACATTCCGACCACTGCCGCATCGTTTTTGAAAATGTCTGATGCCGATGCAGATGAAACGTCGGGCCCAAAAACCAGCATACAACGGCTCAGAAACCCGAAAACATCTAATAATTTATTGGATACCTACCGTGAAAGTTCACTATCTTTGATGATGGAGTCTTCTGACTGAAACCACTTATAGGCAGCAGGGTTGTATTAATAATAATAATAGTATAATTTAATTAATGAAGAGATGATAAAATGCAATTTTAAAATGTTAGAGATATACATTCTTGAGAATAAAGGTTAACTGAAGATAATAACAATTTTCAATCAATACTTTATATCAAATACATAGATGATAATCAATTCAAAGAAATCAGTTTCATAAACCATACAAAAATGAATCCGAGAGGTTTTGATTATCCATTTTTCACTTTTTTGTTCAGAATATGATAAGGATTTTTTTTATTTCATGTGGTATTTTATCATAAAGATATGGTATTATAAATTTGTAGTTTATTTGTGCAATTTTTTTCGATTTTCTTTTTAGATGTGATCCCAGTTCGAGTTTCATATTTGAGATGATTATAATTTTTTTGTTTTTATGAATGTAAATCATCATTCTATAAATATATAATTGATTTGTATCCATTTTTTCACTTTCTTTATAAGTATGATAATTGAGTTGAATATCTCCAGTCTTTATTATAAATTAGTTTTAGGAATCTTTTTTGTATTATTTCTAGTTCTTTCAATAGCTATTCATGATATGAGTGTTAAATAAATTTAGTGAAAAAGTTTCAAAAACAAAATAAAAATTACTTTTAAACACGAATATCTTACGAAGTTTTTGTTACTGTTTCCATAATAAAATAGATAAATTTAATATCTCTGTAAAAAACACATTTTGATATTTCTTGTCAGTCAACTATTTTCATGTTATCACATTTGCTGTGAAGTGTCCGTGTCAGGTGAGAATCACCTGGTTACAGCTCACGCGTTTTATTCAAAGTCACATTTGAAGTTCTTGCTGGTATTCAATATCCTGCATAATGAAGAACAATAGTGAGGAATTGTGTGTTCCTGACGATATTGAAAAGGAAGCAAAAAGAGCTTCAAATGAATTGTTAAATCGGTTCAGCAGTACGACATCGCATATTATAATTTTCTTAGCTGGTGTAGACTTGAAAAAGTTGAAGGAGATTTCAGCAAAACCGTCTTCTTAGCCTATCTAGAAGAGAAATAAAAAATATGGAACTTGTCAACTTTGTGGATCAAGTTTTCAATGATAAAGTCGAATGCCCTCGTTAAAAGTGGTGGCAAGGAGGCCAGTGAAAAAGTGCTTCTTGCATACTTAGAAGAAAAGTCCAAAATATGGAAATCGTCAACGCTTCGGTCGAATCACTCTGTTGAAGTCGATGATGAACATAATCATGACATTAGCAGATATTACAAGCTTGTGGCTTTTCTGAAGCGAAAGGGAAAAGGATATCGACCGAAAGAATCAAAAGTATTGACAAGGATCAAATTTTGTCCAAAACTTCGGCGGATAACATTGTTCTCTGCCCTGGTACAAGCTTCATCAAAATAAATTCTGTTACATCTACCAATGAGACTGGCCATGGAGTTTCTTATCATAATTGTAGTTTGTATAATTGAATGAACACTTCATTTTGAATTGTTTTTATATTTTCTCTACAAATAAATCACTTTTGCTAAAAATGATTTACTTTTAACACCAGAGTCATAAAATGGCATTTTAGACACTGACAGCATGCGTCAAAAATTATACTTTTACTGACGTTTGTAGAAAAATATATTTTTGTTACCCCGCCCCAGCCTAGTATTCTATAATTCAATTGAGATTGTATTAAATGCTTCACTATAAAATTTATTTGCTGATCCTATTTCAGATGTCTATTAATATTATGCCATAGTATTTGATACAATCACTATCCATGATTCGTATAGTATTAGTAATTTGATAGGACCCTAATTTAGTAGTGAACTTTCATAAGAAGAGAAGAAAAGATTTTTTTTATCAAAATTTATTTTTGATGAATTTTTATCGAACCATTTTTTAATATTTTCGACATCTTCTCGTGCGGTTTTTTCAACTCAATCCAAGTTTCATCAGTATTAAATGAAAAAGTGTCATCAGCTAACACATAAATTTTCACTTTGGATTTGAGTAAAAAATATCGTTTAGGTAAATATTGAATAATAAGGGAACTAAAACTGTGCCCTGCTCAAAAATTTTTGGATCACTAAATGGGTCATCAATGTTAACTAGTTATATATTTATATTTTTTAGAAGTAATTCATGTCTGACTGTATCAAAAGCCTTTGCTAAGTCAAGATGAACAATCTTTCATTCATTCAATCATAAATATTACTTGTTGAATAAGTAATGGCATTTTATGTAGGAATGTTCTTTCTGAATCCAAATTGTTTACAAGATAAAATTTTTTGGTGTGTTAGATAGTTATCAATTCTAGATTTTGATTTTTTTTTGCCAAAACCGGACCGGTAATTTTTTATATCACTTTATGCCGCCTTTGAAAATAGGTGGCTCCGTTGGTGATGTCTCTTTCAAGTATTGAGTATTCCCTAGAAGCACTTGTCTAAGGTTGCATTTTTTTATCTGAGAATATACCTACTTATACTTTTGTATTTTATGTCCGAGGTATTTTTTTCGTACTGACTGAATAAATTTGTGGTGACAGCGATGCGGATTATTCACAAATTGGAGACATATCGGCCTCAATACAAACCTACTAATATATATTCTTTCCAAATTATATCTCAAAACAAAATGGCGGCCTTAAATTTATTTGCACATGAACGAGTGAGTATATTGATAATTTGAAATCACAGTTTCCAAAGTTCAGAAGGGCGCACAATTTTTTAACTGAATTACATTCGTTCCTGTACCACGTCGGGTTACGAGTTCCAAGAATTTTCAATATTTTCGTTCGTTTCAAAGATCTCTAGTTTTACTTTGAACACAACTCAACGCCGCCATATTCGGAAGATATGTCACACATGGAGGATTGCCGAATTTGAGGGTTGGTTGGGAATGTCTCCCTGCAAACCTTCTCTTTGTTTTTGGATAATTCCCCTACTTTCCAGAAATATTCGGTGTGGAAATTTCGGAAAGTGTTCTATTCGTCCACTGTGAATCTATTTAACTCGGGATCTCACCTTGTACAAGACGATATTATTCCTAGTTATTTCGGCTTGAGGTAACTGAATAAAATCCCGATTTATCGCTTGTAGAATAACTTCCATCTTGTTATAGTTGTACGATGCAGCCATGTTTGTAGATCAAGTGGAACCTGAAACAAAGAAATGAACATTTTTTGGTAAAAAAGTATTTTTGACTCCGACACTTCCACCCCAAGAGAAATTGACCATCAACCCATAATTTCTAAATGACGTGGGGATCCAATAGTTATGTAAAAAAATCATTATAGAATCTAAAAAAAAATTTGGTGCTCACTATATTGTTTCGTTTTTCTTAATAATACTCCGATCAGCAATAACCTGTTTTCATCAAAAAACCATAACAACTTCTGTACTAATTAAGTATTCACTTTAGACTGTTCAACTGACTTCAACTGAAAAGAACATCCAACAATCTTCACTAAACGCTGATCTCTTAATGGAATGTGTCCTTTATATACCCCATCGGAACAGAGGAGACCTTTCCAAAACTTTTTATATTTTTTTATATTCAAAGGTCCGAAGCGTTTTTTTTTCCCGTCCGGTAGCACTGTGGGTTTTTCTGGGTTTCCCTATACAGTTGAAATAGCAAATGAGCTACCGTGAAAATCAGTAAGACGACCCAGAAAGCTTCGGCGTCCGAGATGATTAGCCGACCCTTTCCCGCATAGGGCTCTGCCTCCCAATCCCTTTTTTAGGAACTGGCTGAATTCTTGCTGTCCTCCAGGACTTAGGAAAAACCACCAAGTTATATGGAAGGTTGAATAATTCGCAAAGTACTGGCGTCAACTCGGGGGCACATCAGATCAGCTAGCTTTATTCGTCTTCAGGTCCATTAAAATATTTCTCATATTTGTTTGGTGGAAACTTATCTCAGGCATATGACTGTCGACAGGCGTGATATTCGGAGGATCTCCTCCAGATGAGTCCAAAGTGGAATTTCCAGCAAACATATTTGCACATATAAGTATTTGCTTTTTGTTGGTCAGTGGTGGCTTGTGATCCATCTTCTATGGTTAAAGGGGGAAATAAGCTAACAGTGAAATTTTTGTCGACAGCTTTGGCAAATGACCGAAACGAACGAGAACCGTTTGGACATTCAACAAGTTTTGAACATATTTTATGATTCTATGCTTTTTTAGCAGCTTCAATCGTTGCACTACACCTATTTCTTACTCAGTATTAGTAATACCAAATGCTTCTGCCTGTCGTCCTCTTTCATCTGTTCTATTCGAGAATTTAAGCCATGAAGAATTATGTACATCAATATGGTGACCTCGGCAGTTGGATGGTTTTCTTCGAAGTCTATTTTTTCCGATAGAAATTCGAATAGTCTGTCAAGAGTCATTGTTAGGTGATAAATAAAGACAACAGACAAATTCAGTTTGTTGTCTCAACCCATATAACGTCAAAATCTTTCGGTTCCACCCCTTCTTCGCGTTGACACGATAAATCATTCCTAGAGTATAGACAAACACCACCTTTGAAACGAAAGCGAGCATAGAATTCATAACCTGGAGTTTCAGTTAGAATAAGAATGTCAGGTTTTTCGGTTTGCAGATGGTGATGCACATCATTGATATTTTTATTCATACCACGAATATTACAATAATCGATTTTCAATACTCTCGATGAAGGTTGCCCTGAGTACCTCCCACCCGGAAATCGATTGGGGAGGTATTTTACTTCCGGAGTTTTTTACTCTGGGAGACAAAAACACAATTTTTAAAATTCAATAGTTGGGAAAAACCGGAAATATCAACCACATACTGAAAGCACATATAGTTGGTATGGTGGTATCTCACCGGGGACCATCTTCCACCTACCAGACCTAGGTTATCCTTTTAGTCGCCTTCTACGACAGGCAGAATCTACCCCAGAGTTATTCTAATACGACCCCATACAGAGATATTTTCGAAGATGAAAAATATGATTAGGATATATGAATGGGATAAAGCATACAATGAATTGAATATGTTGAAATTTGAGAATTTGCACAAAAAGTCGGGGTTGGGGCACGACATTCTTCACATTTCTCATTTGCAACTGCTAGCGGGTTCATGCATTAATACCTAATTAATAAGCCCAAACTCAAAACTAACAACCAAACAAATCAATCACCATAGCGTTAGTCATAACTAATGACCTTAGTATTACAAAAACTTTTTTTTAAACACTTTATCAAATATTCAGTTCAATATAAATCACAATTATTTTCTCTCAGTGCTTCTAGCACTGGCCCCAAGAATTTGAGGTTTGTTTGTGTATATTGTTGACTAGCCAACTAATTGTAGGAATATACATCATTGGGTTCTCATTCGTACATTAATTTTAGGCTGTTACGTTTATTGGCGTAATTGGCTATGAAACTGAGTATATCAACATATTTATAGAAGATTCATCCTTACAACGAATTTTCCAAATGAAACTGTTATACCTACTTATAATCATTAATATGCTCGTGTTGAACTCTTAGTTGTGGGCTTAGTCTTTAAGGTGGATTCATGCAGCTTCAATAATCAAGTAACAATGAACAAGAAGCGTCTAACAATTATCAAGTAGAAGTCCATTTGACTTATTTACATTTCACATTTCAATGTTTACAATGATATTGATACATAGGATTGTTTTAGCTTAGAATGAAATATGTTTGAAAATGAACAATTGAATTTAACATTGAAAAAAAGTATTTACACACATATGCAAACACAAATACAACACCTATAAACATACATTTACACACACCCATTACACCTATTTGCACACATACACACATATTTTAAAAAAATACAGCACAAAACACTTCAAAATACTAAAAAGTATGTAAACCGTCATCACTGAATATTAAGACTAACTATACAAAATGAGGAAGTGGCTACTACTTCTTTTATTGGTCAAGAAGGTATAATCTCAATTTCGTCTTGAAGGATGTCAAAGATGTTAAACCTTTGATATCGTCTGGCAGATTATCAAAGCTAACAAGTCCCCTGAAAAAAAACATAATTTTGGGTGTGTGATGATGTGACTTGTTAAATATGGAAGTCAGTTCTGGATCTCGTATTGTATCCATGAATTCTGCCATTGTACCTAACTTTTTCCTGTAAATATGTCGGGGAAATTTTATTTCTTATTTTGAAAATTAATATCAATGTTTGGTAGAGGAGGAAAGAATTAATTGGTAACCATTCTAGTTGCTTCAACATATCTTTTATTGGTGTTAATCTTTTGCAATTCAGAATAATGCGCATTGTTCTATTTTGGAGTTTCTGTAAACGAGCTAGATCATTTTGCTTCAGTAGATACAGAATTGTAGAACAATAAGTGAAATGAGGAAGCACTAATGAATTGTATAGCAGAATTTTTGTCCACCTTGTCAAATATGGGGCACAACGAGATACATACTGTGTTTTGAAAGCTATTGTCTTTATAATGAGGTTTGCATGTTCTTTAAACTGCAATCTCCTATCCACATGATCTTCAGAAAGGAACTGAACAAAGGTATCGTGGTAGAAAGAGATCTTATGATCCTTCAAACACCAAAGTCATATCTAACTTCAATATAAAAGACAGACAATCGAAAATGATAAAGTTGGATTGATTATTCTATTTCAACTTTGCTCTTATCGCAATTTAGATCACAGCAAAGCCATATCGAATGCATGTGATGATACTTGACTACAGTTCAGGTAGATAGGTCTCAAGATGAAGCCAGAACCGAAATAGAGACGGATTTAAATGGAAAGTGTGGTATAAGGATCCCTAAACTGAACAAAGGTATCGTTGTAGAAAGAGATCTTATGACCCTTCAAACACCGAAGTCATATCTGACTTCAATATAAAAGACAGACAATCCAAAATGACAAAGTTCGATTGATTATTCTAATTCAACTCTGCTCTTATCGCAATTAAGATCACAGCGAAGCCATACCGAATGCAAGTGATGATATATGATGACAGTTCAGGCATGTACTTGGTCTTCTCAACATTGATCTTCAGATAATTATTACAACACCTATTATAAATATATTTTAAAGTTCTGTTGATGGTTTCTGTGAGTTGAGTGTGATCTTTACAGAAATAATAAATGAGTGTATCATCTGCAAAAAGATGAACTGAGCTGTCACCTACCACCTCTGACAAATCATTGATATATATCAGAAACAATAGGGGTCCCAGCACACTTCCCTGTGGTACTCCTTGAACACACTCTATCTCATCTGATACTTTATTTGAGTAGCATTTTTTATTCATTTTTATATGCCTCAGCTTTGTTTTGGAGAGTTGAAGATTGATATTGAGAAATTCTACCAGAATCGCATTTACAGTTTTTTCAACTCGCTCATATTCCACGAAGAGGAAAACAATCGAGAAAAACAAATCATTAGGGAAAAATTTGGTTATGATCATATAATCCGTTATAACCTGCACATCAGGGACACATTTCAAAATTAAAGTAAGAAACGATAAGAAAGTTGAAAGTTGGCCAACTCTTGGCTGGTACTTGTTAATTGATAGTTGATAATTTGGATGCATGAATCATCTACAGTAAATAAGACAGTTCAACTCATCACTGATAATTGTTACTAGCTACTTGTTAACTGTTCCTTGATAATTGAAGCTGCATGATCCCACCTTTAGTTATTAGGTATTGCTACATGAACCCGCTTTTCATTGTGAAAAGTGAAAACTTATATGATTACTACAAATTTGCAAAGGCCGTTATAAGACAACAATAATTTCATATAATTTACAGACTTTCTCATCAGCTGATTTTTGTCTCGATATATATATCTCTTTCTTCGCATTTAACTGTCACTATTCATTCTAAACTCGATTCCACATCACTCTGTTGTAAATAAGGGCAGGTTTATTGAACAAGTAATGCATAATTTAGTAGATAATGCATAACTCAAATCAAGGAAAATAACTTCTATCAGCTGAAAACTGTCGCTTTTGATACTTCATTATTACTTTGGTTTGATGAAAACCTATTATTTAAGTAAATTTTTTCAACTAGATGTAATTTTTGGTTATTTGGGTTATGCATTATGCACTAAATTATGCACTATTCGTTCAGTAAACCCACTTAAAACAATAAAGGTAGTATCTACAACAATATACCTACCAACAATCCGATATTCGGTATTTGTTACACTCACAAGAAATCACAAAGAGTATGATCACAATGAACAGATAAGGTAAAATATCCTTGAACACAAATACAGGATTGTACTGAAGTGGGTGAACCACTCACTACTCACTGAACTGCGCAATGGACAAAAATGTGAAAAATGTAACCGGTTATATATGTACTAATTGATACCGGGGAATCCCCGAGTAGCAGCTCAAAATCACAGACTGTTCGCATTGTAGATATTCTTTGGTGTATAGTTACATTGTTGTCGATGGCTCTTCTTTAGGCAGGTACTTTACGAAATAAGCAGAGAAAAAATCACTAATGAAAAAAATCGACGTAGATACCTCCTTTGGTATGGTTTTACGCTGGGACAGTTAATTGGAAGATTAATATGGAACTTTTAGGAGAGCCTCAAAATCACACTAGTATGGAAACGAAGCTACAAATTTCAGTTCGGAAATAATAGAAAATATACCTGTTTTTAATTTTATTTATTTATTTCAATGAATTCACTATTATTTTATCGGTTTACTCAGCACAGTGAACCTTTTTCACTGATATTGCGATGAATTATATAAGAAATACACACGAATAATAGTAATTCTTTTGATGTTTTTTACATTTTGTCTGCAGTTTTTTCAAAATTGTGAAAATACATCCGTCACGTTAAGCTCATCAGAATTGAACTTGGCAACACTGTGAGACTCATTCGTCACAAAGCCCGAAAAGGAGAACCGATCGATCTGCCCCTCCTAAGTACGAGATCCCGCTGCAAATTCATTCGTTCATCACATAGATAATTACTCGAACTCAAATTTATACATACATTTATGAGTAGGCAAATACATTGACAAGAGGGTGGCAGTCGAAAAGTGCCCGCAAATATTAATTGAAATAATGTTAACTAATTTTCCACAAAAAAAATGTTATCCAAGGAGAGTTCAAACAGCAAATAAAATAAAATAAGGAATAGAATAAGAAAGTTGAATATTAATATATTCATGAAATCATACAAGAAATAATATAAAATGAAAATAACTACAAAAGATGCCTTCTTTCACTATTTTGATTTATATTAATTCATTTCTCTCTCTCTCTCTATATTGGGATGGTCTTTGCTTCCGAGCAGGCGCAGTCGACCACTTCTCCTGTTGCAGTTAACAAGAACTTCGTCCAAGGATACAAAAAAAGGCTTATATATATATATATAAATATATATATATATATATATATATATATATATCTTCTTAATATATATAAATCTCGTGTCACAATGTTTAACCTCAATGGACTCCTAAACCACTTAACCGATTATAATAAAATTCGCACACCATGTGCAGTTCGATCCAACTTGAGAGATAGGATAGTTTAAATCTCAAATTAAAGTCGCAATTTTAATTTATTGCTAATTATTTGTCTGTTATTATTTGACAGTCACAATTATCTGTTAACTCCAAATGATTCTAACAGATGTCGATACCTTTCGACTGGGTTGAGTAAGTGATCAATAGATGGCGCTGCTGAGCCCATCAGTTGGCAGAACAAATTGAATCAAGATGTCGAACCTTTCGACTGGGTTGAGTAAGTAATCAATAGATGGCGCTGCTGAGCCCATCAGTTGGCAGAACAAATTGAATCCAGAAATCCAGCTCAAAGAATCAGGACAGCAGAAGGTTATGCACAACCACAAATGGTTTAGATTTGGAAAATCCATGTTTTTCTCATGGGCAACTATATGTTGCGTGTTCACGTGTTGGGAAACCGTCGAATCTATTTGTGTTAGCTTAAGACAGGTTAACCAAAAACATTGTGCACCGATTGGTGTTAAATTGAAATTGATAGTATTTATAATTCAAAAAAATAGATATTAATGTTTAAAAGTTTAAGACTGTCTGCCTTGCCTACCTCATTCATGAGTTTAAGCGTCACATGTTATTTACTGTATTATACTGTAATATACTTATATTTGTTATAAAATTAAATGGAAATAATAAATCTGATAAATTTTTATTTTGTACCTATTGATTTCTGCTTAATATCAAGTGTAAGAACATTTTAATTAATTGTGTTCAACGTACTTCCCCTTCAAATCTCAATCCAGTGAATTTGTATACCAACATCAACATTTTCGTCTTTGTTCGTAAATAATTTCATTGTACTAAAGGGTTATAGTAGTAGAAAGTCAAATAAGGAGATCACCATATTTTTTTACAAATACCATCTGTGTGAAAAAGCATAGTGGACTCCGTGACTGATGTTCTCTTATTGTTCCTCTTAGATTGTTTACTATAATGTAATATAACAAAAACTTTTGCCACAGCAACGCGTGGCCGGGTCAGCTAGTTAAATATATATATATATATATATATATATTTATATATATATATATATATATATATATATATATATATATATATATATATATATATATATAAAACAGAAAATTATGAGCTACCGTAGAGCAACAACTAGTCAAGATCAAAAAAAAGGTGAATGAGATTGACATGAGCAAAATTTGAAGGTGTAGCCAGGAGGTAAAGTAGGTTCGAAACTTTACTTCCTTTAAATCGAATCGAACCTAATCAGCAGCATATTCAACTCATACATAGTATATTCAAATCGTTACCGGCATACACAATACTCATCACAAATGTAACAAGTCTGATTTTTCAAATACTGCGCCAAAAAGGATCCAATGACAGCCCTGTCAGAAATTTCTCGAACTTTTCCTCGATAAGCCTGACAAGTCTTAATTTTCTTTAAAGTGTCATCGAGAAAAATTGCAGTTTGAATGTTTGGGTAACATTCAATCCAGATCTTGTTTGTACTATTTTTAATTCTTGAGAATTATTTTTTTAGGAATTGGAGGATTATTGAATTGAATAAATTGATGAAATTGGTCAAAACGAAAAGGTGACATTCACGACCCAAAAGTCATTGTCGAAAAAGCTGATGCTTGATTGGTTCATTTTTATTTCACGACCCAATAGTCATTGTCGAAAAAGCTGATGCTTGATTGGTTCATTTTTATTTCAAATTTTAGTCATCTAAATGAACACGTATTTCTTAATATCCTTATTCTTAATTCATTTCAATTAGTTTCTTATTTTATTTGCTATTTAAAATCTCCTTCACTTATTATTCAAATGAAATAACATTCACATCACGCAACATTGCATATTGTTACGATATATCTTTGGGTTCGTCGATTAAAACACCAACCAACACTAAACTTCTTTTATTATAACGCTCTTTCACAATACAATACAACACAATCACTTAAATCGCTCCGATAACTTTCCAATGCTCAGTACTAAAACTCTCCGTACTGAAAATTCTACTTCGGCACAAAGCTCTGCTCCACTTGGCTCTGAATAAAACTGCCGAATCACTAACTCTCCGAATAAAAAATTGTCTCCGCCGCGATATCCCGATGCTTATATATCTGCGCACCTATCGAGAATCTTCGAGGGAAGCCCCAATGACGTGTCTCGAATTCTCCAGGCGGCAATCAACAGTTCTTGGAAAATGACGACGCGATCCCTCATCTGAGTTTACGATCTCGTCAGGGCCGGCGCTAGTTGAATCGTAACAATATAAATATAACTCGGCCGCAACTTCTTGGCAGCAAGGTGTGAACAGGTAGAATACTTTGTTGTACTTTTACATTCATATTTCCCATTTTTATTATCAATATGATGTGAAGAAGTGGCCGCAAGTGAGGGTTGCTAGCCGTTAAAAACGCTGGGTATCATAAAAATAAAGTGAGAGAAAATCGTGCAACGCCACTCATTACTCATTAGATGAGTATGTCCAGTGAGTGCCAGCTGTGTGAGTTTTGAAGCCATTGCGCATGCGTCGACATATGAGGGGTTCTCCACGAAAGGCGCAAATAGTGTACGACTTTACAGATACTTCAAAATTATAATCAATACATTTTTATTCTAAAAAAAAACGAAATAACAGAACGTTCATTTCTAGATAAAGAAATTTTTCCAAATGAAATGCACTTTTTATCATGTTTATGGTATTAATCGTCGGTGATTTATTTCACCTTGTCACGTTCACAATGTATTGGTATTAATTATAGTTAGTATCATGGTATTGTGGTAGGTAGTACGCTTCTTCCTTGAGTTAATCTTAATAATTTCTTCTGTTTTCTAAGATACACGAACATGCCAAAAATAAATGAACTGAACTGAAATTGTCCAATCGATATATTGATGAAAACCTTTTGTTCGACTATTCATCGATATTTAACTCTCCCCTTCAAATATTTCATATTTCAGGTTGAAGACCAAATTGAATAATATGCATGATAGACCATTGATAGGAAATCTGATTAGTGGGCCTTACAATTGAATGAGATCATTCAGAGACATTAGTTTATTGATTTATAAAAAAAAATATAAAAAATATTGTGAAAACTATCCTGGAAGTCATACTCAAGATTATCATCAAATATCTGCTTTGGCTCTCTTTTGAGTTTCATGGATTCTGAAAAAAGTTTTATCATTAGATGAAGAACTAAACCCTCAGTCAACAAATAAATCAAACTTTGTACGTCCAAATATGAGACAACAGTGGTATGTTTTGACAGATGAATTCTAATGGTTCCTTCTGAAACAGTGGTTTGCCTTCTTTCATTTTCTTCGGACTAGGAAAGTCAAGAGCTTTCACTCGTCCTGGTTCTCCAGGAATATTTTAAGGTGGCATCCAATAAGTTTTCACCCCTGTTCTAGTAATATCTTCTAGCTTTCGCATTGCATTATCGATCGAAAACAAAACAGCTGCAACATGAGTACATATACTTCACCAAGGCCTGTAATGTTGGTACAATGCGAACTTTCTACTTAACCCTCGGGTTAAGTAATTTTGCATGAAATCTTTGAGAATGCATAACCTTAAACAAATAACATATCAACTAGAATCTGTAGTAACCGTTTGATAATTCATCTAGTGAATTTCGAAATGATGTAATTTTTTTCAAGAAGGGTGAGCTTGCATTTTGAAAGTTCTTGAATATTTATGAATGTAGAGAGGGCATTTTCAAGTTATTTTAGGTTTTCTTACATTCATTCTTTCAAATGTAGATGAAATTGAGAAACTGACTTACTTGTCCTAAAACCAAGATGTGTTTTTGAAAATACTTGAAAAATATTTTCCGAACCCTTTCACAAAAGCTGCCTGAGTAAGTCTCTAAATTTTTGTAAGCTCTCATTTCACTGAGTGCATATACACTTCAAGTGTGAACTAGGTAATTGACAATACCTGGATGCATTGAACCGATGTGAAGTTAGCAGCAGAAATGTAGCAGCTTTTTTTCCGGAAATACCCGAACGGTCATTGGCGTAGAAAAGGGTATATACTTTTTTTAGGTACCTGCAGTAAAAAATTAATGCATTTCAGTTGCTTACTACCTTGAAATTGAATCCGAGAGTGAACTGAATTTAAAAAATTTGAGACAAAGACCATGTATTCTGTATACTCACTAAAGAACATGATGACAAAAAATAATACGCAGATGAAAAAAATAATTAGAAAATATAAAATAGGACGGATCCTAAAGGTTTGTACGGGTAAGAGACGATTATTATCATCTGCAGTGACACTCTGCATGATGAAATGAACCAGTAATAATTGCAACTCTACTAGAGCAAGCGATAGAATCAAGCAACGATCATGAAAATTGACACCTGTAACAAAAAAATTACAATCGCTCTAGAACAGCAGTCTATATGTCGGCCATTGCTTGCTTTAAAAACGAATCGGGATATGCTTCATTGGGATGAAAACGAAAAGCCAACATAAAATTGATACCGACTGTTTCAATTGAATAGTTGACCAAACCTTATCAATTACAATATCTTCGGCACCGTCTAAGGGGTCAAATTGATAATCGAAAAACCAAAAAATCGATTTAAATTTGAAGGAGACGAAAAGCCAGCTTGAAATTGATACAGATTGTTTCAATCAGATAGTCGAACAATCCATAACAAGGAAAATCTCTTCGGCCCCGTCTAAGGGGGACAAATAACTGATGAAAGAACTAAAAAATCGATTTAAATATGAAGGAGACAAAAAGCCAGCTCGAAATTAATAGAGATTATTTCGGTCAGATAGATGAACGATCCATATCAAGAAAAATCTCTTCGGCCCCGTCTGAGGGGGTCAAATAACTGATTAAAAAACTAAAAAATCGATTTAAATATGAAGGAGACGAAAAGCCAGTTTGAAATTGATACAGAATGTTTCAATCAGATAGTCGAACAATCCATAACAAGGAAAATCTCTTCGGCCCCGTCTAAGGGGGTCAAATAACTGATGAAAGAACTGAAAAATCGATTTAAATATGAAGGAGACGAAAAGCCGGCTCGAAATTAATAGAGATTATTTCGGTCAGATAGATGAACGATCCATATCAAGAAAAATCTCTTCGGCCCCGTCTGAGGGGGTCAAATAACTGATTAAAAAACTAAAAAATCGATTGAAATATGAAGGAGACGAAAAGCCAGCTCGAAATTAATAGAGATTATTTCGGTCAGATAGATGAACGATCCATATCAAGAAAAATCTCTTCGGCCCCGTCTGAGGGGGTCAAATAACTGATTAAAAAACTAAAAAATCGATTTATATATGAAGGAGACGAAAAGCCAGCTTGAAATTGATACAGATTGTTTCAATCAGATAGTTGAACAATCCATAACAAGGAAAATCTCTTCGGCCCCGTCTAAGGGGGTCAAATTGATTATCAAAAAACTTAAAAATTTATTTAAAAACGAAGGAGACGAAAAACCAGCTCGAAATTAATACAGATTATTTCGGTCAGATAGATGAACGATCCATATCAAGGAAAATCTCTTCGGCCCCGTCCAAGGGGGTCAAATATCTGATAAAAGAACTAAAAAATTGATTTAAACATGAAGGAGACGAAAAGCCAGCTTGAAATTGATACCAATGGTTTCAATCAGATAGTTGAATAATCCATATCAACGAAAATCTCTTCGGCCCCGTCTAAAGGGGTCAAATCGATTATCAAAAAACTTAAAAATTGATTTAAAAATCAAGGAGACGAAAAGCCAGCTCGAAATTAATACAGATTATTTCGGTCAGATAGATGAACGATCCATATCAAGGAAAATCTCCTCGGCCCCGTCCAAGGGGGTCAAATAACTGATGAAAGAACTAAAAAATCGATTTGAATATGAAGGAGACGAAAAGCCAGCTCGAAATTGATACCAATTGTTTCAATCAGATAGTTGAACAATCCATAACAAGGAAAATCTCTTCGGCCCCGTCTAAGGGGGTCAAATAACTGATAAAAGAACTAAAAAATCGATTTAAATATGAAGGAGACGAAAAGCCAGCTCGAAATTAATAGAGATTATTTCGGTCAGATAGATGAACGATCCATATCAAGAAAAATCTCTTCGGCCCTGTCTAAGGGGGTCAAATAACTGATTAAAAACTAAAAAGTCGATTTAAATATGAAGGAGACGAAAAGCCAGCTTGAAATTGATAAAGATTGTTTCAATCAGATAGTTGAACAATCCATAACAAGGAAAATCTCTTCGGCCCCGTCTAAGGGGGTCAAATCGATTATCAAAAAACTTAAAAATTGATTTAAAAACGAAGGAGACGAAAAGCCAGCTCGAAATTAATACAGATTACTTCGGTCAGATAGATGAACGATCCATATCAAGGAAAATCTCTTCGGCCCCGTCTAAGGGGGTCAAATCGATTATCAAAAAACTTAAAAATTGATTTAAAAATCAAGGAGACGAAAAGCCAGCTCGAAATTAATACAGATTATTTCGGTCAGATAGATGAACGATCCATATCAAGGAAAATCTCCTCGGCCCCGTCCAAGGGGGTCAAATATCTGATAAAAGAACTAAAAAATTGATTTAAATATGAAGGAGACAAAAAGCCAGCTTGAAATTGATACCAATTGTTTCAATCAGATAGTTGAACAATCCATAATAAGGAAAATCTCTTTGGCCCCGTCTAAGGGGGTCAAATAACTGATGAAAGAACTAAAAAATCGATTTAAATATGAAGGAGACGAAGAGCCAGCTCGAAATTAATAGAGATTATTTCGGTCAGATAGATGAACGATCCATATCAAGAAAAATCTCTTCGGCCCTGTCTAAGGGGGTCAAATAACTGATTAAAAAACTAAAAAATCGATTTAAATATGAAGGAGACGAAAAGCCAGCTTGAAATTGATACAGATTGTTTCAATCAGATAGTCGAACAATCCATAACAAGGAAAATCTCTTCGGCCCCGTCTAAGGGGGTCAAATCGATTATCAAAAAACTTTAAAATTGATTTAAAAATCAAAGAGACGAAAAGCCAGCTCGAAATTGATACAGATTGTTTCAATCAGATAGTTGAACAATCCATAACAAGGAAAATCTCTTCGGCCCCGTCTAAGGGGGTCAAATCGATTATCAAAAAACTTAAAAATTGATTTAAAAACGAAGGAGACGAAAAGCCAGCTCGAAATTAATACAGATTACTTCGGTCAGATAGATGAACGATCCATATCAAGGAAAATCTCCTCGGCCCCGTCCAAGGGGGTCAAATATCTGATAAAAGAACTAAAAAATTGATTTAAATATGAAGGAGACAAAAAGCCAGCTTGAAATTGATACCAATTGTTTCAATCAGATAGTTGAACAATCCATAATAAGGAAAATCTCTTTGGCCCCGTCTAAGGGGGTCAAATAACTGATGAAAGAACTAAAAAATCGATTTAAATATGAAGGAGACGAAAAGCCAGCTCGAAATTAATAGAGATTATTTCGGTCAGATAGATGAACGATCCATATCAAGAAAAATCTCTTCGGCCCTGTCTAAGGGGGTCAAATAACTGATTAAAAAACTAAAAAATCGATTTAAATATGAAGGAGACGAAAAGCCAGCTTGAAATTAATACAGATTGTTTCAATCAGATAGTTGAACAATCCATAACAAGGAAAATCTCTTCGGCCCCGTCTAAGGGGGTCAAATCGATTATCAAAAAACTAAAAAATTGATTTAAAAACGAAGGAGACGAAAAGCCAGCTCGAAATTGATACAGATTATTTCGGTCAGATAGATGAACGATCCATATCAAGGAAAATCTCTTCGGCCCCGTCTAAGGGGGTCAAATAACTGATTAAAAAACTAAAAAATCGATTTAAATATGAAGGAGACGGAAAGCCAGCTTGAAATTGATACAGAATGTTTCAATCAGATAGTCGAACAATCCATAACAAGGAAAATCTCTTCGGCCCCGTCTAAGGGGGTCAAATAACTGATGAAAGAACTAAAAAATCGATTTAAATATGAAGGAGACGAAAAGCCAGCTCGAAATTAATAGAGATTATTTCGGTCAGATAGATGAACGATCCATATCAAGAAAAATCTCTTCGGCCCTGTCTAAGGGGGTCAAATAACTGATTAAAAAACTGAAAAATCGATTTAAATATGAAGGAGACGAAAAGCCAGCTTGAAATTGATACAGATTGTTTCAATCAGATAGTTGAACAATTCATAACAAGGAAAATCTCTTCGGCCCCGTCTAAGGGGGTCAAATAGATTATCAAAAAACTAAAAAATTGTTTTAAAAACGAAGGAGACGAAAAGCCAGCTCGAAATTGATACAGATTATTTCGGTCAGATAGATGAACGATCCGTATCAAGGAAAATCTCTCCGGCCCCGTCTAAGGGGGTCAAATAACTGATTAAAAAACTAAAAAATCGATTTAAATATGAAGGAGACGAAAAGCCAGTTTGAAATTGATACAGAATGTTTCAATCAGATAGTCGAACAATCCATAACAAGGAAAATCTTTTCGGCCCCGTCTAAGGGGGTCAAATCGATTATCAAAAAACTTAAAAATTGATTTAAAAACGAAGGAGACGAAAAGCCAGCTCGAAATTAATACAGATTATTTCGGTCAGATAGATAAACGATCCATATCAAGGAAAATCTCCTCGGCCCCGTCCAAGGGGGTCAAATATCTGATAAAAGAACTAAAAAATTGATTTAAACATAAAGGAGACGAAAAGCCAGCTTGAAATTGATACCAATTGTTTCAATCAGATAGTTGAACAATCCATATCAACGAAAATCTCTTCGGCCCCGTC
This sequence comes from Zygogramma bicolorata, assembly GCA_032362365.1. Taxonomy (NCBI): domain Eukaryota; kingdom Metazoa; phylum Arthropoda; class Insecta; order Coleoptera; family Chrysomelidae; genus Zygogramma; species Zygogramma bicolorata. Next base: position 182,099 of record JAVJAQ010005047.1, read on the forward strand.
TAAGGGGGTCAAATCGATTATCAAAAAACTTAAAAATTGATTTAAAAATCAAGGAGACGAAAAGCCAGCTCGAAATTAATACAGATTATTTCGGTCAGATAGACGAACGATCCATATCAAGGAAAATCTCTTCGGCCCCGTCCAAGGAAGTCAAATATCTGATAAAAGAACTAAAAAATTGATTTAAACATAAAGGAGACGAAAAGCCAGCTTGAAATTGATACCAATTGTTTCAATCAGATAGTTGAACAATCCATATCAACGAAAATCTCTTCGGCCCCGTCTAAGGGGGTCAAATCGATTATCAAAAAACTTAAAAATTGATTTAAAAATCAAGGAGACGAAAAGCCAGCTCGAAATTAATACAGATTATTTCGGTCAGATAGATGAACGATCCATATCAAGGAAAATCTCCTCGGCCCCGTCCAAGGGGGTCAAATATCTGATAAAAGAACTAAAAAATTGATTTAAACATAAAGGAGACGAAAAGCCAGCTTGAAATTGATACCAATTGTTTCAATCAGATAGTTGAACAATCCATATCAACGAAAATCTCTTCGGCCCCGTCTAAGGGGGTCAAATCGATTAACAAAAAACTTTAAAATTGATTTAAAAATCAAGGAGACGAAAAGCCAGCTCGAAATTGATACATATTGTTTCAAACAGATATTCGAAAAATCCGTATTGAGGAAAATCATTTCGGCGTCCTCTCAGAATTATATATATATATATATATATATATATTATATATAATATTTTTGATGTTGATTTAGCAGATAGAAATTATTTGTATCAGTTTCGGGTTGGTTTTTCAGTTCGTTCAGAATCAAGAATATTTTTCAGTTTTACAAATATGAATTTGAGAAAAACAAAGAAACTTTGATGGAAATAATGTCTAGCAATTTGGAGACCGATTTCAGTTAGATTATGAAATGCTCACGTATACGAGGCAATAATCTGTACCAATTAAAAGTTACCTAATTCTACATTTATTTCAATTCAGAATGGATTTTTTAGTTTTTCCATCTTGAACGGAACCAAAGAAAGATTTTGATATTGATTTAGCTGATAGAAATTATTTGTATCAGTTTCGAGATGGTTTTTCACTTCGTTCAAAATCGAGAATATTTTTCAGTTTTACAAATATGAATTTGAGAAAAAACAAAGAAACTTTGATGGAAATAATTTCTAGCAATTTGGAGACCGATTTCAGTTGTTAGTTTCCTGTTCAAATGAATTTTTCAATTCTGAGAGGACGCCGAAATGATTTTCCTCAATACGGATTTTTCGAATATCTGTTTGAAACAATATGTATCAATTTCGAGCTGGCTTTTCGTCTCCTTCATTTTTAAATCGATTTTGAGTTCTTTTAATGATTATTCGACCCCTTAGACGGGGCCGAAGAGATTTTCCTTGATACGGATTGTTCAACTATCTGATTGAAACAATCTGTATCAATTTCAAGCTGGCTTTACGTCTCCTTCATATTTAAATCGATTTTTTAGTTTTTTAATCAGTTATTTGACCCCCTTAGACGGGGCCGAAGAGATTTTCCTTGATACGGATTGTTCAACTATCTGATTGAAACAATCTGTATCAATTTCAAGCTGGCTTTACGTCTCCTTCATATTTAAATCGATTTTTTAGTTTTTTAATCAGTTATTTGACCCCCTTAGACGGGGCCGAAGAGATTTTCCTTGATACGGATTGTTCAACTATCTGATTGAAACAATCTGTATCAATTTCAAGCTGGCTTTTCGTCTCCTTCATATTTAAATCGATTTTTTAGTTTTTCATCAGTTATTTGACCCCCTTAGACGGGGCCGAAGAGATTTTCCTTGATATGGATCGTTCATCTATCTGACCGAAATAATCTCTATTAATTTCGAGCTGGCTTTTCGTCTCCTTCATATTTAAATCGATTTTTTAGTTTTTCATCAGTTATTTGACCCCCTTAGACGGGGCCGAAGAGATTTTCGTTGATATGGATTGTTCAACTATCTGATTGAAACAATTGGTATCAATTTCAAGCTGGCTTTTCGTCTCCTTCATGTTTAAATCAATTTTTTAGTTCTTTTATCAGATATTTGACCCCCTTGGACGGGGCCGAAGAGATTTTCCTTGATATGGATCGTTCGTCTATCTGACCGAAATAATCTGTATTAATTTCGAGCTGGCTTTTCGTCTCCTTCGTTTTTAAATCAATTTTTAAGTTTTTTGATAATCGATTTGACCCCCTTAGACGGGGCCGAAGAGATTTTCCTTGTTATGGATTGTTCAACTATCTGATTGAAACATTCTGTATCAATTTCAAGCTGGCTTTTCGTCTCCTTCAAATTTAAATCGATTTTTTGGTTTTTCGATTATCAATTTGACCCCTTAGACGGTGCCGAAGATATTGTAATTGATAAGGTTTGGTCAACTATTCAATTGAAACAGTCGGTATCAATTTTATGTTGGCTTTTCGTTTTCATCCCAATGAAGCATATCCCGATTCGTTTTTAAAGCAAGCAATGGCCGACATATAGACTGCTGTTCTAGAGCGATTGTAATTTTTTTGTTACAGGTGTCAATTTTCATGATCGTTGCTTGATTCTATCGCTTGCTCTAGTAGAGTTGCAATTATTACTGGTTCATTTCATCATGCAGAGTGTCACTGCAGATGATAATAATCGTCTCTTACCCGTACAAACCTTTAGGATCCGTCCTATTTTATATTTTCTAATTATTTTTTTCATCTGCGTATTATTTTTTGTCATCATGTTCTTTAGTGAGTATACAGAATACATGGTCTTTGTCTCAAATTTTTTAAATTCAGTTCACTCTCGGATTCAATTTCAAGGTAGTAAGCAACTGAAATGCATTAATTTTTTACTGCAGGTACCTAAAAAAAGTATATACCCTTTTCTACGCCAATGACCGTTCGGGTATTTCCGGAAAAAAAGCTGCTACATTTTTGCTGCTAACTTCACATCGGTATGCATTGAGATATTTGGAAACATTGAGAGCTCGGTAGAACATCCTTCGAAATCAACATCTACGATGAGCTTCGTCGAGAGTCGAATGATATTCAGATAGATCACTCATCTTTAGGATCTGAATACAGAAAGTACAGAAAAGTAATGAGCAAGTCCTTCATTATATAGCAGACTCCATTATTACTAGAACAATAAATCAATTGAGAAACTTATTTTATCCAGGTAGGCATCAAGATAATATAAAGTATCATTTGAAGAAATCATCATACCAAGTAGAAAGGACTGGAAAAATTACCCACCGGTTAAAGCGGAAGAAACTTGGTATGCAGGCAGATGGCTCGAAGACCATGGGAGCCGGCGTATACGGAGGCAGAGCAAAGACGAGAATCGCACTCAGCCTCGGACATAATGCAACTGTGTTCCAGGCAGAACTAGCGGCCATCGAACACATAGGGGAAATAAACAGGCAGAAGGTCGTGAATAAAACCATTGCCATTCTCTCCGACAGCCAGGGGGCAATTAAGGCGCTCAGCTCATTTCAAACCTACTCAAGATTGGTGGGAAGCTGTCTGAGCGCACTCAAGGAGCTAAGTACCCAAAATAGGGTTACTCTAGCATGGGTACCCGGACATGAGGGTCACAAGGGCAACGGGGAGGCCGATGCTCTAGCCGTGAAGGCGCATCTATAAGGCTATGATCGGCCCAGAACCCTTTTGCGGGGTAGCGAAAGCAAGTATAAAGACATCCATAAATTCATGGATGCAAAACGAATCGAAATATTGGTGGAATAAGCTCCCTGGAATGAGACAGGCGAAAGAGTTCATAAAGGAACAAGATTCACGGAAGATTCACGGAAGACCTGCTGAACCACAACCGTAAGGTTGTAAGGGTAGTGGTGGGTCTACTAACGGGGCATAGCCGGCTCAGAAAACATATGAGCAATATTGGTCTGACAGAAGAAACCCAATGCAGGTTCTGTCAGGAAGAGGAAGAAATAGCACTGCATGTGCTCTGTGAATGCAAAGCGATAGCAAGGCTGAGACACGCAAAATGCGGGAAGGGGAAACCAGAGCGAGGCTGCTAGCTATATGAAGGTCAGTGTCAAAGCTATGGAGTATCATCAAAGAGATCAAGCTAGGCAATGAGCTCTAACAGCGAAGGAGCATCACAATAGATCTGAAATCCGATAATCTAATCTAATCACACGAAAAAAATAATTTGACAATGATAATTGATTGGTATTCATACCTTCTTTACCTACCTGGGTAAAATGCACATTTTATTCCATGATCTCAAATTGTTGTTTTGCATCCTTTTACTGGGCGCAGAATAACCATGTCACTTGTGCTGGAACTTCAGCAAATCACACAAATTATAACCTACACCCAAGTAAACTTTGATGAAGGTCATGGTTGTTTTCATCAGACATCAGGCAAATCTTGCGTTCTATATTAATTCCAAGTTTTTCCAGATTTAGGTTAACAAACCTAAAACTAAGAGCAAAAAGACATTTAATTATTACCTATATTCATTTCATTTTTAATTATTTCGGGCACTCTTTTTCATGTTTCGACCCCTAAATTTTTTTTGACAAATTTCATCAACTAATATATGACTTCTGATCACTACCTACATTTCAATACAGAATCTCAGCACATTCAAACAAGCGAAAAGAGTTTCACCGGAGAGTGTGGAAAGTGCTACTTTCCGCTCGGGAAATCGTTAAAAAAGATAACCCTTTACCACACGCTCGTAAGAAATAGTAGTTTATCTAACAAGTGCGGAAAATGATACTTTTCCGCACGCGATTGCAGATGGAAGAACGACGCGTCAGCGGAGTTCGGCCAGCAATCGCGTGCGGAAATGTCACTTTAGGCACGTGTTAGTACATTATTTTTTCTATTAGAGTGCGGAAAAAACCCAAAAGTCAACATGAAGAAATATATATTATTGAATATATCAACAAATTGATCATTATCAATATCAATATTGAACGTGCTATTTGTTGCATTCTGTAAATTAATTCCAGAACCTAAAATGTTTTCCAATGAAGTCAGATTTCGGTTTTCCATTGCTTTGTCAGCACTTATTGTCTTTTCCGCACTAGTGCGGAAAAGTGTCTTTTTCAACACTGTAATGAGTATGAAAAGTGAACTTTTCCGTACGCTAGTAGAAAAATCCATTTTTATGTTCCACTCTTGTTAGGTCTGATTGTAACTTCAAACTGCTTTTCAAATACTCAGTCAAACAAAATGGCATTCATGGAAGAGTATTGTGAAGTAACTGTACACCTCAGCCACTAACTGTGGATTATTCTGACACACTCTATACAGTAATACAGTGTTTCCCAAAAGAACGGAAACGGTCGAATATTTCAAGAACATAAAGTAATGAAATGTACTATACGGGGTTATCAGTAGTGCCGGATCTAGAAATAATATTTGCAATTTTGCAGGATATTTCGAAAGCGTTTCTAAACTGCCGTCTAATGGTTTGCCTCCTCAGTTGTGTACTTTGTTGAAGAGTTTGTTGTCGAATAGGTCTCTGTATGTGGTTGTTGATGGAGTATCATCTGATATTCTCCCAATAAATGCAGGTGTTCCACAGGGTTCAGTTCTGGCGCCCACTTTGTTTCTGCTTCATATCAATGATTTGCTCGAGAAAACATCTTGTTCAATACATATCGTTTTGCGGACGACAGTATTCTCCATACCAGTTTCTCTTCCAGAGTCCCAATACCAGCTCGAGAAACAAAAATTCAAAGAAACATTTACGTCAATAAAATTAACGACGACTTGGTAAAAATAATAGAATGAGGTAACATGAACTTGGTGGAATTTAATGCTACGAAAACCCAGGCATGTCTCTTCTCAAGAGAAGATAATCTATCATCGCATTAAATATTCAGATGTCAGGAGTAACTGTTCCTACAAAATCAAGTATCTCGAAGGTAGGAATTACGATCAGTGGTAATCCACGGAAAAACCACGTGAGATCGATCGCTGAAAGTGCTTTCCAGAAACTTGGATAATTTTTCGTGCGAAGAAATACTTCACTTCTCGTCAGCTTCTAATGATCTACAAGGCTCAGATACGATCTGTTATGGAATACAGTTCTCATGTGTGGAGTTCGGCACCAAAACATTTATTGAGGCTTCTCGATTCTATTCAGATAAAGGCAATTCGTATTGTTGGTGATTCTTCGCTCACAGACTCGCTCACTTCATTGGAACATCGTAGAAGGGTCGGAGATTTTTTCTCTTCTTTAGGTACTTTCACGGTCGATGCTCTACCGAATTGTTATCAATCGCTCCACCCTCGGCAATATCTATACGGATGACTCGAAGAGTACATAATTTCCACCCCTTTGGTGTGAATTTGAAGATTTGAAGACCTCTCGAACCTCTCCTGCTGAGGGATTTTTTTTCAATAGAACAGCTGAGCTTTGGAACTCCTTGCCAAAAGAGGTTTTTCCTGAGGCTTACAAACTTCATAAATTCAAATTGAATGTTAATTCGTATCTCCTGTCCCATGATTCACACGGTGTTCTTTGAACATTACAGGGCTTCCCTTTCGTGTGAATCTGCATGTAAATGAAAAAAAAAAGATTATCAGTTTTTCCTATGAAGCCGCCAACTTGATTTTTTTCAGTAAAGGATATGTTAATTTTTAGCGCATTTGATTTGACGTGTTCAAATCACTGCGTCTATAATATTAAACATTATTTCAACTAATTTTTGTTGATATCAAATGGTTATTCGCAGCGACATATTGAAAAATGTATCCTAGGGACATCGCGAAACACATGTCGCGTTGTAACTGCGATATCCTTGCCACTTGAATGTGACATCGCAAGTCACATCGCGACATCGTCGCGATATCTTGGCGATGTATTTGTGTTTGCTGAAAATATAGGGACTCGTTTGGTTGGGAAAGGAAAGTAGTCGGGTTCAGTATAGTTTTTTATTTGGAATTTCACACTTCCAATTCGACGAAACATTTCATAGAATGATACATGAGCTCTGTGGTTCAGGCAATATGGCAGCCTCTGGTATAACTTTTGATTTCTTGAATGCTTTCAATTCATCAGTTTCCACTGCAAAAAAAAATTGTTAGTGAAAGATGCATATTGGAACGGGTTTAATATGAGCGATATAAAAAAAAGAGGAATCGATGAATGAGAATTACGATCATAACTACCAATGACATAAGTAACTAATTAAATTTCAGCGTGTGATACTATGAGTGATAATTTTTCGCACATAAAATTAAAACTCCTTCAAAAGAATAATTGCCATCAAATATTTCATCAAACGGTCTCTGTTGATATGTGTATATAATTAGGGCACATAAAGGAAGATATAATCAGTTCAAATCAGCAACTCCCCTTCTTCTATGCCTACATGATGCGCCAGTCACTTTCTCTTGCTCAATTTGTATATCAACTTGAACAGATATGGTTATAATTCAAGGGATACTTGCAGAGGAGTAGGGGATTTTCCTTTTCGTGTAGGAATCAACCGTGTCTTTCAACGATATAAGTACACATATCCAAGGAGAGTGTTTGCAAAAATTTTTGTTAGTTTTTCATTATTGGTTTTTTCATTCATTATTTTGATTTGGAGATGTAGCAAAGAAGTTTCACAAAAATAATTAAACGATGAGATAGGAACATTCGGTGTAGAAATTGAAACTTTCTGTAGACATCAATTACCCTAACACCAAACAGATAGGGTAATTGATCTCTACAAAATGTTTCAACAAAGAAATACTTACATATATAAGAAGCGATGATGAGCGGATTATTTTCAATTTTTTTTATGATGTTTTCCAGTTGTTTTCCAAAGTTTTCATAGGTGGCTTCATGAAAACCGTCTAGAAGATTCAATTTCTTGTTCCAAAAATAACAAATTTCCCCACGCATTATATGCTCTTTATATAAGTTCAAAATCTGGAACAATGCAAAACTTTTCATTGACAATTCGAAGTCATATATGGACAACATTAAGAGATATATTAGATTGAATATTTTAGAACTGCAATACCCTCAAAAAAATTATTTCGAAAGTATTGTAATAAAACTCAAGAAATGTAGGTGTGAATTATTGTTTCCAATCACCATAGACCACAGGAATAAAAACTAGAACTTTTTCTATACCATGTTAGGTAAAGGAAGACAACCGGCAAGCAAAGTAGAATGTTCGATGTGTGGAAATGTTTTCAAAATTCTTGGGTTGAAAATCTATGTGAGAAAAACTCATACTAACTAAACGCATCATTCGATTTTGGATGAGAAGGTCAACTCAAGTAATCATTTGGAGATTGTCAATTTTAAAATTGACGAAGTACCATTTTATATTCATTTAGGAACTGAGAAGAGAAATACATATTAGACGTACCCCAGAACATGCAAGATTACTTTCTGCAACGTTACGAAATTAATGAGCGTACTTCAATACATTTGGATAACTCCTGGAAAAATCCACTGATGTTTACAAATAGAAGCTTTGATATACAAGCGACTGAAAATAATCGTGACGTTTCATATACAACACTCATAACAAGAAAGTGCTTTTTTTATGCCCCCCCTTTTATTTTTTTGAATGGGTTAACTCAAAAAATTGAAACTTGAGATAATGAAATTTATGCATAAATACTATATTTTTCAGTAAAATTGACAGATGGAAATTTCAAGATGGCGACTGGGCGTCATCTGTAAAAAAATGAAAAAGGAGGTCTTATTGTGATACATCATTTTGAAGCTTCTGACGAATGCTTTACAAACCTAGAATATGAAGTCAATATCTTCACCAACTACAAAACGGCGAAACATTTAATAATTTCCCGATTAAATTGACGATTAACTTAATTCTTTGAGGAAATTTTTAGTAATAGGGACCGTCCCTATAATTGAAAATCAATTCCTTCATTTGTATCGCCAAAAGCAGATGCAGGATTTACTTCTGTGAAGAAACCTGCACTGGCACCAGTCGGATATAATTAAATGCCCTTCGTGATATTAGCCAGGGGAGTAGTTTTCTGACAGGTGCCAGCCAAAACATACTGTTTAGGTAGATTTGAGACTGGCCTGAATGAATTGTTCGAAAGATGATTTAATACACAATTCATATGATATAAAAGCTTGTAGCGTATTCGTAAATACTTTGGAAAGAGTATCTTGAGTAAGATCGAAATGACCTTAATCACAAAACTTCAATTTAACTTGAGAATGAGTTTCCCAGGTCTGAAGAACATTCACCATGATTTTTTTCCCACTCTGAATTCCATTTTTTACGTTTTATTTTCTTTCTCGAAATCTAGAGCTCAAAAAATTGAAAAAAATAGCCCTTCATTTTTTTTTATTTAAATTCGAAAAAAAAAGTCAGAAAACCCAGGTGGTCCGGTTGATATTATTTCATCATTTTAACGAGGCTGATATATACTATAACAATTCGTTGATTTCATTATCAGTGGTGGCACTTGACAGAAAGGTATTTTTTGACAACTTTCGCAGTCATTATAGAGAAAATTCAACTTTCCATTGATGCCTATTTATTATTTATGATGAATTGGGTTTTGATAAATTGGGGTTTGCTCGCAGACTAATGGTGTCAACCCAGTCCAAGAATTACGTGGTGACAACTGAGGCGACGCAAAAGCTACACAAAATTGCCGTTACTGTCGTTTTTCGGTTTTATATAAATGAAAGTACTAACTACAACGCATTGGTCGACAGTCGACAGTAACTATAAGAGTACCGAAAAAATATTCGTCAACCCTCCAGAGCATCGTTTACAACAGGGTTCGTCGCTGTACCTCAAGAATATAAACCATAGAGAAGCGACAGTAACGGTGCCGGCAGTTCCTTTTATTTTCGGTGTCCTAACTCCGATTCGAAGATTTTGGGTGATAAACAACCTAATTCACTGAAAAAAATGGGATTTAGGCATTTTTACACTAATGAAAATATACACTCTCACGTTCTATTATTGTCGGTGGGCTCACTGTGAAATATAAAATCATAGTGTGTGACGTGCAATTTACTCCATTCATTTTTTATGTTGCCAATCTATCAACTTTCGCAGTAATTATACAGAAAATTCAACTTCTCATTGTTGCCAATTCATTATTTATGATGAATTGGGTTTTGAGAAAAACTGTTTGAGTCTACATTTTATTTAAATGAAGCTGTAATTGATAATTGTCATTACTCGGATGACAATTTCCCACATTCGTTCAGTGAGGTTTATACCCAGTCTCCTCAAAAAATAAACCGACCAAGAAGATCCAACAAAGCCTCAGGTCGGCTAAAGACAAAAGAGACCCACTGTCAGCAGCAGGGCATTATCGCATACCGTGTACCTGTGGGAAGGTATACATCGGTACCACAAAAAGATCCATGGGAACAAGACTCAAAGAGCACGAAAGGAACTGCAGGCTAGGGCAAACTGACAAATCGGCGGTGGCAGAACACGCACTGGGTGAGGGTAACCACAGGATTCTGTTTGAAAATGCTAAACTGATTGCCCCCAACGAGGGTTACCATAGCCGACTGATACGGTGGCGATAGAGGTCCACAAACACACGGACAATTTTCAACAGAAAAGAAGAAGCGTTGAGTCTCAACAGAATTTGGAATCCCATTCTGAGAACATCAAGAATAACTAATAAAATCAGAGCAGGTAGTGCGGCAATTGATACTGATGATTATTCTCCAAATTCGACAGAAATGATTAACACTCCAGACTAACCGCATTAATATAAATACGCCTTACGATACGAAGTCGAAATGTTTAGTCATCGGAATAATAGTCAAGATGAAGCCTCTGAAGAAGCTAGCCATTCGCGCTAGCGAAACGTCAGGAAGAAATTCCAAAGAACGACGGCCTTCAAACCCGAAGAAAAGTAGTAATACTAAAAATCTCGGCCGCGAAAGCCTTAACCATTTTGTCAAAAACTTATTCAGTACAGTACTAGACTAGAAGTAGACATACTAGTTTCTCTTCCAGTGTCCCCATACCATCTCGAGAAACAAAAATTCAAAGAAACATTCACGTCAATGAAATTAACGATGACTTAGTAAAAATAATAGAATGAGGTAACATGAACTTGGTGGAATTTATTGCTAGGAAAACCCAGGCATGTCTTTTCTCAAGGAAAGCCGATGTATCATCATCGAGTATTGAGATGTCAGGGGTAACTATTCCTACAAAGTCGAGTATCTCGATGCTAGGAATGACGATCAGTAATAATCTCTCATGGGAAAACCATTTGAGATCGATCGCTATAAAACGCTTCCCAAATACTTGGATTTCTATTTCGTGCAAAGAACTATTTCACTTCTCGTCAGCTTCTAATTATCCACAAGGCTCAGATACGACGACCTGTCTTGGAATATAGTTCTCATGACGTAGAGTTCGGCACCAAAACATTGATTGAGGCTTCTCGATTTCATTCAGACAAAGTCAATCCGTCTTGTTGGTGATTCTTCGCTCACAGACTCGCTCACTTCATTGGAGCATCGTAGAAGGGTCGGAGACTTGTCTCTCTTCTATAGATATTTGCACGGTCGGTGCTCTCCTGAATTGTTATCAATCGTTCCACCCCTGGCAATATCTACACGGATGACTCGACGAGTACAGAATTCCCACCCCTTTGTTGTGACTTTAGAGACCTGTCGAACCTCTCTTGATAAGGGGTCTTTTTTCAATAGAACAGCTGAGCTTTGGAACTCCTTGCCGAAAGAGGTTTTCCTGAAGCTTACAAACATCAAAAATTCAAAGTAAATGTTAATTCGTATCTCATGTCCCTTGATTCACGCAGTGTTCTTTTTGATATCTCCCTATATTTTTTTATATATATAGTAATATGTTATGTGACTGACTGATCATAGGGGGGTAATTACCCCCTTTACCCCCCCTTGTATACGCGCCTGTCTGTATGCTTCAGAAGAGTTCCAAAATTCCATCCGAACAAGCTGATATAGTTACATACATACATTGCAAGTTTGAAAAAGCTTGCAATAATAACTACACACCTTCGCTGATTATATTTGATTGCCAATATTACTCACATGCATAAACACGTAGCTCAACGTCTTATTCGGTGAGAAATTCTCTGGGTGCTTTTCGTTTTCCCATAAAACTATCGTTTTCAGGTGGTAACTGTCAACATTCTGATTCAAGGTGTCCCTCATTTTCTAAAAACAAAAAAAAAACGCTCAGACAAAACACTATACCTATGAGGCATGATAAACATATAAACAGAAAATGGCCATTGCCTTTTCTGGAAGCTGACAAAGCTGCTAAATAAGTTTTGTGATCGTTCATATAATATTACACGGTATGAAATGAATGAATGAATGAAAATATTTATCGATCACAAGTGGTCCATATCTTTGAATGGAAGTGATCAATCAGAAAAAAAATTGAATCGAAATCGCCAATATACATATATTTTGCAAGTTGGAAGTGAACTCGTAGAAGGGGAATGTTGGACATTTTTGGAGTGAGTATGGGCCAATTATCTCCAGTGTAAGGAGAGGCTGATAGAAGCCAAAAAGTGAGATTAAAAATTTGAGAATTCGTTTTTCAATTCTTGATATAACAATAATTGAAGAGTGAATATTTTACTTTTAACCATCATAATTATTGAAATTATGAATTGAGAAGATTTGAAATATGAAGATTTCTTGTTTTTTTCCATATACATTTATTGAACTCCGTACCAGAGATACTGTGTATATCACCTGTCTCCACTCTCGTCTCCGTCAATCGTCATTAATATGCTCACCAATGCTCAGGTGTTAAAGAATGGGACCGGCATTAGGATTTCAAGAGTAGCGACCTCTGATTGAAATGTCAAAGCAGTGCAAATCAGTTGACGTTTTGGCCAAAGTGGTGCTGCGATCAAGATATGAAATATTCGAATCTGACTACAATTATACCTGAAATATTTATAAAGAACATTTCACAACTTCCATTCTCATAAAAACTCAAACCATACTCTGATAACGATAATATTCACTTGCAGACCTATAGTGTTTCTGATATTTGAAACAGTGCACACATGTCAGAGTGCTGCAAATTTGTTGGGGTTTCACCTAGAGTAGCGCTGCAATTCTAGTTTGAAATCCCAATAGTTAATCGCTTCGAGGGCAACACCTAATCAAACCCAAAACAAAACTTCTACTGGGTTCAAATATGAACCAGTGTCAGTTGTGAATTAGAATACCTTTTTAACAACGTGTCCCAAAATCACCTCTTTTATTTGAAAAAAAAAACATACTGCCCTCTTAGCAACTAGTGACGTCACGCACATATTTATTCATTTATTTATCGATTGATGATTTGTATTCTCGATTGGCTAATTCGTAAAGGAAGTTTTTTTATATATCAAGGTTTCGATCTGGTGAAAGAAATTTACTCTTGTTAGCTACGCGAACTACAATATGTAATAGACATGAAAAAAGTAAAGATATAAAATTTGAGGTACGTACATACTCATGACATGAAAATGATAAACCTCACATTGAAAGGTAAAGTTTTTGTTTCTGAAATTCATATTGATTATCACTACCTATTAATCCACTGAAATTATGCCTTTCCTCGCGTAAGCTTCATCCAATATTGATGTAACTACTGTCGTGTCAAAAAATCACCGGAGGACATTTTACATTCTGCACTGTATATACGTATATTGTGGAGACAACTTTGAATTCTCCAATTGTTTGTTTTATTAATGGAAGGTCTGATTTATTTTTTCCTCGATTATATATAAATGAAGGCCTTGCCTTAGTACAGTGAGAAGTTTCTCGGTGGTGTAGGTGTAAGCACGTCCACCGTCAAGGGGAAGACCGTTATTTATTTCCCCACCCGTGAAGCCTCGTTTATCCATTGCTTGAACAAGTTTCGACTTTTGAGCTTTGATTTCCCTATATAGGTGAGCGATAGGTGCATGTTCCACCTGACGAGTGGGTGCTGAGTCACGCACTCCCATGATACTACATCACGTGGAATATGAGCCATCACGAAACTCTTGCAGTTTTTGTCATGAGCTCTTGCTGCACTTTGGAACGTTTGATTACATGAAGGATTGAATATTTTTATGTAATATTATCTACTAACCTTAAGCAATTTCAAGGCAGGTTTAAGTTTCTCTTTTCCGCGAATGAGACTTCTTTCTTGAGCCTGAAATGACAGGCGCCAGTATCTACTCGAATGATGGTAGACAGTTTTTGGCGATTTTGGTACGATGAAGAAAGTTTTCTCGTCCTGAAAAAAATAATTTTATTGCCTTCAATGCAAAATCACACAAAGATGAGCTTATGAAAAGTGTGAATTTGGATTGCGACTGTTACACCTGAATTCCACGAAGCATCTTGTTGTTGATATTTCTCGCGACGAGAAGTTTCAACAATCTGTCAGTTTCTGCATTTGGAGAATGTTCTTTCATTGCCAACATCAAAAACTAGAACTGAATGTGTTACCAAGATATTAACTTATATCTGATTTATTGTTCGAATCACAATAAATGTATCTTATTTCAATTTCAGAAAATGAATGAATATACAAATTTATCATTTTTGATAATATTTAAAATTTGACGCGTGCCACTCCTACCCTCTGACCTGCAAGATCATTCACCAAATAAACTGACAAGCTTTTTAAGGTTTATTTGGTGAAGTATGAATATATAGTGTGAGACACAATATGAACCCTGCAGGGTTGTAGAGATTCGTGTAGACCCACTCACGTCGAGTCTAACCAGCCCTAATATATGTATGTAAGATTAACAGCTAAATCCAAGAATATATAAATAAACTCAGTGTTCCATATGAAACTTCTAACTTAGTGCCATTTTTAGGATATGCTGAAAGACTAACTTTGAGCCATTCAACCAAATTTTGACACCGTATGAACCACTTATCTTTCATACTGATACCAGAGTGTTAATAACATTGATTCAGAAATCTCTCCCCAAGCAGAAATCATAGATACGCCCTTGTTTCAGAAAAGAGAAATTAAATAATTTTTTTTCCTTATCCACGAAACAAAATTACTATTCCCGAAGTAGTGCTAGGACAAAGAAAATACAGAACAAGACATGAAACAAAAATACATTCAAAATATAAATGCCATACATACCGGGCATGGATTTGGTCTGTAACCCCCTTTTGGCCAACTATCACCGTTGAACAGAATGCAGGTAACAAGATCTATGTCCATCTGAATAATTATATCATCAAGTGTACCTCTTATTTCGAGAGTAAAAGCTGGACCCGCCTTACGGAAAGTTATCTTGAAAAAAAAGGAATGTCTCGTTGAGATATTTTCATAATTCCTGTCCGTTAAATCCTCAAAACAGCAGTTTTGCTCTTCTCATATGGTCTTCGTTACGTGTTGAGAGGAATAAAAACTATAAATACTTATATTCCCATATCCATAGTGCAGTTAGAAAAAAAATAATACTTGGCTTTTTGATGACAGAAAATCCCGACTTACTACGTGTAATTCCGAATTTCTTTATTAATTCTAATTTTTTCCATCGTTAAAATATTGCAATTAATTTTCTGCCAATTGTTTTTCAACAAATAGATAGATTTATTGAAGCTTTCAATTTGAGCAATTGACAAAACTTAAGTCAGAAAAATTCAACAGGCAAATGTCTCTTTACATCAATATAAATCAAATGAAATCACATGGTATTAATAAATACAATGGGCATATGAAGAATGAGTGAAAAGAACAAGTATATATCATAGATATAGATCTGAAACAAAATAAACTTATTCAACTTATTCGTGAAAAAATAAAGAAGGTTATTTGTCCTTGAATTCTTGTAATGCATATGGCTCAATGCCACACAACTGATCAAAGATACGTTTTTTAAAAGTTTTTCTCTATCCGATCTTCTTTTGATAATCGAGGGTGAGGTTGAAGAATTCAATTTATGTGTAATGCGGCCTATGCTCTGTATTCATCAATCTCTGTTTAGAACAATATAATTGGATTTCTCTCTGGTGAAATACTCATGTCTATATTTGTCTTTCTCAAAATGCGATTTGTTCTCGTATACAAAAAGTACACAAACATATATATATATATATATAGTTAGGTTTCACTTCATCAGTTTGATATTATTTTTTTAAAATGTGATTTTCATCTTCATCCAGTTGTTTGTTAACACTGCTTATTAAAGTATCGCCCAATATAGCATTTTAGAATCACAGAAATAACTTGAAATATTGGGGGACGGTTTCCTAGGATTCAGGTAATCAGGTAGATAAAAAAGTTTCGAGACGTATTGACAAAAAAAAAAGGGTAAAAAGACGAAGTGAACCCTTTTTTAAAAGATCTACTGATAAGACGATTAGACGCTATAGTTGAGCAGCGACGGATATTACTCTTTCTAAAATTAACGAAACACAAAAAGGGCAGAACCAAAACACACCGAATATTGTGACGTACAAAGTGGATGAAGCTGTCACTTTTTGAATTCCGAAACTTGTTCAAATCCTCAACAAATTCATTCTTCCCTTTGATATAATCATTAATCCTAGACATCGAGAGAAAAAAAACTAAATTTTTGGTGGCTCGTCCGGGATCGAGAATAATTAGAAGCTGTGAACGAGTTGGGAATAAATTGACTGTACCGTTTTGGCGTTTGTCAGGGTGAAATCCTTGCATATTTCAAAGAAGATTATCGGTTTTAATTGAACAAGTGCATAAAAATTACCGATAATTTTGCAAGAAAGCGTGATATCTAAAATTGCAAGTTTATTTTCATATTTTGGCATATTTTGGCGAAAGTGCCCGAGTCCGAAGGGAAAAGAACCGAATGCAATTTGTATAAGATATCACGCTTGAATGCAAAATTATCTGGTCACTTTTAAGCAAGAATGTGATTCATTGGAATATTTCACGAATGAAGAAATTCCCAAGGAAATGTGATTTTTTGTTCATTTATACTTTCCTCTATAGATTGTATGGAGCACTCACCAAAACCTGAAATGTTTTTCTATTTTTGAAGTCTATCTGACATTCTTTTGTGTTATTCACAGACGTCTAGCGATACGGTTTCAAATGTGTTGTTATGGTTCGCTAGTGCAATAGCTGATACAATGCAATTACCGCTGTAAGTTTTCGATAATTGCATTGCTCATTGCTCTTATGGGACATTTTATATATGTCCCAGGGAAATATTCGACGATAGAAGTTCAAGAACGTGTTCGTAGAAGACGAAAGGAGTAACACGAGATCTATTTCGAAATCCAAAGAATAGATTCGACGAGAGAGATCCAGAGACGTGTTTCTTGAAGACGACGGAAGTAAGACGAAGTGCATTTGATCGCTTACAATCATAAAAAGCTTTTCCAGAGGAATAAGACGTGAAAAAGATCCGAGAGAAGCAGCATAGACGTACTCACTAGTCCACTAAATGGTTATATTATATATATTATTATAGAATTATGGATTCAACAAGGTATGATGCACAATTTTTGTATAGAATGGAGGCATAGACGAGTTGAAAGGTCAATACACACCAGCTATCAGTAGAAGAAAATAGTTTGAAGAAGAACATTTTTCAATCATTCAGAATATCACTTAATTTAGTAAAATATTGTCACAATTTTCACGTTCATCTTGATATTTTGCCAAAAAATTTCATCCATTGTTTGACAAAATATTGAAGTTGCGACTCGACTTGTCTTGAATTCATTTGAAATTCGAATAGTTGACCGAGAGTTGTTCGTTTTATATTGGTTTTTGCATTGATTTATTTTTTGATCTGCCTGATTATTTGAAAATCTATCAATTTTTACTTTGTTGTGGTATACACGAATAAAATGCATAATTTGGGGGATTTCTCAAAGATTGGGAAAATATAGTGCACAAATTCATAAATTATTGATGACTAGGAAAAAGCGGAGGGAAGAGCCAGTTCAAGAGTATGTTTTGAATATGCGAGAGATTAGCAGCCGAGCAAACATAGAGACAGAAGCTCTGATACAATATATCATCGATGGTATACAGGATGACACATCAAATAAAATTGTTTTGTAAGGAGCGAGGAACTTTGCTGAATTTAAAGAGGAAGTTAAATTATACGAGCAAATTACAACCGTGAAGACACAATATTCACAGGAAAGACTGGAGAAAAGAAACGAAGAAGGACAATGACGAGAAGAAGCATAAAAGAAGCACCATTGGAGTTTGCTTCAATTGTGGGCAATAAGGTCATTTTGTGGTGCCACCGGCAACAAAGGAAATAAATTCACAAAAAAATACTCGATTCCATAAAGTCTTCATTCAAGGAAAAGTTTTCTAATTAAGTTTTGTTTCATATCCGTTCATGTTGAACCTTCAAATTAAACTATGTATTCACTCAAGTGAAACAAACAGGAAAATTTTGTTTATATTATCAAAATCATAGTAAAGTATTAACACTTTTGAAAAAATCCAGAAACGCTTGCATAATTAATTCTAAATCAAAATTTCGACAAATGGCCGAAATATTCAATGAAGTTTGTATTAAAGAATTATACAGAATATTAAAATTTTCGATCCTTACCTTCATACCAGCACACACGAAATGGACCGAAACATAAAAGCCTTCCACTCTCGAGTTGATAGTGGGGGAGGTAATTAATACGTGTGACCTCAATACCGAAACTCGTGGCAAATAATGTCGCAATTTCTACGACTTATTTATGCGATGTTTTGAAAACCATAAAAAGTAATGGGGAGCTAGGCAATTAATGTCGCAATTTTTACGACTTATTTATGCATTGTTTTGAAACCCATAAAATCTAATGGGGCAGCTGTTCAAGCCACTTCCTAAAGCTTGCGAAATTCGCAACTCAAAGGAATCTTTCTTTGTTCGATGGGGGATATAAAAACATTTGCGAATTTCAAATTCATCAGTAGAGTCAAGTCAGCCAGTCAGTAAAGTTCAGTTCAGTCAAGATCAGTACAGTAGTCATGAGTCTAGTGGCTCGTATCAAAATTCTATTGTTCAAGTGAGTGATGTAATTTATACCTGAAAGTACAGTAATGATGGTAACCAAACAACTCAGTGCAGTAATAAATCAGTCGCTAGAAGTGCTGAACGTTAAACTGAAGTACACTCAGAATCGCTCCTCAAAATGTGTAAGTCTAGCCGTTAAAGTCGAAGCGATGATATGATTATTTATGTACCATGTCCGTACGAGATTGTAATGAACGAAATTATGTGAGTTCTATTGACTTGTCGACGTATTTTGTATTTTCTAATCATCGATTTTGGGCCTTATGTACTCCCTGCCTTATTTGTTGAATGTTCGAGATGCCGCTTATCCAAAACAAATTAAAAACTGTTGAAAATTCCGCCAATTGTTATTATTTCCACCAGGAATTCACGAACTAAAAATAATCATGTGCGACTGGGTATTTAACATCTGAAGGACCGCTCGCCTTTTTGCCAACCAACGATACCTGGTCGTCACAATTTATCCAATGAGTGTCCGGATTAAGCGAGAGGACTGAAGTGTTTTGTTTGTTCTGGTTATGGTCATGTATCAACCAAATGTCCCGAGAAGAACAAAGGAAGTGGAAGTTCGACTATGACGATAATGGAAGTGGTTCCGAAAAACAGTGTGAAATTGATTATAGAGGATGTTCAGTTGTTAGCACTTCTAGATACAGGAAGTGATATTACTGCGATACGACAGGATGTGTATGAGACATATTTCTAAAATATAAATTTAGATGAAGAATTTCTGACACTGAGAGGTATTGGATGAAACAAAATAACAACAATGGGATCTTTTGAAAAACATGTTTTTATCAATAAAGAGCAGATGACACTGAGAATTCATGTTATTCCTGATGAAGCATCCAACTTCAAAGCGATAGTGGAAAATGATATTCTATCACAAGCATATATTGTTTTCAGAAACGGTGAAATTATTGTTCCAAAGAAGGAAGCAGATAATTTTCTGATGAAGATCAACTTGAATGAAGAATCTGATAGGAAAACCGAGGTAGTAAATTTGAGTCACATAGAAAATGAAGAAACCCGAGAGGCAGTAAAAACGCCTGAAAATATCAAAAACACAGACGTGAAAATTATATTGAAGAGTGAAGAGCCTGTTTACCAAAGACCGAGAAGATTAGCATTACCAGAAAAACGAGTGGTAGAGAAACAAATAGAGGAATGGTTACAAGAGGGAATTATAAGACGTAGTTCATCTGATTTCGCTAGTCCAATAGTTCTTGTGGAGAAGAAAGACGGAAGTACAAGAATTTGTTGTGATTACAGGACACTGAACGGAAACATAGTGAAAGACAGATTTCCTCTAATTAAAGATGTATTGGACAGACTACAAGATGCTGATTACTTCAGTACAATAGAACTAGGAAATGGATTTTTCCATGTTGGAATAGAAGACGACAGTATTAAATATACTGCATTCGTCACTGATCACGGACAATTTGAATTCCTAAAATGTCCTTTTGGACTCTGTAATAATCCAGCGGTCTTCCATAGATTCGTTAGTACCGTCTTTAGAGAGCTTATGGATGAAAATATAATGCTTTATTATATGGACGATATAATAATATTGAGTTCTACGGAAGGACTCAAGAGATTGCAGAAAGTTTTACAGGTTGCAAAAGACTAGGGATTGGATTTGAACAAGAAGAAATGTCAATTACTGAAAACACGTATTGAGTTTTTGGGATTCATAATTGAAGATGGAAAGGTTCAACCATCCAACGAAAAAACTTTAGCGATCAGGAAGTATCCACAACCAACTACCTTAAAACAGATCCAGTCATTTTTGGGTTTGACGGGATATTTCCGCAAGTTCATTGCATCTTATTCAATTATTGCAAAACCTTTGAGTGACCTGCTGAGGAAAGAGCAACACTTCATAATCAATAATCCTAGATATCTAAAGAAAAAACCACGATTTTCAAGTGACTCCTCAACACTCTAATTGCATAACACTTACTTGCTGGTTTTTTGCGAGATGATCAATATGTACCTCATAATTCAGTTTGTCATCTATATATATTCCCAACAGTTTTGAACTTGAAATAGTCTTTCACTACTTAGCTGAATATACTCCGGAATACTAATATTTTTGAGAACAGTTTTGAAGAGGATGCAGGCTGTTTTAGAGGTGTTTAAAAACAATTTTCTGTTATTAAAATATGTGAATGCTATAGAAATACTATTTGAAATTGATTTTTCCGAATTACGGTTCTTGTTTACTGGTAAAATTATTTATATATACAATGAATAGCAGAGGCCCAATCACACTTCCCTGTGGCACTCCTTTTTCTATTTCAGTGAAGCCTGAGAAAAAATCATAGTAGCCTAATATGTACTTTCTTCCTGCTACTAAAATACGATTTCAAGAGATTCGGAGAATTTCCTCTAATTCCATAATTGAAGAGCTTTCGAAGTAAAATGGAATGACCAACACTTCACTGAGATCTAGGAGAACACCACAGACACAAAGGTTCTGTTTAAATAAGTGTTGAATTTCATCCACAAACTTGAACAAAGCTGTTTCGGTGCTTTTGCCTTTGAGAAAACCATGCTGGAAATCATTGAACAAATCGTGTGCCTCAAAAAAATTCATAATTCTCAATGATATAATCATTTTATTTGAATAAATAGATGGCTAGAATTATTTCCTCTTCAGTCACTGGATGGAAAAATATCGAGTTGGGGTTTGTTTTATTAGGGGTAGGATTTTCAGGGCAACGAAAACTCTCGATAAATGGTGAAGGGTTCACAAAATGGACAAAACATCCAGATACCCATGGGTATAGGAAAAAAGTTCTTCCCTTTTGAGGTTATCCTCCTCTGTTTCCTCTCTCCCCCCCCGTATACATTTTTGTATTAATCGTTACCAAGGGCTATTATTTGCAAGGTGCTCACTTTTTCTTTCATACTTCTAATTTCTCCATTCAACATCCACTTTTTGTTTCCCATTCGCTCCTCTTTGTTTTTATTACTTAATTGAAAAGAAATAACTTCAGAGATCACAAAATTTACTAATAGTTGCGATAGTGACGATAACAAGATTCTCAGATTACTAATGAGCATTCATATTTTCGGCACTTACATTCTTGTAGGGAAGATAAAAAGTATAGCTCGACGAATACAGGAAGAAATTTGAGATTTCGAAACGGCGTATAAGAAAGAGAGGCTGAACAATCCTCAAACTATATAGAACGAAAACTTCGAATTATTTCGCTGTGTTTTGAATCGTATTATGTCAGTTTTCCCGTGAAGTCGAACCTTTGTAGGCTAAATAACATTCCTCATATAACTGAAAAATGAAATGAAGGTTGAATAAAGGAATTTTTTCATGTTACATTTCTATAGATCATTATGTTTCATCCATAATACAACAATTTCACAATAACTGCAACAACCTCAATACATATCTGGATCATGTCTGAGATATCTCAAAAGAACAACGGGATGTTAATAGAATACTCACTGTCGGGACATCCTTTAATAATAGTCCTCATCAAATCATTTGTTCCACAAAAAAGACCATATGATACGAGCATTTATATCTATCATAAATTCAGAAAATACCATATTTGCGGATTAATGCTTTTATGAATCAATACTTCGAAAAATTTCAGACATGATTGAAATGACGTATGTATTTAAGGGCCAGGAGTGCTGGGACACTCATTGAACATCCCCTGGAGAACATTTCTTGGATCCTGGAGTCGTGACGCCCAAAGACGTGAATGTGACGAACATGAGATTATGCCCTTGTGTTGTGTCACAGCATAGCTATGCTGTGGTTGTGTGTTGTTAGGATATATCCTTTCGTATTCTCCAGAACCATCAAATTGTCAATTTTGCATATGGCTTGACGAAAGGTAGATGCTTACCCATAGATCAGGCTGGCCATGTGAAAAACCGTTGATGGCTTTTTGGATCAATCCTTGAATCCAATTCGATATTCTCTCAGTATCCAGATAATTGGTGCCAGGTTCACATAAAAAACACAAATCCCTACAAAACAATTTTGTTGAATGAGTATATAAGTGACAAAACATGTTCTTGTCAAAATACTGCTATAAAATCTTCAAAAAAATGAAAACTCGATGTGAATGAATATGGACTATGATATTTTATATTTATTGATTTTCAATGAACATTTTAGATAATTATATTCCTAGGAACACATTGCCCTTTAACGTTTTTTAAGATTTTCGAATTATGTTGTACCCAACTTTATCTGTTGAAGGTACGAAATGTGCCTTATTGGTACCTCAGATTTTTTTGGAGACCAAATGGGTCGTGAGTTGTGAGATCAAAAAGATGTTATGAACATATCTAATCAGGAAAAAAGGGCGCCAATTAGTTTGAGTTCATGCATGAATACGTGATCAATATAATTAATCAACTCATAAATCAGTTATTGAACTGGTGGAATGATGAAAAAAAAAGAGAATATTGTTGAGACTTATAATACCTTCAAAAATAGAATATTCACATATATACAATTGGAAATACTGGTACTATTTCTTTGATGATTCGTCCACAAAGTTACCAAATTTGTATCAACCTAGTTAATTGAAAACCAATCATGTCGTGAAAGAGGTAGGTGAATTAATAGCGTTCGCATACGTATGGTCAAGCTTCACACATTGTTTGACGAATAAAGTTTCTGTTTGAATTTTTGTTTTACGTAATCAAATAAACGAAATTGGGAAATATTGTTATAAAATGTTACACATTTTCAAATCAGCTGCAAACCTGGTAGTTAATTCCGGACTTCCATTCATCAATCCCGTCTGAAATGACGATCTAGGTACTTTAGCTCTATTCCAGTAACTCGGGATGAAATGAGATCGGGAATTTTATCTTTGATGAACGAAATCTTAAAAATGATCTCTCAAGTACGAGAAAATAGCTTTCCAAGCAGATCCAAATATCCTTCACGATTAATATGTTAGGAAAAATAGAAGAGGCCTGAAAGTGGAACGAGAATTTATAGCAAATTCAATGAAATGAATCGGAAAAAGCTCACCTTGGATTGTGTGTGGCCTCAAAGTGAAATATTTTATTCGACAACGAATCTAAAAACTCTGTTGAGGTATTTCTCATTCAACAAGACTTCTTGGTTGAAATTCCATCAAATCCATAAACCATGTATAAAATTCAACAACTTGAAATTTCTTGTATGCACTCAACAGTTATGATCTTTCGTCTTTCGGATCTCCTCGACATAAATTCTCGTATTCTTTCAGGGGAAATTATTTACTAAAACGCTATGCTTATGAATTATAAAAAGTTACATACCAGCGTACCTTAAAAGTTCGAGTGGAAATGGTTTCACGAAGTAATGGTGATCCATTGATTGCTTGGTATAATTGATTTATAAATATCATTTTCGGAAGGGACTCATACCTTAGTTACGTATTCAGTGAAATTGTAGCGTACAATGAATACGTATTCATGATATTTCCTATTTTGAAAAAGACCAAGACTGGTAGCAATGAAAACATTTTGATAGTCTCAGTGTCATTAATTTAGTAGCAGACACCACCAAATTCGCAATGAATAGTTATTTTCACCGGAGAAAACTCGATGTACATTCGGAGATATACAGATTGTCCCTTATGTTAAGTTATTGTAGATCAATGAATCTTCATGAAAAATTTAAATGTTACAATGTTCCGATTCAAGTTATTTAATTTGGAATATCTATTAGGTACTCACTCTTTATTTTCCAAAGTAGCGTGGACGTATCCTGGCATAGTACTTCTAACTACTTCAGGCTTGAGGTTTTTCGACAACACTAACAATAGATCTATGTCATACTCGTCTGGATGACCTACTTTCAATCCGTCGTAGTAACTACCCCCATAAAAATAAGTACTGAAGAGTTTTTTGAAACGAGGATCGATGTCTCTCATTTTGCCAACAATTTTCGAAATGAACTGTAAAAAAATTCCAAGCAAAAAAGTGTTTTGTAATTGTTACTAAAATTAAGAAATCTATAAATCAGATATATTAAAAATAATGTGAAGCCGCTAAAAATACAGATGGAATTCCGTCATTGTACTTGAAAGACGAATAAAAGTATTTTGACAAATGTCTGCTTAGCAACTTACTGCGTAAGAAAATAGCTATTTGTTCAGCCAGTCCTGTTATAACAGGAAATAAATAGTATGTATCAAATTTTGACCTTGAAGTACACATATTTTCCTATAAAAAATGATGTATAAACTATGAGTTTTATTTTAGTGTTTCAGAAGTAGTTGAAAAATTATTACCGATAATCACAGCTTCAAAACTATTTTTTTTCTAACGAAAATTCAACGCGTAGTATAATAAGATATTTTTTCTAGAAAAATATGTATATTTCGGATTAAAATTTCGAAACATACTTCCTATTTAGGCATTCGAGAAAAAAAAGTATGAGAATTGCAAATTACTTGACACCATTGATGCAGGAGGCAGTTTGAGCAAGTATATGCTGGAAAACAACTACTTTCCTGGCTGTAAAACAGCCAGAATGCAAATATCTTCGAACGTAAACCGAAATAGGCCCTAACCGAAAAGAGTTACAGTTCTTCTACTGTATAAAATCTCGACCTTGATGAGCTATACCCTCATTTCAAAAAATCCTACAAACAACCGAATTGAGGTGTATACAATGCTTTCGTCATCAGTCATCACCCAGTATACAGAGGAAAACTGAATTTTCCACCCAAAAATGGAAGGTATAGATCACGAAAAAACTATTGACGAAGCTATAAAATTTTGATTTTACGGAAAAAATAGTTCAATGGCTTCTGGATACCATTGATGGCACTAGTCAGTTTTTCAGGGTCTATCAAGTTATTGTTTCTTACAACAGCATCGTTCTGAACATCATTCACGCTCATCAAACCGATACATCCTGTATATATTTTACGATTTGGATATTATTTGAGGTGAGAGTGTTCGATTCCAAGCAAATTTTCCAAATGATTTGCTGAATGCCTAAAATGTTCAATCGAAAATCGTAACGATTATTCCTTTCAAGAACGTCTTCTGAAGCTCTACATTATAAAGAAATATGTTTTGATTACGACTTCAAAAAAAAGCAACAGGGGTGGTTGAAGTTGAAGTGAAACACACTGTAGGGATCCCAAAATTACCTCGTTCATGAGAACGTTATTCCTAATTATCTCTTCTTCAGGTAACCGAATATAATCTCGATTTATCGCTTGTAGAATGTTCTCCATTTGTACTTGTTTGTACTTGTTCAAATCACTCATATTTTCAATAGTTCAGCTGAAACAAAAGAAACGAAAGCGTTGAAGAGCGACGAAGTATTTTTTAAATCAACGGTTCGTAATTTTTAGTCCATATACTCGAGAGCTATCAATGAGAGGTACTTCTGATATAAGTTATATCAAACTGGACAGCTATGATAAAGGTATAAGGATATTCATATTCTTGGGGGTGATTTTCATGTGATTCAGTGCCAAGCCTGCCTAGCCATGAAATTATAAATTCACAGCCCAAGAGTTCAATTCATTTTTTTTGCGAATGTCGGCAAAACCATCACTAAGGATTTGACAAATATGCAGGGTACCATCCCTGTCTCCAGTGAGGCTAAACCGCGAATATCTGGTTCGTTTTTCTCGGAGCCAATCTCTGATATTGAGGTTAGAAATGCAATTTCTGATCTCAAAAACACTAGTTCTTTAGATGTATTTAATTTAAATAGAAGGGCCATAAAAGAGACAGCAGACGTTCTGATCCATCCACTCACTATCCTTTTCAATGCATGCATTGAGGAAGGAACTTTTCCAGATGCTTTATTCAAGAAAGGAGATGTAGAAAATTTATAAAACTATCGCCCTATAGCGAGTGTTCCGATATTTGGAAAAATCTTGGAAATAATTCTAAAAAACAGATTATACATTTATTTTCACCAAAACCTTAATCAATTTGGATTCAAAAAATCAACATCTACTATAAAATGCTTTAAAAAAAGTTATTGACAAAATTGTTGAAAGTTTCGAGAACAGAGAAAATACAGCAGCTGCTTTGGGTGACCTGACTTAAACGTTTGAGTGTGTGGCTCATCCCTTATTGATCAGCAAACTTGAAAATTATGGCGTAAGAAGAATACCTTTGGCCCGTTTCTCGTCCTACCTAACGAATCGAAAACAGTATATTGCAATTGATACAGAAAATGTGTCAAGTCTTGAAAATATTGAATATGGAGTTCCGCGAGGCTCACTCCTACGGCCCCTCTTATTCATAATATATACTAACGGTCTCTTCTCCTATATGTCATCAAACGAATGCAGCTTCTTTGTAGATGACACAACTCTTTTCTGTTCAAGTAACGATGAGACTGGGTTACGCAATGAAATTAGCAAAGTCTAGGACAGAGCCAGAACATGGTTCAGGTGCAAAAACCTTATGCTGAATGACACAAAGACACACGGAATATATTTTCCCACTAATGCCGCCATACCAAAAGGAGAATGCCTTAAATTGAAAAGTAGTAATACTGGTATACAGATAACGTATATTTTCATTTTGGTATTGTTCCGTTTACATTTTATATAAATTGCTCATAACATATACCCTATTATAATATGCATATACATTAATGAATACCGATCAAGTAAATTCCCTTACAAGAATTCATTACTTGTAGCAAAAACGATGATTTTTCCAGATGAAATGAGTAGTAATGGCTAAACACTGAATTGATTTGGTATTGTTACGAAATGTCCAAGTGCCGGCTCTTTCGTTCATAAACGCAGAATAATAGGTTTGTTCTAGCAACACATTTGACCGTTTGGAAATTGGTCTGAAGCAGTCAGAGGCATGCGCAAGATGAATATTGAAGAGCGAAATTCATTTTGCGCATGCCTCTGACTGCTTCAGACCGTTTGGAAATTGGTGCTAGAACAAACCTAATATGAGGGGTCGAAGAGCGAACGTCATTTTTCCTGGAACTCGTAAATCCCGTGGAGAATTCGATACACATCATCGAGACCTCTCTCGAAGATTCTCATAGGCTTACGCAGGTATAAAAGGAGACACTTCATCGCCGGAGAGATAGTTATTGACAGTTATTCGAGGATAGAGTTTAGCAGAGTTATTCGGATAGTTATTCAGATAGTTATTCGGAGCTTAGTGGAAAGAGCTTTGGTATTGCTAAGTCGAAGTAGAAAATTTCTATTATCAGAGCGTTTAGTACAGAGCGTTGGATATTTAGCTGAGCAATTCAGGTGATTATATTGTATTGTGTTGTGATAAAGTTGTAATGAAAGTAGTTCAGTGTTGTTTGGAGTTTTATTCAACGAACCCTAAGAAAATATCGTAACAGTCTACATAGCAAAAAAATCTTTGCTGTGTGTGGTCAGAACTTTTTTTTTGTGTAATATCGAGTTCATGATCTCCTTCAAACTTCACTCACTGCATGTTTCCGAAGGCGAAATGATACTCTCCTATATAAACATGGGGTAAAAAAAATGTATCATCCTCTCTATATAATATTCAGAAGTTGCTGATTACTGTCATATTTTTTTATTTGGATTGAATGTAGTGAGTCTCAGTATTTTGTACCGTTTAGGTTTAGATTTTTTCATTGAGAAAACCCGGCAGTTCGAGGCAGTAAGGAACCCAGAGTAGTGCCCCAGGTACCAAAAAAACACTTAATTTTTCAGCCTATTCAGGAAAAGCGGTTGATTAAAAGTGAGTTCAAAAACCCACAATAAAATTCTAGTGTTTCGGAAAAAAAAACGTATTTTGTCGGAAATCACATCAGAAGAAAATAAACATGTAAAACTCCTTTCGTATTTATCATTGTACAGTTGCTAAGACTGAACATTATGGTGTAAAAGTGAAAACTTACTTACACCAACACCAAAATGATATCACGAGCAATCGACGAGCGTTTCGTTTACCAAGTTGAAAAGAAAAGAAAATTTCTTTTAACCAATATCCCAGGTTTGAAGGAAACCCCTCAGAAGCTCAATCAAGCTTGTGAGAGCAAGGGATACCCGTGACCTACAGTTTATGCAGTGGAACCACTTATATATAATCTCGAAAGCGTTAAGATGATTTCTTTTCTACACTGAAAAACCAGAAACGCGATTTCGAAAACAAATATGAAAGTTGCATATATATCCCCTTATGAATAATTTCAACTCCTTAGTGATCCAAAGGTCTGTAAAATTCGAAATCAGTTTCAAAGATCGCAACGAAGAGTACATTGGACAGAGTCGGTGAGCTATAAAAACTCGGTTCAAGGAACATCATGCCCACATCCGATACGAAAGAACGAAATAATTCAGGATTGCTCAGCATGCTCTGGATGAAGATCGGAAAATTAGTGAATGCAATTTGAGACTGATCGAAAGTACTAATGACATTAGTTCTCGATGTTCGAAATTATAGGGCCAATTAGTCTTATATTGAAAAGTAAATATGGATAATTATAAGACGAATTTCTTAACACGATGCATTTTTGGAAGTGATTCCTCAAGTCCTGTGTGATATGTAGGTTGTGATTCAGTATCAGTTTTTTCTGTCGAAGATGCTAAAAGGGTTAGCAGAACGCGCTCCGAGCGCGAGTGAAATCAATTTTGCAAATGCAATTGAAAAATTGTTTATCAATCTTTTTCCGGCTCAATAATGCGCCCTCGAGATAGTTTTGTGACACTATGTATAAATTTTTGTTTAATCTTCATTAGTCAGTATTCTTTTCTTGAAAGAAATGATTGGTGTTCGAACTATGTCTTGAAAAATTCGTCTCGATATTTCCCACTTCCAAATACTTAGTTATTAATGATTTCAAGAAATATTAAAAATCTGAAAATCTATAGGTAGGTACTTTGGTACTCACATAATACACTATTTCTATATTCTCAATTCATATACTAGTATATAGTTCAGAGATCAGCGATAACAGCTCATAATTTGTTTCTACCGCCAACAATAGCAACCTACTTGCTGATATGGCATTTATCTTATCAAGAGCTACTAATATAAAATTTGCAATGAACCATATCGATTAGCCAGACTCATCCTGCCTTGTTGTGATAAGTTTACAAAGTAAAATACTTTGTAAAAATTAATTTGATGAGTACAAAATTTTGAGGAACTCTTTTGTCTCACTATAAATAATTTCAAAAGAAAACAGAACTTCTTAATGAGGAGTAACATTTGCGAAAATTTCTTCTGTGAATAATCCTGCACCGGCTAGATATAATTCAGCAGCCTTCATGGTAATTGCCAGGGGAGTAGTTGTTTTCTGGCAGTTTTATATCACCAACCTACCGAGTAGGTGTCAGAAATTTAGTTCGGTACTATAGTGAAACAAATATTCGTTGCTGAAAGGGGGGTATTGAGTTTTTTTCAAATGGAGGGGTATAGTCAAATTTATCTATTTCATCAAATTTCTCCCAGCGTGATTCACGACTTCTGGAAGGAAAAATCAATTCAGTTTTCATTTACGCCGAAGCTGGACGTACACATCATGTAGGTCAATTAGAGGTTGGTTGAATAAATTGAAGCAATTTTTTAATCAAATTTTCATCGTTCCATAAGTTTTCCAGAATTTTGGTGATTCATCTTGAGCGATTTTCTTCAACAAAAAGACTTAAAGAGAAATTAATTTGATTTTCCAGTAGAAGGTCCGAACATTAGTGATTATGCAGCAAACGATACAACTTATCTCTTTAATCTCTACGCACTCTTTACTACAAATAACGGCCACTTCACGGCTTACTATGGAAACTTTCATTCAGCTCATATTCAGTTACTGGTCAATGAAAATATGTTTTCGGATATAAACACTTCGGCACCCTAGATATATAATCAGTCAACTGAGGGAAAAAGAAATTGATTTATTGATTATATGATAATCCGGTCAATCCTTTAAGGAAAAAAATTTATTCAATGTCAAAGGTCAAAAAAGTTTTTCGCGATTTTCAGCGGAACGGTAAGTTTCATCATAAAAATATCTCAGACAAAAATTGTAGATCATAAAATAATCTACAAAAAATGTGTCAATACTTTTTTTCCTACGAGCCACCGTTTTTGAGATATAACGTATTTAAAAAGTTGTTCAAGTTGTTATCATAATATGCATGAGTGCGCCACGTATATATATATATATATATATATATATATATATATATATATATATATATATATATGAAAACCAAATCTTCTTTCGAACAATCTGTTCAGGCCAGTCTCAAATTACCTACACAGTAGGTTTCGGCTGGCACCCGTCAGAAAACAACTACTCCCCTGGCTAATACCACGAAGGGCATTGAATTATATCCGACCAGGTGCCAGTGCAGGTTTCTTCACAGAAGTAAATCCTGCATTTGCTTTCGTCGATACAAATGAAGGAATTGATTTTCAATTATAGGGACGGACACACTTGCAGACCGGTTTCGGGCTATTTGGCCACTCGTCAGTGCAAGGCAGTGCCATCATCAACATAAAGTCGATGATTTCCCATAATTAAAAATCAAACTCCTACACGAGTATCAAGCCCCGGCCAAAGCTGATGCGAACAACGAAGTTGTTACGCCATCTACCAATGGACGAGGTATTCCAAAAGCAAACCGAATATGCCCATTCCTCCTGCGAGGAAAATGTAAAAACACTTGACATAGTCGGTGGGCATACTTGAAGACTGGCGTTAAATCAAATCTTCTTTCGAACAATCTGTTCAGGCCAGTCTCAAATTACCTACACAGTAGGTTTCGGCTGATACTCGTGTAGGAGTTTGAT
This sequence comes from Zygogramma bicolorata, assembly GCA_032362365.1. NCBI lineage: Eukaryota > Metazoa > Arthropoda > Insecta > Coleoptera > Chrysomelidae > Zygogramma > Zygogramma bicolorata. The sequence continues at coordinate 213,873 of JAVJAQ010005047.1, forward strand.
TTTTAATTATGGGAAATCATCGACTTTATGTTGATGATGGCACTGCCTTGCACTGACGAGTGGCCAAATAGCCCGAAACCGGTCTGCAAGTGTGTCCGTCCCTATAATTGAAAATCAATTCCTTCATTTGTATCGACGAAAGCAAATGCAGGATTTACTTCTGTGAAGAAACCTGCACTGGCACCTGGTCGGATATAATTCAATGCCCTTCGTGGTATTAGCCAGGGGAGTAGTTGTTTTCTGACGGGTGCCAGCCGAAACCTACTGTGTAGGTAATTTGAGACTGGCCTGAACAGATTGTTCGAAAGAAGATTTGATTTAACGCCAGTCTTCAAGTATGCCCACCGACTATGTCAAGTGTTTTTATATATATATATATATATATATATATATATATATATATATCTCTTATCTAGAGTTCTTATATATGTTGAAATATTTTTCTATCGGTGATTGTAATTTATACTCAAAATATAAAATATACATAAGTTATAACTATAAGAATATCAGGTCAAATGAAACCCAGTCCCTTACTTCATACGCCAGTGTAACTTCGAGACAACCACTTTTTTAATTTACATCGCTTTTTATCTTTTCCAATTTTCACAAATTTCCGTAATTTTGCAATAGTTTCAAATTGAACAGGATCACAACTGACCGGTGTAGGCCTACGGGGGAAACCACGTTGAAAAAACGCGCCTAGTACACTATACCTCATAGGTGGCGTGGAAACGTGTGCATATTATAACGATTGCAACTTGTACAACTCTTTGAACCGTTATATCTCAAAAACGGTGACTCGTAGGAAAAAAAGTCTCGATACATTTTTCGTAGAATATTTTAGATCTACAATTTTTGTCCGATATATTTTTATGATAAAACTTACCTTTTCGCTGAAATTCGTGAAAAACTAATTTTTTTGACCTTCGACCTTGAATAAATTTTTTTCCATACAGGTGAAAGATGGGGAACTTACAAATTTTATTTTCAATCATATTTTTAACAACCTTACTGATTTTCAGTTTGATGGGAATCTATGTAGCTTCGAATGTTTAAATTGACCGGAGTAATAAGTCGTTTCTCGTTACAAAAAAATCCCAATTTTGATTTCCTTATTTTTCATATAGGAATGAAAGGGTATACCTAGACCAACTATACCTCTGACTATACTAAATGACAAACGTCACATGAGTAACTTTTCTTGGAAAATGGAAAAAAAATGTAATTGAATGCCTCTGTTGCTAGAGATATAATCTTCTTTTTTTCTTGATAATGTATTGAACCACTGCATGTACCATAGTTTCGAAATCTTTACTTCTTTTGCAGAAGTTTTTTCATATTGATTTGGAAATGAAATAGGTTGTGGCAGGATCTTCCACCAAAAACTTCTTACACATGAAAATGAACTTTTAATAATAACATTCTAGTAACATTTCCAGTTGAAAATCGTTCATGTTTCTAGCAAATTTATCAGAATATATTTCAAGGACAAGTATCCGGAAAGACTGTTTTATAAATGAAGTTTCATCCGAATCACTTTCAGCTCCGTTAGCTTTATTTTCAACTTGAGGTCACAAAAATGGAAAGTACCTACCTTTCAAGTTTCAGATATAATCGCGCGAGAAAATTAAAGAGAAAGAAAATTAAAAATTTTTAAAATCATATCCATTCAAAACTTGTCACGGCTGTTAAAAAATATACTCTGAAGATAAAGAAAAATTCCAAACCCAAATGTGGAAAAAATTCACCATTGTTAATCGCGATGAAACCAGCAGAGCTGAAATAAAAATTTGTTATATTTCAGAAGAGTAGCGATCATAAAAATGTGTATGTCTACCAAGAGAGAACAGTACATTCTATATCCAAGATATCCACAGATAATAGGTATATGGATTTGCCTAGAATAACAAAGTAATAGATTCGACTTATCGGCATGCAATACTATTCTGATTCACCCTGTACATACCCCGGATGTACGAACGATCGACGATCCTACGACGGTATACGGTAAACAACTGCAGAACGCGGGTCAAATTGAAACTTAATTGCAACTTTGTAACTAATGTTTAGAGCCCAACAAAATCCGTTCTATGGACACGTAGTAAATGCAACACTGTACTTACAATAATGGAAATGAATTTGTTGCAAGGTGCATCTAGCTCTGTTGAGGCATTGTGTTGTTTGTTGTTTGGTGCAAAGTTGGGTTAGGTATTGTCATTGTCATATTCCATTTCTATCCGTGGCTTCTCACTCGATCACCACGTAGGTATATCCGTATCCCATTGCATTGCGTTTCGTCAGTTGTTTGGCAGGGTTGCCAGGTCTAAATTCGCCGATTCCTCGCTCTGGTGATAATTTTAGTTTAGATAAATCGTCATTGTGCACCATTACTTTTCAATTTATGAATAATATTGTTGAATCTTTCAGGTATCGTAATCGTAATTACTGTTTGAGGATGATTTGAAAAATATGCCAATGGAGTCGGTGGTCGATCTAATGCATCTTCAGGGTGATATTAATAGTCTATAGCTCACTGCCCATACAGCACCCAATATCCTATGGACGTCCAATTGATGTCCATTTCATGTCGGAATAGCCTTGGACCAATTTTGGATATCCATAGGATATCCAAATTTTGGATATCCAAAGTATTCCCAGTAAAAAATATCCATACGATGTACAAAATGGATATCCTTTCGGATATCCACGGTGGATATCCATGAAGGATATCTTATGGACATCCATTTCGTACATTTATTGTACAAATAATTAATGTTTCTTCCGCCGTGGCACCCTACGAATTGGCAACGTGATTGGGCCTTTTACATGGACATTCCAGCAAAAAAGTTGATATATTTAACTTTTTATCCTTTTAACCCTTTAGTGCCCGACGGTACTTCTGAGTACCACCAATTTCTACACTTCCTAAGTCTGCATTCCTACTAAACAGAGGCTCTGCGGCCTGACGGTATATTGAAGTACCGTCTTATGAACCAATAGGGGTAGAGCGAACATTTATAACGCACTTTGCAAGTATTCCACGGTCAGTTGTATGTTGTGGTCCCAAGTAGATGGTAGCGATTTCGGTTCATCATTTTATTGTCGTTATTGCAGTTGTTTTATTTTATTTTACTGTTGTTTTATGGCATATAGAGGTGCTGGCATCCATACTAAGTACGTTTATACTATGATAATGTATTTTCAATAATTTTTCATACTAGATAAAACTCATTTTCTCGTAGTACTGAGAAGTACCGTCAGGAAATATGGATGGCAAAAAAATTTGATTGTTGTATACAAAACCATTATCTGCAAATGAGTTACAGGACATTGCAGATGGTATCCTTACTGAAGATTTGCCCCTTGATAATAATTTGTTGACAGATGAAGATGAAAGTGACTACCGAGGATGTGAATCTTGATTTGGAAAATGCTTTTGTAGATTCCATTCCAGTGTGGTCAAGCTGTCTAAGGCGCGGTCCTATTCAGTTTGGCTTTTTCACTGCTGGTTCGAACCACGGTCGGGGCAGAATTTTTCTGGCCGGCTCGGTGCGATAGATTGTTAGTTGCCTAGATACCAATCCTGGTAGGTGGGATATATGTATTGAATACACCAACCGACTTGGTAACAGTGTGCATGGGTTCTTCAGGGTTCTTCTACGCTACCATAAAAAAATCAGTAAGACGCCACCAAAGCGCTTCGGCACCCAAAAACAATTAGCCGACCCTTGCCCGCACAAGGCTCTGCCTTCTGGGTGCACTCGAAAGAGTGTTGATGAAGGGAGAAAGAAATGACAGCAGAAAATTGTTGTGAAATTGATGATGCTTTCAAAGTTCCTCAACCATCCTGTTCATACTTTATTCCATCATCAGACGTCTTCTTGAGTTGATGACGTTAGACATGGAAATCGTGGTGCTCATTGGGTAGTGTTGGGAAATATTCAGAAAATATGCAAAATGTGCAGTTTACGTGCAATACAATTAGGTTGCAATCACAATAAGAATTGCTTTCTGGAATATAACGCGATAGATTAGATGATACAGGTGTCATTCATTTACTCAGTGTTGCATGATATTATTTCAGGTATCAATATCGTTGAAAATATTTGATAGAAAATGAAACAAACATTATTCAAGTCCCTATTAAAATCGCACTGTATATTATAGCCACTATTCCTGACGGTACTCAAAAGTCCATTTTTTTGATTTTTTTCAAAATTGAGAATGAAATTTTGAAAAAATTCAGTAAGCTTTTTGAAGCCTTCAGCAAACGTGAATTCCAAAAAACAATTATATTTTCAAGTTGTTTCAATATCCGGGCACTAAAGGGTTAAATAATATTTGAATATAGCGTCACCTCAGAAGACGTGACGCGAAATGCAAAAGCGCTGCATTGTGAACTCATCTTGACTCGGTTTCCTGACGTGCAACCGTCTATGGCGTCTGTCAAATGTAATTTTGAGAGTCGTTGAGTGTTGGGTCGGTTTGAAAAAATTTTGTTGAACTGAGTTGAAGCGTTGTGGTGTGCATTGTGCAATAATTGTGTTTATAAAGAAATGAAAAATAGTGGTGTGCTAGTTAATAGTTGTAAACGGTGATCATTAGCATTTACCGTGAACATGAACTTTTGGAAGGAAGCAAGTGAACTGTCGAGCACTATATATTCAAATGTTATTCAAATTGAGAACTATTTAAATTCATCAATAACTTTTCTGTTGAGAACTCTTGGCAAACTATTTCTCGAATTCAAACTATATCAAGTATTTTGTTTGAAAAGTAATGAAAAAATTATTATTAACGACATAAGTTTTTTGATCGTACGTCTACCACTCTCCAGTTTACCTTAAATTTTTTGAATACAGCGAAACCAATCTAGCAGAACATTTTAAATTGCACATACGGTCACGTTGAGTGCCTTATCACAGGATATATTACTGACTATAATCCGTTGTCCAAGAAGTGTGCAGCACTTTTTCACATCTCAATCTAGGTTGGTTTCTCTGTAACGAATTGCACAAATAATTATGTCGAATTATGAACGATATCTTATGGACGTTCTTGATGGATATCTCATGGATGTCCATAAAGTATATCTTGTAGATATCCATGATGGATATCTTATGGGTATCCATGAAGAAAATCTTATGGATGTCCATAATGGATATCTCATGGATGTCCATGAAGGATATTTTATGGACGTACAGGTTGGTGGCCTAAGAATGTCCATTGGACGTCCATTGAATATCCTTTGGATAAAAACTGTACGTCCATCGGATGTCCAAAATATCCTTTATGGATATCCATTGGATATCCACTGGATGTCCATGTGTTGTGTGGGTGGTGCACAGAAAACAGTTTGAATCTAAATAAACAAGTGTTGCTCAATCAGTTTCAAACAAGAAAAAATATACTCGAATATCTTGGCGTTATTATGGAAAAGCAATTGACAGAACAAACACATTAATGAGATATCGATGAAATCGTTTAGATTAATGAGCGAGATTGTAAACACTTTTCTGTATCAACTATTAGAATAGATTATACATATCTATTCCCATGTCACAGTAGGTAGTATACTAAAAAGTCCAGAATGGATTTTTGAGACACTGTGCTTCTAAATCAGGTATAAACTATTATCGAGGTTAACAATTACTTCAATATTTTGAAGAAATTGAACTCACAAAGGTTCAAGTCTCGTAGGACTATACAGAAAATTGCATCTTTTCAAATAAACTCAATTTTTAATATTTGAATTTCAATATCTGGCCAATATTGTTCGGGAGAGTAGATTGCAATATTGATTTATGAATTTAGGTAGCATATTGGCATATTACTGCCTAATAAGTAGGAATATTAGAATCGTGATTTTCAGATCACAACGTAAAAGTGGTATTGTAATTTTATCAGTGATAACGTAATACAGTATTTGATTACGAATCGAAAAATAAAGACAGACAATAATTATTTTCTTCAGGTATTCCTATTATTTACCAGGCATAACGATATATATATATATATGTATATATATATATATATATATATATATATATATATATATATATATATATATATATATACATAGCTGGGCATTAACAATTAACGAAGTTAACATTTTGATTAACGGATTAACTTTTAAGTTAAATTTCAAAAAGGTTAACGGATACGTTAACTTTCTTTAATATGCAGAAGTCCGTTAATCGTTAATCCAATGCCGAAAAGTTTCCGCACGGCATCGTCAAGTGACGGTTAACGCGTGGCAGCGAGTGAAACAAAAACAAAATTATAGTGCGTAGCCGCTGAAAAGATAGAATAATCACGTGAACGGCACGCACTCTTTGAATGTTCCTCTCTCCAATGTTACAACACAGCTTAAAAGTAAGCTGTGGTTACAAGTCCGATTTACACCACTCAACAACATCGTCGCCTCAGCAGTGAATTCAACAGCATTTCCCTGTTCTCCCATAAACTCTTGGGATGCTTTTTTATAAGTGTTCATTATTACACATTTTTCCTCTACAGTTAAATGTCTTTTTTTTAATCTTTTTTTTTGCAGGTGAAAGAGTGTTTCCATCCATATTATTTAATTAACGTAACACACGTAAATACAAAGCACAAATGAGTACAGTACAGTGTAAACAGTTCTTCATTTATTTCAGTTTAGAAGGCGTGGCTACGCCGCGCAGGCTATATATAGATGTAGGCACTCACTGTTCACGCGTCCTTGAATTCTATCTTTTGAACGGCCCGACTATAGATATATTTTGCCGGGCGTGCGAGTGAGAAAAAAACTGCAAGGAGATAGTAACCACTACTAACCGATTTTTTGACAGCGGTTTCCTGAAAAACTTGTAATCAGTGCCCAATTTCAGGACACATGTTAGTTTCGAGTTCAAAATAGACAGATATAACTACCTATGGTGCAAGGAACTACCATAACAGAGGCATTCATGTTCAAAAGTATGAAAAATACTTTTGACATATGACAACAGCGGTTAGGTTTGCTGTGTTTCTCGGGGAACAGATATTCATAAACCTATTCATTAAATACATAGCCTAAGAGCCAGCTTAAATCTGACAACACATTCTTTACGGTATCTGAAATTTCGTCCAGTGAGACTTCTATACCCAGTAAACAAGCAATGGGTACTAGCTAAGCCCGGCCGCGGTAGGTTTGGGGTCCCTCAGGTGAGTCAGGCATGAAAATTAAATAAATTTTTAAAGTATTTTACGGCGTCTGCCGTTTTAATATGTTATAACGTACCCCTGGAGGAATTGAAAAATAGCTATTGCTGCTGATTTTGAAGGTTGCAACAGCCACTTTTCAAAATTCGAAAAAAAAAATTTAAAGTATTTTACGGCGTCTGCTATTTTGACATATTATTTATTAAACTTTTTAAGCTAATATTGAAAATGGCTGTCATTTTTTCCGGTTGTAACTATACAGCGAAACATTACCTGCAGTCTATGCTTAGAAAAGACATGGTACAGTATAAGAGTAGTAGTTGATGCTCTCTCTCTCTCTATCTCTTTATTCAAATATTTCCTTCTTATGTTAGGGCTGAATGGTGGGGTTTTAGTTCCTTTTACGAACACAAAGGCACACCTGGCCCAACCATTCATAGACAAATATATTTCAGCAGTGTTGCCAATAAGGCGCAAAAAGCGCGAAATCTGCGCATTTTGAAAATCTTCGCGGATTTTTTGCGCTTTGAAGTTTTCTCGGATTTTCTGCGGATTTTAGATATTGCCACTTCTTCAGCAGAAAAGAGTGGCTTTCTGACCATTACACATAAAATAACCAATAAGTGATACACTTTTAAAGTGGCGGATTCCGAGATTTCATGTTCCTTTTATCAAAACACACTGTTTTATGGCCGAAGCTAGCGTGCTGCCCCAAAACTTCTATTTCCAGCTGATGGCAAATCTAGAATCGAAAGATCAGAGAAACACTGTCAGCCAAAGGTTTGATAAGCATCCATAACTTATGAATCATCTGAGGAAATGATTGGAAGTCGAGGGTTCATTCCTTTAAAAAAATCAAAACTTTTTTTTCTGAAACACAAAGAAAATATTTTCAGATTCATAGATTATATCAGACTCGAACACAATTTTCATTTCATAGCAATTCAAGTTTTCAAACAGATATAATCGGGGCAAAAAAAACTTTGACGTTACTGAAAAATAACGTTGAATTTCAAAAAATATTCACTGCTTTCGGTGACATTGGCCTGACTGAGGATACCTTACATGAACTGTTTAATGTTATCCAAAAGTACACTTGCAGTATGTACAATGCTAAAAAATCCATCGATGTTGATGACGGGAGATTTCAGCTGTTCGTTGATTCTTACAAGGCTGTAGATATGAACGAAAATTTCAATAAAAAAGTCCGGAGCTTGATCCCTCCTTGTGAATTTGAACTGTACCAACAAGTTTTAAGGACGCATTATATTTCCAGCATTTGGAAAAATGCTCATCGAAAGAGCCCACATCACAATATTAGCTTAAAATAGTTTAATAAATAATATACCAAAATAGCAGACGCCGTAAAATACTTCAATTTTTCTTTTCGAATTTTGAAAAGTGGCTGTTGCAACCTTAAAAATCAGCAGCCATAGTCATTTTTCAATTTCTCTAGAGGTACGTTATGACATATTAAAACGGCAGACGCCGTAAAATACTTTAAAAATTTACTTAATTTTCATACCTGACTCACCTGAGGGACCCCAAACCTACCGCGGCCGGGCTTAGCTAGTACCCATTGCTTGTTTACTGGGTATAGAAGTCTCACTGGACGAAATTTCAGATACCGTAAAGAATGTGTTGTCAGATTTAAGCTGGCTCTTACACTAACAATACTGCTATACCCTCAAGCGCTGCAGTTGAACGTCTTTTTTCAACGGGTAAAGACATTTTAACACCAAAACGAGCCTCGCTTTCAGACGAGAATTTCAACTTGTTAATGTTCATGAAGGGTAATATGCACCTTATGCCCGACGATTAAATTACACATCTGAATTATACAAGTATTTTGTTTTGTTCCTAACCTGTTAACATCCAAAACCAACAGGTTTTTGTTTCATAAGTTCACTAACGCAACGAAATAAAGATGCAATTTTACACATATTAACGGATTAACGATTAACGTTAACTTGCGTTAATTCTTCCGAAATATAACGCTTTAACGTTTAACGAAGCTAACTTTTTTTGTAGCGGATTAACGATTAACGAAGTTAATTAGTTGATTAACGGTGCCCAGCTATGTATATATATATATATATATATATATATATATATATATATATGATAACCGAAGTTTTCCGCCATTACACTCGTGTGATGTTGTCACTTTTGTTGACAACAAGCCCAGCGGATGCTCTCGGAATTTCCATCCGAGAGCCTCCGTGCAGAAGGTTCCATTTGGAACCACAAATCTGCAATCCTATGCATGTCGCCAAAAGCTGATTTAATTACCAGCAGACGTCATGGTGTGGTCTATCTGTGGACTGCAGTTTCGTCCTTTGGGACTCATCAGCACAGCGATGACCGCATTCGAACAACGACTAATGTTCGAATGCACCATGACGAATACTGGGAACGCCACTTGGCTCATTCCTCCACGATCTTACGATGAGTGTGAGCTCAGCGCCATCTCGTGGAGGATTGACAAAGCATTGGATCTGGTGGAAGTGGCCGGCGTAGGCCTAATCTGCAACAAAGTGCGAGATTCACGAGGAACGTCTGATAACCGAAGTTTTCGAAGTTTTCCGCCATTACACTCGTGTGATGTTGTCACTTTTGTTGACAACAAGCCCAGCGGATGCTCTCGGAATTTCCATCCGAGAGCCTCCGTGCAGAAGGTTCCATTTGGAACCACAAATCTGCAATCCTATGCATGTCGCCAAAAGCTGATTTAATTACCAGCAGACGTCATGGTGTGGTCTATCTGTGGACTGCAGTTTCGTCCTTTGGGGACGAGATGGCGCTGAGCTCACACTCATCGTAAGATCGTGGAGGAATGAGCCAAGTGGCGTTCCCAGTATTCGTCACGGCACGGTGCATTCGAACGTTAGTCGTTGTTCGGATGCGGTCATCGCTGTGCTGATGAGTCCCAAAGGACGAAACTGCAGTCCACAGATAGACCACACCATGACGTCTGCTGGTAATTAAATCAGCTTTTGGCGACATGCATAGGATTGCAGATTTGTGGTTCCAAATGGAACCTTCTGCACGGAGGCTCTCGGATGGAAATTCCGAGAGCATCCGCTGGGCTTGTTGTCAACAAAAGTGACAACATCACACGAGTGTAATGGCGGAAAACTTCGGTTATCAGACGTTCCTCGTGAATCTCGCACTTTGTTGCATATATATATATATATATATATATATATATATATATATATATATATATATATATAAAAGAAAATTATGAGCTACCGTATAGCGACAACTAGTCAAGATCCAAAAAAAAAGGAGGTAAAGTAGGTTCGAAACTTTACTTTTTTCAAATCGAATCGAGTTGATTTAACCTATTCAACAGCATATTCCACTCATACAAAGTATATTCGAATCGTTACCGGCATACACAATACTCATCACAAATGTAACAAGTCTGATTTTTCAAATACTGCGCCAAAAAGGATCCAATGGCAGCACTGTCAGAAATTTCTCGAACTTCTCCTCGATAAGCCTGACAAGTGTCAATTTTCTTTAAAGTGTCATCGAGAAAAATTGCAATTTGATAGTCTAAAAAAAAGCATTTCATTTTGAACCTGCAACATGAAGAGGACTCTATTTTCATATTTTACTCGGCTTGATCCAGCGTCTGAACCTTCTGAACCAAAAAAAAAGGAAAGAACAAAAAAGTAAAGTTTCGAACCTACTTTACCTCCTTTTTTTTGGATCTTGACTAGTTGTTGCTATCACGAGTTACTATCTTATATATAAATATAAATATATATATATATATATTTATATATATATATATATATATATATATATATATATATATATATATATATATATATAAGGAAAGAACAATCGGTGCCGGTGAGTCCAAAAATTTCAAGCGAAATTTGTTTGTATGTTTGTTTGGGTAACATTCAATTCAGATCTTGTTTGTAATATTTTTAATTCTTGAGAATAATTTTTTTAGGAATTGGAGGATTTTTGAATTGAATAAATTGATGAAATTGGTTGTTAGAAAATGAAAATTGACTAATGTTTAAATGTAGCCTGCTCTTTAGTTTCCAATGGAATGTAATAATAATTATTAAAGTTCTTCAATTTTAAAGCAAAAAAATCCATTCTATTTTATTTTTTTGTCTTGCTCATGTGACATTTTTTCGTTCCCTAACAAAATTTGGAAATTAGGAGCCGATAAAAATTGAAAAAAAAATCTTTTATTTTCCCAATGGGGGGGTCCGGACCCGGATCCCCGCCACTGATATATATATATATATATATATATATATATATATATATATATATATATATATATATATATATATATATATATATATATATATATATATATATATATATATATTTATTCCCGAATGCTGAATGCCACTTATTTGTTTTTTGCAACGTTAATTCACCAGTAGATAGCACTAAGTAGGTATTTCTAACTTTCAAGAGTCTTTTCTCATTTCGTGGTAACCACATGGGTAAAAGAAAAGAAAATCTATGGTCAGATTCCATTTTTTACGAGCTTTTCAATGAGCCCATACACGATATAGGTTTGCAGTTGAAAAAAAAAAGTTGGAAATGGTTGCAGCTAAGGGATTGAAAAAAAATATTTCATTTTATTGCCAAAAATGCGTACACTTTGAAATCAATTGACGTGTTTCAGCGATTTTCTCCTAAGTTACTGGTTAAACAGATACTAATTTTATTCAGGACTTTGGCGCACCCCTGTATGATAAGCTATAATTATCAGATTGTGCACACACTTTCCAAACACCACTTATATGTTATTGATACATTTTGTTACATATAGGACCAGAAAATCACTTCATCGTTAGCGACATTGAAAAAATAATACCAACATTGAAAATAACTGAATACCTATTGCAAATGGGAAAATCTAGTTAGCAGCACGGGGCTTTGGTGGCTTGATCTTTATTTTTTTCAATGAGAAAGATGTTACATGGCTGATGGTACCACGAATAGCCAATATATGTTCTTGATGATCAATACTGTAAGGAAGTCAGCCGATACTGTTTGGTATTTGCCATTAATACCCTCACAGAAGCTCGCAACGGACATAAAATCCTCAAAAGTAACACATCTGGCAACCTTGTTGTTAAGAATGTTGAGCAACGTATAGGTCAAAAATATTGAACAGTAGGTATAACATTTTTGGCTAGATATTTAGTTACAGGTGGTTGAAGTTTACTCGTCCAAAGATTTGCTTGCAACTTCATCTGTAAACTGAGGTTGACAGGTGAGTCAAGTCTCATTTTTAATTAATGTGATTCACTGGAAGAGATTCGGGCAAATGTTATTGTTGGTTGCCTAATCACTTCGTTTGGTATACGATGTGGTAGGTGAATCACAGCTTTTGCACTATTTTGCAGTGCTCATCGAATAAGAGAGAGATAAGAAGACACGAAGCGAAAAATTGGATGATTACTTCGCCGAGTACAATCTTTTGATTCTATGATGATTTTATTTGATTGCTTTTGAACTCTTATGGAATAATCTCTGAAAAATTGTAAACTGAGGCTCATTATTATAACTGAACTGTTATGTCTATAAAAAATGTTGGTATACATGCTTTGAAATGAAAAAATGTAAAATGATCCATTCGAAAGTTTTCAAAGGAGATCAATCACCTTCCTACCTTCGCACCAAAATGACAGGCATTTCGTCACCAAATAGAGTTTTACTCCTTCCATTATCAATTTTGCAGAATGCAGCTATGTGAGGACTGAGGATTAATCAATATTTAATATATATTTATCCACGTCAACCATGTCAGATTAAGAAAGAAAGAATAATGTTAGTCCCCGCTTGGAATGTGGTATCTCTTTTTTTTATATGTAGATTCACACGAAAAGGAAGCCCTATAATGTTCAAAGAACAACGCTCGAATTGAGAGACAGGTTATACGAATTAACATTCACTTTGAATTTTTGAAGTTTGTGAGCTTCAGGAAAAACCTCTTTCGGCAGAGTTCCAAAGCTCAGCTGTCCTATTGAAATAAGATTCCTGAGCAAGAGCGGTTCGACAGGTCTCCAAATTCACAATAAAGGAGAGGGAATTCTGTACTCGTCGAGTCATCCGTGTAGATATTGCTAAGGGTGGAACAATTGATAACAATTCAGAAGAGCACCAACCATTAAAATATCTATAGAAGAGAGACAAGTCTCCGACCCTTCTACGATATTCCAATGAAGTGAGTGAGCCTGTGAGCAAAGAATCACACCAACAAGACGGATTGCCTTTTTCTGAATAGAATCGAGAAGCCTCATTGAATGTTTTGGAGCAGAACTCCACACATGAGAACTATATTCCAAGACAGGTCGTATCTGAGCCTTGTAGATCATAAGAAGCTGACGAGAAGTGATGTATTTCTTCGCACGAAATAGAAATCCAAGTTTATTCTGGGAAACACCTTTGGCTATCGAAATCGCATGGTTTTCCCATGAGAGATTATCACTGATCGTAATTCCTAGCATCGAGATACTTGACTGTAAAAATAGTTACTCCTGACATCTGAATACTAGATGATGAAAGATCGGCTTTCCTTGAGTTTTCCTAGCATTGAATTCCATCAAGTTCATGTTACCCCATTCTATTAATTTTACCAAGTCATCGTTAATTTTATTGACGTGAATGTTTCTTTGAATTTTTGTTTCTCGAGCTGTTATGGGGACTCTGGAAGAGAAACTAGTACGAAGAGTACTATATCGTCCGCAAAACTATGTACTGAACAAGATGTTTTCTCAAGCAAAGTATTGATATGAAGCAGAAACAAAGTGGGCGCCAGAACTGAACCATGTGGAACACCTGCATTTATTGGGAGACTATCAGATGATACTCTATCAACAACCACATACAGAGACCTATCAGACAAAAAACTCTTCAACAAAGCACACAACTGAGAAGGAAAACCAAATGACTGCAGTTTAGAAAGGAGACCCCGATGCCGAACTCGATCGAACGCTTTCGAAATATCGAGTGCAACAGCTATCGTTTCTCCGAATTTTTCGATTGAATGCTGCCAAATATGAGAAACATAAGCCAATAAGTCACTGGTTCATCGTTAATAGCGAAATCCGTATTGTCGATTATCAATTATTCCTGATTTCTCTAGATATTTGATAAGCTTCATATTGAAAGCAATGCAATTGGTCTGTAATTGCAAGGTAAAGTTGTCTTTCCTTTTTCAGGAACTGGCTGAACTTTTATTGCTGTCCTCTAGGACTTAGAAAAAAACCCCAAGTATACTTTCTTCGTTTATTATTATTTTTTATAGTCCGTCAAGTCCGATGGCCAATGTATTTATTGTGGAAATCTTCACAATACCTGATTTCGTATATTTTGAAATTTTCTCTTTTCACGGAGCTGTTAATAATAATAATAATAATAGTGAAGCATTTATTGCCCAACAGTAACAACCATTTACAGAGCAAATGTAAAAAGAAATAGAATGAATGCTATAACTAATACATAAAGAGGTACAGAGTGAGAATGCGTAAGTTTACCAACTATTCAGGATTGAATAAATAGGCTCTAGATTTATTTTTCAACTCAACCAGAGGACAGAAAAAAACATCACAATGTTCACAAATTTTGTTATAATTTGTACACATTGAGTGGATTGGGGCCTTCAGCATAATGTTTGTTTGAGCCCGAGGTACGAGTTGTTTGACGAGGTACAGATATATTGATGTACGATAGTAATTCAGAAGAGTCAATTTTATTGTGTAAGAGTTTGTGAAGAAATATTATAGAAGCCTGTGCTCTTCGTTTTTCTGAGGAAATAAAGTCAAATCTTTGTAATAAGGAAGCATAGTTCGAGCCTCTGGGTGGGTATATTCCATCAACTCTGAAGCAGAGGAATTTCAGAAATTTTTTCTGTACTCTCTCGACATTTGAAATATAATGTCCATATATGGGATTCCATATCAGAGATCCATATTCTAACTTAGATCTAACAAAGCAAAAATACATTGTTATAAGAGCAGATATATTAGTGAAATTCCTACAATTTCTAACGATGAAGCCGTATGCACGATATGCTGCATTCACTATATACGATTGATGTGTTGATTGAACGTTAGCTGCGAATCAAAATAGACTCCAAGGTCTCTAATCTCGTGAGTACGTTGCAATTCATTGTCCTGAATTGAATATTGAAATTGCAGGCTGTTAATTTTTCTAGTGAATGTCTTTACTTTACACTTGGATATAGTCAAGGCGAGGCTATTTTTGGTACACCACTCGTTAACAAGATTCAATTGTATCTGTAGATTCATACAGTCATTTAGAGAGGTGACAGAAGTGTATAACTTAAGATCGTCAGCAAACATTAATCTCTTAGATTCAATAGACAAACATAGATCATTAATGTACAATACGAATAACAATGGACCAAGATTAGATCCTTGTGGGACACCGCTAGTTGCTATGTATACCTCAGATTTGTAACCATTAAATTGTACGTACCGTTCACGATGGTGCATGTACGCTTTCAAAAGCTCTGTATACATAGAAGGAAAGCCCATATTCGAAAGCTTGTGAAGAAGAAGCTTATGATTTATTTTATCGAAAGCCTTCGAAAAATCTGTATACACCACATCCACCTGACCCCTATTATCTAGTGTTTCGCACAAAAATTGACTGAATATCGATAAATTACTGATTGTCGAGCGAGAATTCATGAATCCATGTTGATGAACGGAAATTAAATTTTTGGTCGACAAGTAGATGCGGTTGTACAAGATTATCTCGAATAATTTGGCTGCAATGTTCAGAAGAAATATGGGTCTGTAATTACTTATGATGTTTTTCGCCTCAGATTTGTGAATAGGACAGACTTTTGCCACTTTCCATATATTGGGAAATATGGAAGTTGTGAAAATCAAATTGAATAAAATTTTCAATGGATGAACTAAAACCCTTATACAATCTTTAAATATAAATGAAGGAATATTATCCGATCCAGTTGTGAATTCATTCTTCAATTTTTTTGCTGCATCAATGATTTCCTGTTCAGTTATTTCTTCGTTAATTCAACCGAGATACTATGATTGAAAGTGAAGTCAATATTTTCCTCATTCATTTCGCAAGGTGAGTATACACTTTTGAAGAAGTTACCAAATGCATTCACTATGGTTTGAGGTTTATTAAAAACTACTTCTTCACATATCACACTATTTGGAATTCTAGAAGTATTGTTTTTTCTATTAACAAATGTCCAAAAAAAATTTGGCTCCACTTTCAATTGATTTTGTACTTTTTCTAAGTATCTGGAATACAATTCCTTATTTTTTTGTTTTATGACTCGTCTCGAACGTTTGTATTCATCCAAGAGAATAATGTTCTCAGTTTTTTTGAATTTATTATTAGCTTTTACTTTTTCTTTGACCAGTCCTATAATATCGCTCGTATACCATAGAGGATATGTATGCCTAAAGTATTTGAGTCTGGGAACATGGATATCGAGTAACTCATAAAACCTTTCATAAAAGTTGTAAGTTTTTATGCAACTTTCATATTTACTTTTTCGAATATATGTTCTCTAGTGTAGTGAGGTTCATATGGGATTACTATAAACTTTTCACTACTCTCACCTCTTCGAAAAGGGTTTTCCAGAATTTACATTTTCTAATTATTCTATATGCTATCTACGTGTTGGAACCGTTCACTTCAGCTACGTGCCTGATCGCATTTTTCATCACACCACATTAATTTCATAGCCCAAATTTACCATTTCATCCGTATATTAATCTTTCACGTTCGCAGAAGTGGCCAAGAGCAGATATAATAAATAAATCTGATTTACTACGTCAGCATCCAGTGTGCACTTATATTTGTTTATCTGATAATTTTCACAAACAATTATAACTAGGTGGGGTTCAAGATATGACTTCGCATGGAGCTTATCCACTCAATCATTGTTTTTCCTATTGTTTGTGTTGACAGGTATACTCTTCCTATTTGAGACACCAAGATGGCCGAGGATAAGAAAAAGTACAAAGCGATGGAGACTGTATTGAACAATATTAATAAGCAGTATATTTCTCTATCTGATGAGGACAGGAAGAGGAACAACTCCATTCTGAAAGAGGTAACGTTCAATATAATTTCATAAAACGTTATAACAAACAATTAGATAAATATATTTGTGAAATATCTAAACATACTCCAGTCTATGACGGTGAAAAAAGTGTAAACTGTGTATTTATTCCATACAGCACCGATTCGTATGAAAATTCGGATATAGGTTCTACTTACCCTCTATTCCAAAATCTACCCCGTGCCGAGGGTTGCTTTCTCCCTGGGAGTGGATGCCACCCCTTCTTGGGGGTGAATTTTTTTTTATTGGAAATAAGCGCGGAAATCAATAGATTGACTAATTCTAAGCACTTTTTGCTCAATGAAGTTTTTTCTGAAAAGCAATACTTTTCGACTTATTCACGAGTGAAATTGTCGGTTTTCAGTAAAAAAAAAACACGTTTTCCGATCCTTTTTCTCGAATAACTGGAAAATATTGCATCTGATCGAAGAACCTGTGGAGAGCAAAATTATAGCTTTTGAAAAAACAAAGGCGATTGTTTATTTATGATGTATGCAAACCCACTACAAACTGAATAATTGCTTGTTGAAAGTTGATTGGTATTTTCAAACTACAAAATGGAAAGTTTCTACGTACAATAACCAAAAACCAATGCATTTTTCGGAAAAAACTAATTGGACCTTTTCTGAAGTCCTTCAAAAATCCTTCAATTTTGTTATTTATAAAAGTGTCTAGCATCAAAACTGACCGAGGTATGAAGGAAATGATGTTGAATCCTATTTTTTCGTTGAAAAAAAATTGTGAATAACTCATCCTCTCTTCTCCCCCCTTCGAAAAAAATCGTTGTGACTCCATAATTCACTTCATTCATGTTCTTATGATGAGTTCTAAGTTTTTCATCAATTGAAAGTACGTAGTTTCGGAAAAAATTGAGATTGAAGAGAGAAAATCATATACGTGATTCAGCGAAAAATCACAATTTCTTCGAAATAACTCGAAAAGTATTGATCACATGCAAAATTTTCTGGAGTACAAAATTGAAGGCTATTCTTCTCTGAAAATTTCGGTGTTTCATTTTTTTCTGCAGGATGAAAATAGAGTAAGATATGGCCAGTTAAATATTGTGAGGGTTCGCGCAAAGTACCTTTTTTGAGCCCTTTCAGCATGAACCTTTTCAAAAATATAATCTGACAGAAAAATTAATGTCAATGAGCTTATAGCTCTTGAAAAAAGCTAAAAAATACTTTTTTGGTGGATTTGATTGCTAGAAGACTAAGCGAGTTATGGGAAAAAAACCAAAACAATTTTTGTAGAAATTAAGAGTATGTACATTAGTATTTGTTTTTTCAAAAGCTATAATTTTGCTCTCCACAGGTTTTTCGATTAGATGCATTATTTTCCAGTTATTCGCGAAAAAGGATCGAAGTGATACTGAAAACCTCGGCCGCGATCGGAAAACGTGTTTTTTTTTGACTGAAAACCGACAATTTTACTCGTGAATAAGTCGAAAAGTATTGCTTTTCAGAAAAAACTTCATTGAATAAAAAGTGCTTAGAATTAGTCAATCTATTGATTTCCGCACTTATTTCCAATGAAAATTTTTTCACCCGCAAGAAGGGGTGGCATCCACCCCCAGGGAGAAAGCAACCCTCGGCACAGGGTAGATTTTGGAAAAGAGTGTATGTATATCCTGAATCCAAATTTTCATGCGAATCGGTGCTGTATGGGATAAATACACGGGAAAATGGTCATAGACTGGACTAAAGCCCGTATGACACGGACCAGTTTTTCACTCATAAAATGAATCATTTTTCAATATAACGAATCTTTGACAATGAAATGGATAATTTTCTGTGTGAAAATCTAATGTTGTGTGACACTAAAACAAGATATCCTGTTTTACAAGATACTGCGGAATATGTGTACAGTTTCTCATTTAGAAAATGGATGAAATTCATGTTTTCATCCATTTTCTGAATGAGGAACTGTACACATATTCCACAATATCTTGTTAAACAGGATATCTTGTTTTAGTGTCACACAACATTAGATTTTCACACAGAAAATTATCCATTTCATTGTCAATGATTCGTTATATGAAAAAATGATTCATTTTATGAGTGAAAAACTGGTCCATGTCATACGGGCTTAACAGAGGATCCTAGAAACTACCCAAACAAATCAACCCAACGACCCTAGAACAAAACAAAAATGAACATTTTGATCGTACTAATATATCATAATAATGTTTTCCACTTGCACATAATAGAATACTTTATGGGCGCTCTGGCATAAAGGGCACCTTTTGACACATTTTAATGATAGCATCTACTCACGTAAAATGAAAATGTTGTCAAAGTCAAACTGAATGTTCGGATTTTTTATAATATTTATATGTATATGCAATAATGACCTAGTAATAAAAAGTTTGTGTGCACCACAGGTATTAATAGGTGTATGTGCTCACGAACCACTGAAGCATAAACATGTGAATAATACCTTTGGTACAGCTATTGCATAGTGAAACATCTGTAGCGGTTTTATAGACTGTCTGGTGGAAATGTATACAATTAATGAGTTGATAATTATGAGTTATTGAGGTTTGTAAACTGGCAAAAAATGGTAATGAAATTATAACGGCTCGGTAGTGTAGAGGTTAGCATATTCGCCTTTCAAGCGGAATACCGGGGTTCGATTCCCCGCCGGGCCACCGTGCTGAGTAATCGCACGTTAAAAGGCAAGGCCTCGTTAATCCATTGCTCGCACAAGCTTCGACTTCTGAGGGTTGACGTTCGTCAGCTGGTTAACGGAAACGAACAATTTTAGAATAACAATAAAAAGTATTCATTTTCGGCTTTCTGTAAATATCCATTAGTGAATTTTCTGTAATTCAAATAATAATTAGTAATAATTTGTTATTTGAAAAATTGCTAAATGAGTCATAGTGAATAAGTTGTTGGTTTCTTGATCTATTTCAATTCTCGATTAGGATATCTGTCTTATTGTTTAGACTCCACAACCAATCATTATAGAAATTTCAATACTTCGCATTTCAGTAAAACTCCAAAAACTCATGAAATATAATGTACCCGACTAGTATAACTATCTACTTTTGACACGTCTGATAGTTTTAACATAATTATTGTAACCATCTTGATAAAAAATTTACTCTGGGATACATACTTAAGCCGAGTTTCACCAACGACTTTAATCTCTATCATGTATCGCAAGTAATACATTTCCATTGAAAAATCTGGTAGAACACACATTTGATAATAAAAATCGAAGGGATTCAGGATTTTCTCCTTAACCCATTCTGTAAGAACAAAAAAAAGTTCTCCCCGAATTACCAATTCAGAAAAAAAGCAATCCGTCTTGTCGAACCTCTCTTGCTCAGGGATAAGAGCGGCTGAACTTTGGAACTCCTTGCCGAGAGAGGTTTTTCTCGAGGCACACAAACTTCAAAAATTCGTATCTTCTGTCCCTTGCTTCACGCGATGTTCTTTGAACATTAAAGGGTTTCCCTTCCGCGTGAATCTGTATATAAAAAAAACTTGAACTCTCTGTTTCAGTTGCTGGATCTGATGATACCGAAAATGAAAGAGAAGGACAGCGTTTTCAAGGAAATGTACTATCGAGTTTTTTACGGAGGCAGCTACTACGATGGGTTAAGGGTAGGTCAACCCGACGAATTTGATCTGGACCTACTTCTCAGTTTGCCAAAATTGGTGGATCCAGTCCTGACAACAAGTAATGTGCCTGGTTATGTTCACTTGAAATTCAACGATATCATGAAATTTTACAAACAGCCTGACATGGTTGCTCGTTACAAGTGAGTTAGAGTACAGTGGGTCTTAGAAATTGAACAACTATGGTGGGTATAATTTCATTTAAGTAAACACCTCACCATGCACAAAAATACAAGAAACAAGATAGTAGTTGAATGAATAAAAGTAGACTCCAAGCATGTTTCTAAATGGCGATATTTGGAACAGATATTCTAAATAATGCCTGCAACAGATCCAGTATTGTTGAAAATGTGGTGATAGTACAAGAACTAGTTTAGCTTTCATAAGTGCTCGTCAGTATGACATATGTGCAGTGCGATGTTTCGAGAGAAATAAACTTCAATCTCTCATAGTGTACTTTTTATTGGCCATTTCACTCATTCCGGCTCCGCGTATCCTTAATCTTCTGGGAATCACCCACAACAATTACGAAAGGTCATATCTCGCTAATAGATTATAAAATTATTTTTTATATAATCTGACAAGTATTTCGATATCCAGGTACTCGCAAAATTCTGAGTATTTGATAATATCCAATAAATTTTCCTATCTCAAGCACGATTGAGCGCATATGAAGGTATATTACAGTAGTCAACAAATTATATACCAGCTGTTACTCGGGAATGTGTCGCAATGAATGAGATGCAGTTTTTTTTATTCATTTTGATAATTGTGGACATGAAAATATTTTAAAATATTACTCCTATTCAACTCGAAAAATAATGGTTCTTCAACTCGAAATTAACGAACAGATATTTCCGAAGAATTTCAATTCAGGATTAATATCTGGAACGCCGTGACAAGACGGTTTATACGTCAAAAATCTCTATTTGAGAATTGAAAATATTTAAAATTATAATGCTCATCCAAAGAGCAACCTTATCTTATCAATATCTCAGTATTTTGTAAAATGTTTCCTTCAATTATTTATGAATCAATTTTATTATTATTATTTAAATGGTGATCTTGACGGAAAAAATGGTAACGTCACGACGTTCATAATAATAATCCTGGACTGAGCAGAAACTGTTCGGAAATACTTATTGGTAAAGAGGTCACAGAGACTGAAAAATGTGTTGATTCGGGTTATCGAAGCATTTTTACGATTTAGAAACAACTTCACCGCTTCTACTTAGTAGAGGATAAACTAAACTTGGCTCAATCGATAAGAAATAAGGAATCTGATTGACAATCCTTAGCAACAAAACCTAGCTTAGATTGTCCCATTGAAATAATAGTAAATATTCTTCCAACTATTTTTTGTGTTATATACACATTAAGTTCATCACATACGAGACAAGTTTTCAGTCTGCTTGGAAGAAATTCTTTCAAATCATCGTATGTTATAGAATAAGTATTATAAAGAGTGTCTTGTGCCCTGGAACACACTGATTTCAAATTCGTAAATTTGTCACGACACTTTTCATTACTAACAAACCAATATGGCCATTTTGCTCAAAATAATGTTCAAATAACGGAGCTTCCAACTTCTTGCGTTTAGTTTTCCATATCTTCAACATACCTTCAGGAGACCAGTTGTTATTACTTGATGAATATAAAAATTTACTAACTACCGATAAGTTTTTTACCTTCTCTAGCGTTACAAAAAGATTGGTAAGAAAGAACATGTACGACATCAAAAGCAATGCGACAGGGACAGATCAAATTTCACTTCGAATGCTCCATTTGATAGATTACCACCTTCTGAAACTTATCTCATATATAATAAATATCATGTTAATGGGTGATGTATTTCCTCAAGCTTGGAATCACGCTCTGGTCATTCCTCTTCCCAAATGTAATACACCTTTACATTTTTCTGACCTTCGTTCTATAAGTATTTTACCATCTTTGTCTAAAGTTGCTGAAAAGGTAATGAAAGATCAAATTAACTCCTATGTACATGAGAATAATATCATTACATCAGTACAGTCTGGTTTCAGACAAGATCAGTCCTTTTAACTATTACTGATGACATATTCAAAGCTATCGATGAAAGCAAACTGACATGCTTAGTATTATTGGACTACAGTAAGGCCTTCGATAACCTGGATCACGAAATACTCTGTAAAAAACTTCGCTATTTCGGGTTCTCTAGCAAGGCTACTTTTCTAATGAAGACTATGTGCGTAACCGTAGTCATATGTAATTATAGACGGAGATGTATCAAGGGCCTTACTTGTGTCAAAAGGTGTACCACAAGGATCCATTCTCGGACCACTTTTATTCAGTATATACATTTCTGACTTTTATAAATCAATAAATAAAAGCACGATACATCACTATGCAGATGACACCCAATTATATTTCTCGTTTCATAGCCACAGTTTGCAAGAAGCTCAATTTAATATAAACTCAGACCTCCAATCTATCTTTGATATCTCGTCTGCACATAAGCTCAAACTTAATGCAAATAAGTCCGTAGTCATGCTTTTTGGACCCAGAAAAGTGAGGGGACTAGCACTTGGAAATTTCGAAATATGCATTGATGGCAATAAACTACCCTTACTTGAGGAAAATAAGAATCTAGGACTATACTTCCATCTGAGATTCACGAGACATGTTAACTATCTGTGTCAAACCTCTTATAACACCCTGAGGCAGTTATACACGAATCGTGATATACTCTCTACTCAACTAAAAATAAAACTTTGCGAGTCTGATTTTTTCTAAACTTTTTTATTGTGATAGCATCTCGCTTACAACGTTTTCAAAATTCATGTTTGAAATTTTGTTATGGTATTCGTAAATATGACCACATCTCGTCGACAATGAAACACTCTGGTTGGTTGAGACTAGATACCCTCAGAACTTTGCCTCTATCAACTAACACGCATAAGATTCTTATTTTCAAAAAACCAGAATATCTCTTTCGTAAGCTGTCTACTTTTTCCAGTCTCAGTAGATCAAATTCTCGAAACAGTAAATCACTTATCATACCTAGGCATCGTTCTGCCATTTTCTCCCGCAGCTTTTCATACAATGCTCCGAAATTATATAATTGATTATACCCAGTGACTTTAGATCGTACACTCTTTCTAATTTAAAAAAAAGGTTGAAGATTCACTATAAGGGATCAGGGAAAAACTGTCACGGAATATGACACGGCATGGCGTTCTACTTTCAGAAATCACGATATAGAAATGAGTTGAAATTTTTCATCTGTGAATGGTATATTTATCTTTCTTGGCGATTTTCTACCTTATTATTTCAATAGTTTTTTGTTTGCGGTTGAGTTGAAAAACAGCTTTTGCTGATACTTCGCCGATTCATCACTTATGGTTATTCTTTTACTAGTTTGTAATTTGATTTCTGTTTATGAAGTTGATGAATAAAGCCGATTTATTATTATGAATTTTTTGTCTGTTCTGGCTGACTTTTACGGGTAAACAATTAGCCAAGCCACATATGGCACACAACTCTTCTACTTCTAAACATAAAATGTGCTACCGTCAAATAACATCAACTTTTTCAGAGGGTTGGACAAACTCATCGACGATAAAACTTTCTATCTAGACACTCCAAAAGTTCTCCGTTGGATGGAAAGCGTGGTAACGCTAGCGCTGAACAGTTTCACCAAGCACACTGATGGACGTTCCATTTTGAACACTTCCCAGGGTCAATTTTATGTAAGTGACTACTCTCAGGCCACAGAAATATTTCGAAACCAAGCCTATAATATTATTCCGACCGATTGTGTACTTGTTGAGCCTATTCTTGTATTTGCAGGCTAAAATATGTAAAAGTGGACCAGCCTTCACTATGAAAGTGGAA
Source organism: Zygogramma bicolorata (assembly GCA_032362365.1). Lineage (NCBI taxonomy): Eukaryota > Metazoa > Arthropoda > Insecta > Coleoptera > Chrysomelidae > Zygogramma > Zygogramma bicolorata. Next base: position 238,686 of record JAVJAQ010005047.1, read on the forward strand.
GGTAAGGTATCTGGCCAGGATATCGTCCTTGATATAGATCTTGTTCCTTGTTTTGTCTTCGGAAAGGAACAATGGCCTGGTAATGCATTCAGAGAAAATCCCATCAAGAAGAAGGTAACAAAACGTTTAGTAAAAATCCTCGCGTATATTATCATAAATAGCTTATTTGTAATTTATTCATTACACATTCATCGTTTTCACCCATTTTTCAAAACTTTTGTAATGCCGAGCATCGGTATTTTTATTAAGAAAAAGTGATATTTTTGTGGAAAGTGTAGGTTTTCGACGATTTTTTTTGTGGTTTCTTCCTCTTTCAATTTCGGACAGACATCATGGGTGAATGTCAATTCATTGGGAGCAGATGATTTCAGAATTTATTTCTTCAAAAATATGTTTTTTTGAAAAAGTTGAAGAATGTCTTGTTCATAGACCAAACTTTTACTTTTAATTCATCTTTTACTTTAAGGAAATTGCCACAATGTTAGTCAATAAAGCGTTCATACACGACACTTTTACTTAACTTTGTATGAAAGTAGGTCTATGAACCAAGCAAAATTGAGCTGTTTATTTATACCCACTGGTAGCGCTCACAAGATGTTTTCTTTTTAGATTAAACAAGTGAAATCGTATAACGCATGGATCTGTATTTTCATTTATATTTTGAATAAATGCTTTCTATTTGAATCGAATCCCGTGTGTTTTGTACGCAAATTGACTTGTGTGTGAAACCCGGTGCACCAAATATGAATTAACCACCTTCTGTGAATGATATACCCATTCTGAGAGAAACTGTTCTCATATTAATTCGAAGAAGTTTCAATATTGTCTGAACTGTGATACAACTCGATCTCATTATACCTCGTATAACATAGGTATATATTCTGCTATGATTTGAGAGACATATTCAACTTCAATTTTGTGGGTACTTTTTATCGACCATTTTACTCTTTTCTACGTATCTTGAAACTTCTGGGAATCACCTACAACAATTACGAAAGGTCTTATCTCGCTAATGCATTATGAAATTAGTTGTCATAAAATCTGATAAGTATTTCGATATCCAGGTACTCGGAAAATTCCTGAGAATTTGATATTAGAATAGAATTGAACTTTTTTTACCATCCAAGCTATTACACAAAAATATATAATATGAATGCATTTAATCACATATATACGTGAACAATATAATCTGTACATTAAAATAAATTTATTTAACCTTTTTTCGAAAATAATTTACATTTTCTGATGACCTAACCAATAACAGAGGTAGATCATCACATATTCTCAAACCTTCAATGAAGAGGGTTTTTTCCAAAGAAGTTTTGCTTAAATGAACTAATAAACTCCCTAACTTAAGCACGATTGAACGCAAATGAAGGTGTATAAAAATAAATAAATAAAAATAAATTACTTACAGCTGTCACCTGACATATATCGCAATACTATAAGTAATGAAAAATAGGTTTTTGAGAATGAATAAAAATATCCACTCTATATTAGCTTGAAGAATAATGGTTCATTGACCCAGAATTTAAGCACCAAATATGAATTAACCAACCGTCAGTGAATGATATACCTATTCTGACAGAAACTATTTATATATTGATTTGAAGAAGGTCGGGGAATCAAAATCCTAACAGGATTTTGATTCCCATAGTATAGTATATTTTCGGGGGTTATATCCCGAGTGCACCAAGTTTAATCGGTTAAAATGTGTGCTGCAATTCCATGATTCTCGAAATTTTGCTTAGCAAATGACTTGAATGTATGATAATTTGATAAAATCCCGAGACCGCAGGTCGAGGGATTTTATTTTAAATTATTATACACGAAAGCATTTGCTTGAAAGCAAAATTTTGAAAATCATGGAAATGCACGCATTTTGGTCGATTGAACTTGGTGAAGGAGGGATATATGTTAAGATTATTTCCAGAAAACATGTAAACTCAGGAAACAGTGATCCAAACGCCCGGTTTATTTCGAACATTTTAATCGGTTAAAAGGTCTAGTGCATTTAATCGCTGTAAAACTCTGTAAAAGCAGTCGAGCCTTCAACTGTTTCATCGTTTATTCGCATTGAGGGAAATAATCGGTTATAATTGCACGAGTGCATAATTTTGCAAGAAAGCGTGATATCTGAAAATTGCAAGTTTATTTTCATATTTTGGCGAAAGTGTCCGAAGGACGAGGGCTCTTTTACAAAATATGAAAATAACCGAATGCAATTTGTATAAGATATCACGCTTGAATGCAAAATTATCTGGTCATTTTTATGCACGAATGTAATTCATTGGAATATTTCACGAATAAAGAAAGTCTCAAGGAAATGTTATTTTTTGTTCATGTATACTTTCCTCTATAGATTGTATGGAGCACTCACCAAAACGCGAAATGTTCTTCTATTTTTGAAGTATATCTGACATTTGTTTACTGCCGTCACGGTTTCAAATTGTTATGGTGGCTTGATACAATGCAATTACCGCTGTCATTTTTCGATAATTGCATCGCTCTTATGGGACATTTCATATATGAGGGAAATATTCGATAATAATTTCAGCATCATACCGAATTCCCAAAATTAGCGTTTTATAATCTCGACAATATATCTCCTTGCTTAACAACCAATCAGTCTATTTCAAATTTTGAAATTCAGCCAATAGAATCCGAATTACAGTGAAAATATAGCTTGTCGCTGTATTTTCACGGTGATAAACCTGCTTAGTTTTTGTTTTACTAGCTGTCAAGTGAAAATAATGATTTAAATTATCAACTTCAAATCTATGTGTTTTGATTAATTATATTTCTTAATCAATATGAGCGATCGTTGGGGACAAATGGCGATTGGTATCATAGATGAAGCAGTGGAAAAGAGTATTCCCTTGAATACGGCCAGAAATAAAGAATCAATTACCAGGCAATTCAACAATTTTTGCTCAAACAGGGGTTATATATTGTCGTCCTAAATATAATTCGTGGTATGATTAATAACCTATAATTTTTTGGAATATCAATTCATTGGCAATCCCAATGCAAGAAAATACAACTCGTCCTGCGGACTCGTTGTATTTTCAGCTTTGGGATTGCAATTCATTAATATTCCAAAAAATTATCGGTAATAATCATACCACTCATTATATTACCCCTGATAATACGGATCAACCAACTTCAAGACGATAATTCCTCAATCCGGTTGAATTTAGATGAATGAACGAAAATAATTCTCGAATAATCTTTCATATGATGTCGAAAACAAAAATAATGAGAAAATAACGGAAAAATGAACACTTTTCATAAATATGACTAATATTTACTGTCCTGACAAAAATATGGAGGTTGAGAACGATTTTTTTATAGTAACCGATTTGTTGCTTCCAAAACTTGGTACTTTGGGAGAAAACTTTACACTTATTTCATACAGAGAAATCGAAATTTAGAGATTATATCAGGGTTAAGTGTAAGAGCACATTTATTGTGAACTTCCCCTTTTTTCGGATACTATTGTTTTCGTTTTTTTCTGGCCCACTTGGATGATGCTTCTCTATTGTATTTTCCTATAATCCGAAAATAAAGTCATTTATTATTGTTATATGGGTCAAACTTCCTGCACGATGACATCTTGTCAGTTCATTCATTCATTTATAGAATTACTTTCCAAACATTAGTTTGAATATAATTCAAGAAATAAATGAATTTCGATCAAATGAACGATTTCTATGCGTTCATTAAAGGTGCGGTTATGTAATCTTTTCATAACTATGTTTTGTTTCAGCCGGAATTTTTCATTGTACCCAAACCCTTGAAGGATGTACCCAATAGCAGCCGCTATTGGCGATTATCATTCCAAGAACAAGAAAGGGAAATAATAGATGGCAAAAAAACATTGAAACCAACGATTAAACTGATAAAGGTTTGTTAAAGGTGTCGTTTTGATAGAACAGAGTTCAATTTGCTAAAATCGACCTTGCCTGGGTAGGTCTGCCACCTGGCTTTTACAAGTGTAATAACTTGGATACCGTTACAATGTTAATGTTTTCGTCAAAACGCTAGACCTACGGCTGACTTGATAATAAACATTATGGCGGAAGTTCACATTCTTGAAATATGTTTATCTGATGGCATGTCATAATGACAACGTTATGCACCGAGAAAAGAAATCGATAATGATTATTAAGATTTGAATAACTCCAAGTAAAAACTTGTATACTATATGGGACGAATAAATAACAGTCGAATAACAGTGAATGAAATCTTTTTTCTGAAACTGTCTACCTATAGCAGACACCCAGTTCACTAGTTTACTGATGGCTAATAAAATATTGACAAGCTGAGTCTAGCAACTATTATTAAATCATTTAATAATGGAAAAAACTATTTTCTTCGTAGTAATACATCAACACACAACTACTATTAAACAGTTTAATAACCGGTGTGCTACATTTACCTCTGCGAAAAGAACTGTTGTATTATCGGCCGATCGGGCAGGGTTGCCAACCCAGAATTTGAAAAAGACGTAGACCATATTCAAAAAGTTACGTAGAAATACAAATTCCATCATATCTCTCTTTTTTGGGGGGGGAGGGGGGAGAAATCCCCCCTTCTAAAAACTTTCTTTTTTTTCCCCCCCTCCCTTCCTCTCTCTCCCTCCTTCTTTCTTCTCTTTTTCTCTCCCCCCTTTTGGGGGGGGGGGGGGGCCGGGGGCGATCGGGCGCGTATGCAACTCTCCGAATCATTCCGTAGACACCCGAAAAGTCAAATAAATAATACTCTTTTACTTACAGGTATTAAATTAGTAATAACGGTAGCATACTATTGTTCCTTCCACTGAATGCAAATGTTTGATGGCGAATAAGCTAGTTCAGGCAAAACTGTTGAATACTGAGGAACAAACTGTTGGGTAGCAAAACCCAAGTAACACACGGGCAGCTCTTATTTCGCCTAAAGCTTTATAAACGATATATTCTTGCAACTTATCAAGCTGAATGACTACATTGATGCTTTGTTCGACACTGAATTGCTAATAAAGATATTTGGTGAAATAAAATAGCTGATTGAACGTTCTTAGCGCTTAAATAGGTATGAATATGCTTTATTAAAGCATCTTATATATCTTGTTCATTACTTTATAGAAGGTTCAGGGAGATGCATTGCACAGAAACAAATTATGCACCTTCATAAGTGCTGTTTAAGCTTTCATAAAACCATCACGCAACTGTTTCACAACATCGGTAATTCTCTATAGAGGCTATAAAATATTGAGTTCTAACTACGTTATAAGCAAAATTTACACAGAAACAAATTATGTACCTTCATAAATGTTGTTTAAGCATTCATATAACCATTACCCAACTGTTTCACAATATCGGTAATTCTCTATAGAGGCTATAAAATATTGAGTTTTAACTACTTTAAAAGCAAAATTCTACAGCTTTTTGCAATTTTAAGCCCAATACCATCCAAGCCAGACCTTATATAGTAAGCGTATTAAGGTTTTATGCTTGTGAATGAGACATCAATCATACAGCATTAATACAACAAAAGGTATATTTTGACACTAAACGTCAGAGTTCCATAATCTCTAAAATTGTACTACTGAATTTGTTCATATTAATAATTCATTGTGCAAATTGTGTTACTCTAATATGGATACGAACTGGAAGAAAGTGAAGCGAAGTGGGAATTTCAGAAGGAAAGTAAAATTGAAACTTCGAAACATTATGAAAGAATTACCCCCGCAATCCACGAATAAATCAATAATTGAAGAGAGCATCAATTATGAGGGAGAAATTCCAATGGAATTAACCGATAAGAAATCTGAGGAAGTAATATCAAACGGAGATATTGAGGAAGTAGTCCATGACTGGGACATCCAAATGAAGGAAGAGAACGTTCCAAAAATTGAAACAGGCCCAACACATCCAGTAACAGCAGAAATGATTGACAGGAGAATTAACCTCCACAATGAACTGAGAGAGTGCACCAACCTACTGTTTTCTGGGTTTCATTTTTCACAAATTATCGGGGGTTATATCCCGAGTGCACCAAGTTCATTCGGTTAAAATGTGTGCTGCACTTCCATGATTCTCGAAATTTTGCTTAGCAAATGACTTGAGTGTATGATAATTTGATAAAATCCCGAGACCGCAGGTCGAGGGATTTTATTTTAAATTATTATACACGAAAGCATTTGCTTGAAAGCAAAATTTTGAAAATCATGGAAATGCACGCATTTTGGTCGATTGAACTTGGTGAAGGAGGGATATATGTTTAGATTATTTCCAGAAAACATGTACACTCAGGAAACATCAAAATCGAACACAGGAACAATATAGTACCAGAGATAGTACCTGAAAAGTGATCCAAACGCCCGGTTTATTTCGAACATTTTAATCGGTTAAAAGGTCTAGTGCATTTAATCGCTGTAAAACTCTGTAAAAGCAGTCTAGCCTTCAACTGTTTCATCGTTTATTCGCATTGAGGGAAATAATCAAAGGTAATACCACGAGTCCTTCAAATTTAATCGATAAATTTTCATTTTCCACAAAAACTTTTTTATTTGGCAAAAGTATGATAACAAACCGATTGATAAAATCACGAGTCCGTAGGACGAGTGATTTTATCTAATTCGGTTTGTTTGAATGCTTTTGCCTCAAAATAAAAAAGTTTGAGTGTTTCGAAAATGAAAATTTATCTTATTAAATTTGAAGAACGAGTTGTATTTGGAAAGATTATTTTTTGAACAAATAGAAGGAAGAACAATTTAATTGATCAGTATTTCATTTACATTAGAAGGAAACAAGAAAAGATGAAAATTTAACTTATTTGAAATGTCAAACAACGATGTAGGCCCTCTATGATCCAGAAGAGATATAATGCTTACGCATTGAATATGATATGACGATACCAAGAGATGGCGTCACACCTCTCATTGTACAAGGTTGATAATTGAAAATTTCTTATGACATGAAAATCGCGCCAGAAGGAACATAAAATCATTCGTTATGTCGTTGTATCAAAATCTGCATACAACGGTTTCTTCTCATACAACAAAAAATGAATTGTATTTAATGAAAACTAATTGTACGCCATCTTCATTTGAAGGAAACCTTAAATATTTGAATCGCTTTATCTGTCATAAAGTTGAGGTTATGAGTTATTTACGTGTTTGAGTGTTCATTGAAATGTGTTATGTTATTATTATGCTGAAAAAGTGAAAAGTGAATGACTATTAATAATAAGGTAACTGTTCATTCATGATAATTTATATAAATATGAGCCAGTTCAATGGAATCGACGCGGTAAACCGTATAGTTTTGACAGTTCAAAGGTAAACAACGTTTTATCGAAACAATCGAAAGGACCAGCTAGTTTTATCAGTATAATACCCAATGATTGGCTAGAATAACCATAGAATAACCCGCTACTATTGGTTGAAATGCCAAAAACGTCACATTTTGACAAGTGAAAAAAATAATCACAAAAATTGGTGCTTACTTCGCGGGTGAAAAATACAGATTTGTTTTGTTTTGTATGTGGTATTTATAGGTTATGTTCTATCTGATGGCAACTGGAGTCACGGATAATAGAGTATACGGTCGTTCAATGCCACGTCATTGACTTGTACATGTCACTGGGTAACCAATCAGAAAACATGATTGTCAGCCGGTGTCATTTTTAAACTTCAGCCCTGCTCAAATCATGTTTTCTGATTGGTTACCCAGTGACATGTACAAGTCAATGACGTGGCATTGAACGACCGTATAATACTCTATTATCCGTGAACTGGAGTAACATCAAACAACTCCTGTCAAATAGCTACTTATACATAAGATGTCTAGAAGGATGGTGTACCGAGTTATACCTGGGCATGTTTGGGGTAAACTTGGCGACACATGCCTACTATGATAATAAGCATCATGACCCCTTGACATCAAATCAGTTCAGATGGCGTTTGCAACGAAAAGAGTTACAAATTTCCTAGGAAATGTATAAACGGCCGACCTGACGGCTGGCTATACTTTTACTTTTGGACGCTGACTGATCAACAACCTATATTATTTGTTCAGAATACTGGCCAAATTCCCTATAATTGTGTTCCTTTCATTCGATTTTGTTTTTTATGAGTATAACATTAGATTTTGCTCATTTTGTTGACTGCTCGAATCGAAGAATATAGTTTGTCGATCGATCGGTTGACTATGCACTTCCAATTAGCGTCAACTAGCGATGAATTTGAGAAACACACCACGATACGTAAAAATGACACTAATGACAGATAAGTGTCGCCATAAAATTCTAAACAATATCGCATCAGTCCCAGCACCATATCCTTCTAGACATCTTACTTATACAGCATACAGCACTGATACAGCAACGAAAGAGTCGCAGAGATAGAGAGAGCTTCTATTTGTCGAATTCATTAACGTTCGGATGGCGACTCGGACGGCGAATATGCCAATCAGTCGATCTAATAATTTCAACTGCAGCTTTCTTCTATACATAGGAATAGGCAAGCGCCAAAAAAATGTGTAAAAATGTGGTGGTGAAGTGAATTTGATTTGAGATGCCAGAAAGGCCCGTTAGAGGTCAGTCATCTGTACCCTTTTCGAAGATTGCTGTTTTGATACTTTATCCTCGTTTTATAACTGAGCTTAATCGAGAAATGTCTAGGTAACAGCCGAAACGCTGTTTAAAAGCTTTTGTGGACACCTGTGAATTCATTCGGGCCACCATGTTGAAACCTCAAAAAAATATCTTGATAGAGCGGCCATTGTTACCATTTCAAATGTTTGGGGTGTATTTGATAACTTTTTCTGAATAAAAAAGATATTTTGTTGAAACATCACTCATGAGGCATTGTAATAGCGTAAGTGCATCATTTCAAGCCCATTTTATGAAAAAAATTATAATAATCTCTTGAAATTATTATTTTTCAATTAAGGAAATGTAGATATTTTGAAAGCGCGTTGAATTATTTCGAAGTAGAAGAGCATGTTTCAACAGAAAAATTTTCTTCCCATGGTAAATTTGGTTCAACATGGACGGCAGCAAATACATAATAAGTTAGCAAATAACTTCCAGTGGGTTTTATATGTACGCCATAACAATATCATACCCGATCGTTTGATAATTCAATCTCTCTTTACAACACATCCAACAACACCATAATAGCGCAAAAAGTATTCATAAATGTAATTGTTGGAAGCTATCATCCAGTAATTTTCATCTGTCACAAAAATGTCTAACTCTTTAAATGTTTATATAGCCTTTCAAACTCAAATATAAATATACCTCTGTTTTCAATCAACTGAGAAGATACTATATTGAGTCAATTGCGAACACCTTAATACGGTTGCTTCACAATTGCAACTCCTAACCCATTCATAAAACAACTTTATAAATGCTCACTGACAGGCGGTATACGGCAGCTGCTAAGAAGTTTTGTGATGTGATTTATAAGAACTGATAGAACAAAGCGGAGAGGTTTTCATATTACTACATAAGCATCAATATACCCCTTACAAATCTTGTCGAGGCTGTATAACTTGTGCCTATTTTGGATGTATAGGTACTTCTTTGATGCTGAAACAGTGTTGTCAACTCTAATTTATACAGTATTAAAGTTATATTAGATTGCTGTATAACTATTGTTAGAGTTTTTAAAAAGTAATTTGTGCTACTTGGGAAGTAATATATTAGTGAACACTTCATTTTTAATACCTGGGACCTCAATTCAGCTACTGCAGAAACCCAATGACAAAAACTTTTTTTTACTTGATGTTATTATATTAAAATGTAAGAATACATCTATAGTTATTAAATTATTTTCAAGTGTACTTGTATACCTGGAACGTTTTTCTCTGTGTGTCACTCAATTTTGATGACATAAGGAAGCTCATTACGGGACTAAGTACCATAATGAATTCATTATGGTACTAAGTACCATAATAAAATTCTATAAGGAAAACATGTAATGGTTTGAAATATTTGAAACTACACAATACTTACTCCTTTAAAAATAGTTGTCATTGTGACATGTCGAAAATGCAGTTTTTAATTTTTCGAAAATGTATTGATATAAATATGCCATCAGATAAAATTTTGTATGTAATACGAATCATAAACAATCATTATGGCACACGCCGTGTTATCGTGATAACATTCACGACTTGTACCATAATGATCGTCTTTATGATCTTTATTACTTAAATAACTATTACAGTTGGCGCTAACTTAAGTAAAATCCTGTTGGATTTTAAAAGAATCTAACTAATTTTCTGTAAACCCACAAAATCTGATAAATCGTGTCTAGAGTTTTTGACAAAAAAATATCTGATCAGTGATCTCACCAGGGATTCTGTTCATTTTGGGCAGTACAAAGTTCCAAAATGTATTTGCGTATCTAGTAGTTTTCGATAAAAATACATATAGTCTTGTCAAGATATGTTGTTGAGAATGTACAAAAATCTGGATCCACTGTTGAAATCATTATATTTATTTCAGAGAATCAGAGATGTTCAAAACCACAAGTGTATAGCGAGCTACTATATCAAAACAGTTGTTTTATGGCAATCTTCCGATAAACGAGATGAAGCATTTTGGAACAACTCTTTGAGCTATGTATTTATGAATGTGAGTTCTGTCAATTTTATATTCGAATAAGGTAGATTTTTATGAACTGATTTTAGATGTTTTACACATGGGTTCTATATTTTGGCACAGAGTTATAGGAATTCCAATAACAGGTTTGATTTATGATTTCAGGTCATTGATTAATTTTCAGTTCATGAGAATATCAACATAAAATATATTTTCATTATATATATTTTGATCGAAAAGAATGACCAATACCCTCTACACCACACACTAACACTTATCGCCACTTTTATCACCTTTGCTCAATTCAAATTCAGCAATGTTTTTGGCAATTCAGGCAATTCTCCTGTAATTTCCAATCGAACAAAATAGACGGAGAGCCAGAGCCCAAAAAATTCTCTGAATTTACTAAGCCTGGTTTTTTTATGGCTTATTGCAGTGGTTGTGTACACAAACATACTGCGGTCAGTCAGGCGAAACTGAGAACAGGTGTCTCAGGTACGCTATCGAACCTGCCGTATCTGCCTAGGTAACAAAACGAATTTAATAAAGCTGAAAATCGTTATACAGATTGTATATTGCATATACATAAAAGGTACGACAGTCAGTCAGCTGAATATGGGGACGGAGCTGGTCAGTCGGTCGCAATGTATGTACAAAAAATAAATACGGTGCAATTAATTTACTACACTTAAAAATTTTTGTGAGGGTATTGAATGCTATATGAAACATAAAAAAAATTATCAGTTATCGATTTTGCGGGACAACGCCCGTCAGTCAGCAAAAATAGAAATGAAAATTTCGCTAAAAGTACTTACGGTTATTTAATAATCGCATAACAAATTTCGCATGAGAAAATTTACTAAGCTATAGGAAATTCAAGAAAATAGAACATACCTCACATGCATGTGAAAAATAGTGAGGTTTCGTCATGAATATTACTGGCAGAAATGAGCTGAAAAAAAATCGCAATGACTGTGACCTTAAGTGTATCCTCAAAATTATTCTTCTGGTAATCGCGGAACAATAGAATGGCCAACAATTTCCCCAGACCTTACTCTTTGAGTTATTTTGATGGAAGTTGAGTTCAACGTTGATTTAAAGTTTAAGTAGACCTATATATTACATTTTAAAAACCGCGACACGTGTTTTGCTATACAATAGCTTCCCCAAGCAGGATAAATGAAAAACACACAATATTTGAATGTTTGGTTTTATCATATTCAACTTTACTCAAAGATGTATACGCAATGGATGCATCAATTTGTTTTTGATTATTTTCAACAATCTGTATATGAATGATACATATAAAATTGAAGTAAACCCTTATGATAATATCCTGAATAGAAACAGCTTTTCATTCATTTAGGTTACCAGAAAAAATATTTCGACGTGTTATGTTTCAACTCAATGAAATTTCAGATTTTGAAAGATTACAACGACTGCCTTAACAAAGGAAAAATTCCTTATTATTGGAATAAAAACAATAACCTCATCGGAGGTGTGAAGAAAGATACGCTCACCAACGTGGCTAACAAAATAAAGCTGATAATCGAAGATGTCGAAAAGCACCCAGAAGATCCATTAGTTATTGCGAAATATTTACGTGAGTACTCTTTCTCAAAATTATATTCGAAATCGGTAAAGACTTTGTGGTATTAAAAAGTGAAATGTTGCAAACGATTTTTGCTATCAGGTTTCGCATTGATAATTCTTTTTCACTTGCACACCTCATTAAATTCCACTAATTCATTGACAAATTGTGAATAATCAAACTGTATCACCTTAGGGACTCATTTTAGGCTGGGTGCAGTTGTTATTGTTTATGCTCCTTTGTATTGCAATTCCTTTCGTATCCTACACAAATTTATGTGAGGACGGGATTACAATTTATAGATATCAAAAATGTACAGCTTGTCCATTTCATTTTAGCCGTGGAACGATGACGTATTGCGCACTGTCATTTGAAATATATTGTCAATTCAGTGCGTAACCGGGTTTAGAACAAATTTCCGAATTTGATTGGATAAGCTGCGCCAGGTTAACGTGAAAAGGCATCAATATTATACTTTTTGATGGAAAAATCCATTGTATGGTGCCAAGAGGGCGCTATATGGACTTCGTTTCAAATGAAAATGGGATCTTATCTTATATAGGTATGAATTTATATAAATATCAAAGATCTTCGACAGATTTTCAAAAAAAAAATTTAAAATGAATATTTGTGAAGAAGTTTCTGAAACGAAAGCAGACTATAATAGGACGTGTTTCATTCAGAAGGAATTGTTTAACAATGCGAATGAAATATTTTGCGGCATTCAGAAGAAAAATAAACTACCTCAAGCGGGATTTGAACCCACGTCTTCCATTAACTAGACGGATGCTCTTACTACTGAGCTATCGAGGACCGTAAGTTCTCCATCGCATATTCAGATGCCATTCCTCTCAAATTTCGGTGTTACTTGTTATTCAAATCGAGAACCTTCGGCGGTTCTCGACTGAGGTAACAACTAACACTAGGATTGGAGTATTTGAGAGGAATGACTTCCGAATATGCGATGGAGAACTCAGGGTCCTCGATAGCTCAGTGGTATCAAAAGGATATATCGTTTTCACTATATTGGTATTGGGTAATATTGAAAATCTATGTTATTGTTAAACTGATATTATTCATCATTACCTGATATGGTGATTCTGATATTGGTAATACGTTATCAAACCCATATATTATCAATATTGAATTTCACAAAAAGCAGTTGAAATTTATTGTCAATATTGAATCAATATTCATATTGAAATATCGTTTCTCCAATATTGATTCATATTAGTTCAACATCAATTTTTCCACTTACGATATCATCTTAGTATATTGGACCAACCTTGATTTGGGGTTCAGCAAATATAGTAATAACAATACTCTTTATTCATTTTTGTGGGAGCCTTTCTGACATTGACAATGTTACATTGAAAGGGCGAAGTTCAGCTGTGCAGACCGGCCCTTTCAATGTAACATTGTCAATGTCAGAAAGGCTCCCACAAAAATATGAATGTGCTACTTGGAATGGTCGAAACTGTGGTATCGTAAGTTACAAATATAAGCGATATGAAAACATGGAAAGCTTTATTTCTCATTTTCTTATGGGTGAATTAACCTGCTTCAAGGAACGGCTAGTCCGATTTTCAAAAGTAAACCACTGTTGGATATTAAATGGAAAGACCTATACAACGAGCTGTCAGAAGACCCCTTTTCAATTTGACAAAAAGTAAACAGTTGATGTCAAGCTTATCCAATCAATCTTGGCACAAACTCAGATACTTTTCCAGTTGTACATTGGTAGTGTAGACCATAACAAAAAAAACACCTTCTAGGAATCAATTTCAACACAGTGAACACATAATAGGTGTTTTCTTAGTATATTTCAGAGGTTCCTGTTCATATACGTTATTAGTCCTGTGTCAAGATAATTGGATAAGCTGTATAACATCACACCGCACTGTAGGTTGTTTCATCACAAAATAGTTAAAATGATGTGTTTCTGCATTTATTTTTGAATTTCCCGACCGCTCTGTATACTGTGAAAATGAAGTAATCCTCAAATCATTAACAGAAATATTATTTGAATATGAACTAAACGAATGATGTATTCGAAGATTTTTCGAGAGTTAGTGATGGTAATGCTCTTTCCAGTTGGGGTGTTCTTAGGATTTCTCATTCACCGTTAAGTACAGTTGAAAAACTGTATGTGTATATTTATACTTTTTTTCTCGGTGGCGTAGAATTTGGGATGCGCATGAGCAAGATTTGAATTTGACAAATGAAAATTCAGTTTTTCAATTTTGCATTATCGAATATATGTGGAAAAGAAAAAAATATTATTTTCATACGAAATCACGATGATTAAAACATAAACATATATATTCATTTGATTTTTTTGACGCAGAAACCCATAATTGCAAATGTCAACTTTGTGAATATCGTATTTTTTCATTCGTCCGCTGCCGCTAGAGATAAAAGTTGGCAATCTACGGGCGGTAGCGACAACGGCTGCAGAAGCAGCTGCTGCGAATCTATAAACTTACACATGTTTTAGCACACATCCAAATTCGTAGGTCTATTGCAACCACAGCGGTTCTTGTACCGAATGAAGCACCAGGTTCTTTTGCTTCCCCTTGTCTATCGATTGCATTTCCCTTTGATAATGACAGCACTATTCACTTCCTATATGACCCAATTATCACAGAATCTTTTTTTTTCAGTTAAACCTCAGGAACTGAATGCCTTCAAGCAGAATTATAATACCAGCAAATTGGCAGCAGTAAAAATCAACTGATTAAGGATTTGAAAAAATTAGTTTTGTTCACAAGAATGTTTTAATTTTTCAATAATTTCATTGTGTATTCCACCAAAAATGTGATGAGAATAAGGCAATTATTTGTTACCTATTGTTTTATGCGTCTTTCTCTGAAACATGTAGAACTCCATTTTGAGCCGCGTACAGTAGTTGAATGATTTCCTAAAATATTTGGGTAGGACGTATAATGTTTGTGTTTATGTCCATTAAAAGTTGGTTGTTTAAAATTTTCTCTCAAGTGCCATAATAAATCTTTACCGGTGCATATATAGGTAATAATGATAGTTTTATTCATATTTTTTCTTTTATTTCATTGACATATGTTTTTGTGATTCCGTCTGAATATTTGAAGTTTTATATGTACGTTAGGTCGAGTTTATAAGTTCATGTATTATATAGATTTAATTAATCAGGATTTTTTACACAAATTATAAATATACATTTATAATTGTTTTTTAAATAAATGTTCAAAGCTTAGCTATAGCAATTTTCAATTCCCGTAATGTTTCGGTTTCAATAGAATTTGAAAAGATCCCAAAGCCTCTGATAAGGTCTCCCTCTTATTTCAAGTAAATTTATGGTGTTTCATCTTTCAAAAAATTCCTCTGGATTCACATATATTCGATATACTTACATCAATCTCGAAGGGGAAGGTTGATTCATTTGCAGCTTCAATTAACAATTATAGCAAAGCCCGATACATTATATTTGAAGCTGCATACGAAGTCAGGTTAAATATATAGTGCGGTCCATTATTGAATGTGCAATAAGTGAAATGTTAGATATCAAGATAAAATAGGTTGCAGTTTTAATAATATCTGCTCATAGGGCAAATTTGCCCTGATACGTGACTCTTACGAAATTGGAGTATTAACAAGGCCCGAACGACTGACCTAGGCTAGAGCCTAGAATTCGTCTTTTATGGATACATCGATTATATGCCATCACTTTTCCATCATCATCAATATTTCTCGTACTACTGACCAACTTTTCCACACTATCATTGGATACCAATGGTTTGAATACATCGATTATATGCCGTCACTTTTCATTTTTTTTTCAATTTTTCTCGTACTATTGGGAAATCAACTCAACTTTTTTTTAAACTATCATTGGATACCAATGGTTTGAATACATCGATTATATGCCGTCACTTTTCAATTTTTTCTCAATTTTTCTCGTACTATAGAGAAATCAACTCAACTTTTTTTAAAACTATCATTGGATACCAATGGTTTGAATACATCGATTATATGACGTCACTTTTCAATTTTTTCTCAATTTTTCTCGTACTACTGAGAAATCAACTCAACTTTTTTTTTAAACTATCATTGGATACCAATGGTTTAAATACATCGATTATATGCCGTCACTTTTCAATTTTTTTCTCAATTTCTCTCGTACTATTGGGAAATCAACTCAACTTTTTTTCAAACTATCATTGGATACCAATGGTTTAAATACATCGATTATATGCCGTCAATTGTTTGTAATTTTCATTTTTTTTAAAACTTCCTCTGAGTATTTTTCACCTATCACCTATCAATACAAATTCAACTCATCTTCTCTTATAATCATATTCAATGCAGTCACTCGTTTCAACTTATCATTTGTTTTTGATAGTTCCCATGAGTATTTATATTTATCACCGATCAATTGAAAATCAACCCTTCTGAGAATCGCCCTGAAACTATTTTTGGATACCAATTGTGTCACTACAGCGATTCTACGCCATCAGTTGTTCAAAATCTCCAGTTTCTACATTACATTATACGACTCTTATATATTTCATCGCTGCCAACGATGCTCACTGAACATTACATGCATTTTCTGTTGACGAAAAATTCATTTTCTGATTGTAGGTAATTGGAGTAGTTATTTTTACGTTCTAATCTAACAGCAGATTGCACGCAGGTTTACCTCCGCCAAAAATTCGTTTTTGATGGTCGTTTTCGAGTCGATGGCATTTTACGGATATTCCCTCAATATTTCCTAAACTATCGATATTACAGAACAAATATATTTGAGTTTTCTATAGCATTCGAAGAGATCTACAATTGAACTCCCCTGACAAATTTTGATTTGATGAGTGGTTTCGGAGATATACAGTGTGTCCCTAGACCAGTGGGACAGTCGAATATCTCTTGAACCAATAGGAATTTTCGAAATATTATCAGTTCACATTATATCGCATTATGAGAGCTAACTTCAGGAATTACTATTATTTATACGAGGGGCGCAAGAAAGGCTCACAAAATCGAACATCAATTTTTTCAAATGGAACACCCCATATATTTCAATATATCTGAACTCTCATTCCTTTAGGCTAATTATTGGTTTTTTATTTTTTGAAATCCGACAAGGCGTTGCCAAGTTATACCAGTTGTTCATGAAATGCAGACATTTGTTCAGACAAACCCATTATTCATACTACGGAAGAATTTCTGGAATCATTCAAGACTGTTAGTAGTCGATAGCATATTCCATCATATGGAATACTAATCTTTTTCTAAAGTTATACAGGGTGGTCAGAAATATTATATGATTTTCACGAAATCCAAACCTTCTTCACGTCAATTTTTCAAATAGTGCACCCTACAATATGAATTATTTTATAGCCCATTGGTGATTTGATTGCTTATGGTCAATGGTTGTGAAAGAGACATGTGAATTTCATCATCAGAAAATGCAAAAAAATCATCAAACTGCGTATTCCAGTGTAATTAACTACTTATGAGTCCCTGCAAGAAACTACCTTCTTTACGAATATCTAGGCACGATAATCTCCAGTAGATGTTTAAAACCGCCCCTGATAATTTCACTTCGAATGTTCTAATCATTTATATTAATGTTATCGTCCCTAATTATTTGTCAACACAGTTTTTTCTTGTTGAGACTTTGTTTAGGACAGTTGAATGAATAAGTAGTTTACTGCATTTTTTTATTTGCATTTGCTGATGATGAAATTCACATGTCTCTTTCACAACCATTGACCATAAGCAATCAAATCACCAATGGGCTATAAAATTATTCATATTGTAAGGTGCACTATTTGAAAAATTGACGTGAAGAAAGTTTGAATTTCGTGAAAATCATATAATATTTCTGACCACCCTGTATAACTTTCGAAAAAGATGAGTATTCCATATGATAGAATATGCTATCGACTACTAACAGTCTTGAATGATTCCAGAAATTCTTCCGTAGTATGAATAATGGGTTTGTCTGAACAAATGTCTGCATTTCATGAACAACTGGTATAACTTGGCAACGCCTTGTCGGATTTCAAAAAATAAAAAACCAAAAATTAGCCTAAAGGAATGAGAGTTCAGATATATTGAAATATATGGGGTGTTTCATTTGAAAAAATTGATGTTCGATTTTGTGAGCCTTTCTTGCGCCCCTCGTATAAATAATAGTAATTCCTGAAGTTAGCTCTCATAATGCGATATAATGTGAACTTATAATATTTTGAAAATTCCTATTGGTTCAAGAGATATTCAACTGTCCCACTGGTCTAGGGACACACTGTATAGTTTGTTTTCTTACAAATAATTCATATTTGCAATAATCCGATTGTAAATTTGTCTATATTTCCCGTACTGTTGATTTTAGAACAAAAATGTATGTGGGGTTTTCATAGTATACACTTAGATGATCATTTTTTTACTCTTGGTGATTTTTGATTTTCTCATCCGTTTCCGAGATATTTACAAAAAAAAACTCCAGAACAACATGAATTTCAGAAATTTCCCGATTTTTCCATTTTCCGATCGGTTTGGAAAAAAATGTTTCAGCTAAAAAGTGTAGAGTATTTTGAGGCATACACGACAATTTTTTCGTTTTTCGATTACGAGCAACGGTATGGCCTCCAGAGTGTCCGAAAAAAACCGACATGTTACAAAATAAACACCCATAGAATCTAAAGTATTTTTTAAAAATTTTTTTTCTTCGAACAAAAGTTGTAGCAGAAGGTTGGGGGAGTTTTTTCGTATCAAGCAAATATTTCTGCGATCAAAACTCTATTAGTTATGACGAAAACCAAAAAAAGTCAGAATATTCCAAAAAAACAACTTTCCGATTTTCTGATTTTTCTCAAAAACAATAGGTGTCTGCACACTCATAAGATCTAGAAATGACCAGAGTTTCGAATCTATATCTCTTTCCGTTCGACCGCTATCGTGGTCCAAAGGAATTCCAACGCCGGACAGACACATGAAATTTTTCGATATCTCTTCAAATAAAAATGTTTTGCCCGCTGCCCTGTCCGGTGCTCTGCGAAAAGCAACCGTAGAAATACACCGATTAATACTAATCGATGTATAATTAACGAAATTTATCATAAAAAATGCGTATACTAACTCTTGGCGACGTTTCGGCAGCTAGTCTGCCTGCTTTTCAAAAATATTTTTTGTGAATTTTCAATGACATTGCAATTTTTGGTACATAGTGTCACATTTCGATATTACATTGAAAATTTTCAAAAAAAGGCTTGAAAAAGGAGACAGACTAGCTTCCGAAACATCGCCAAACGGAAGTATACGCATTGTTGATTAAATCACCATAATTCATAAAAATACGATACATAATAATTAACAAAATACTTATGTATTGGGGCAAATAAACAATTTGCCCTATAAACAGATATAATAAGAACTTAAAGCTTTAGCATATTCATTTCTGAGAGAAAACCCAAAAAATGGATTCCAGAACAGGTCAGTTCAACATAATATATTAGCTTGTACAATAACAAAAAGGACTACGGGGAAAATGAAAAAAGTTCTGGAAAATTATTTTCCTCTTTAAATTGAAGTTCAATACTTTTTTCCCAATACATTTGTGTGGTTATACTTATATGGAATAAAACGCTTTCTCACACTGAGGTTATGAAAGAAATTCAAGAAATAAATATTATCTTGACTTGATCTGACCTGAATTTTCTTGTAGATTTTTTCGGAGATCAAATTTTTCCAAAAATGACCGCAGGGTTCATATATGGAAACTACCTTTCGGTCATAATGCATAAAACTTTTTATTAATATTTGAAGGCAATATTTGTTGTTGAAGTAGATCATTGTTCTTTAAGGAAAATCCAAACAATAAAATTACAATAAATAAATATGATTTAATAATATAAGGGTACATTAAATTGGAACAGTAGAAAAAACACTCAAAAAAATAAATAAACGAAAATAAATGTTTTAAATGCATAAACTTTCTATTGGAAAAATACAACTGATAATAGTATATGATTTTCTGATGATACAGCAACATTCATAACATGATACTTAGTGAATTTGAAAATATAATTATTCGTTTGTCCACTTAGTGCAACCTATGGTTTAATTATTTTCCAACCAAATTTTGTAATTGTTGACGTCTGAGAGCAAAAAATATCCAAATTATCGAATATTGTGGATGTTTGTGTAATATTTACGAATTTTCATACTACAAGTAATGGTTATTTTTAGGTATTTCACCCAAAAAAAAATTAAATGTTACAAGCAACGTAAGTAGCTACATTTTTTGTTGACTAAACTGTCATGAGCCGCCACTGGACTCAATAATGTATATTTAAGAGAGGACAAAGGAAGTAATTATCACTGCAAATAACATTGCCGAATTTCACCAATATAGGCTGAGGAATATTTGAAATATTAATACAAAATCTAGGAATAAATAAATTTCTGGACATGTGTATATTCTAATCTGTTTATATGCACTTTTTTTCATAACATTAGCTCAAAGATCAATTTAAAACTTGATTTAGGAATCAAAATATCAGTAGAAAAAAAATAAATATCAATATAGGGGGAAATATTTGTAAAAATGAGGCAGTCGAGTTTATCAAAAATCTTATGACAAACTAGGTAATATCTTCCTTTCTAAGTAGGTCCCAAATTAACACATTCACAATTTAGTCACTTTGCCTTGCATCTGTATTTTGAGACAAACAAAAATACATTTTTCAAATTTTCTTGTTAGGGAACACTTTCAAACCAAACCACGTGTGGAAAATATTTCCACTAGCCGAACTGGCAAAACCACTACCAATCATTGGTATCAGCCAAATCACTAAACATTTTATCCTTAATTTTAGGACGAGGGTCCTCTTTGATGTCAGTGTCTATTGCACCTGTTTTACCAATGATGAATTCAAATTCTGAAATGGGGAATGCAAGCATTAGATTGTAATATTTTTATGATAAATCAATAGGATTAAAAAAGTCAGTTATTTACCATCTTGTTTTAAATTTGGTCCT
Organism: Zygogramma bicolorata; assembly: GCA_032362365.1. NCBI lineage: Eukaryota > Metazoa > Arthropoda > Insecta > Coleoptera > Chrysomelidae > Zygogramma > Zygogramma bicolorata. Next base: position 259,894 of record JAVJAQ010005047.1, read on the forward strand.
CGCAATTCCAATGGTCCTGCCAATTGCTTTTTCAAATTGCCTTCAAAATACACAAATATAGTAGGTAAGTTCTTATCAGGGTAATTAGGTATGCATGTGGTGGATATTGATTTCAGAAATTTCACAGTAGGATATTTGGCAGCCAAATATTTCATATATTCGTTAATTAAGGCACAAAGTGGTATCCTAAAATGAATAAATCAAAAGAAATATTAATACACATATTCTCATATAAGTACAGAAAATAAGATACAAGCATATCATTTCTTCACATGATAAATAATTCATCATTTAAAACAAAGAAACAATTTAAACTCACCCCTGTTTATATAAATGTAAAACAACCCATATTCCTTCTCCAGCTTCATTTACCTCACTAACATAATCTTGTCCAGATATTTCCCCTACTGTACCAAATTTGCTTCGTTCTGATAATGCTTTCAATTCAGCTATCCTCTTGTTCCTGTATTCTAGAAGAACTGCTTCATCCTCGGAGTCTTCTAATTCATCCAATTCATCAACATCTAGCTCGGAAAGATTTTTTCCAGCTGAAAAATTATGAGTTTCAACTGACAAGCTTGTAGAATGACAAAAACTAACTTGAAGTTTTTTTCTCAATTGTTTCTTCCAACATGGACACAATCTGATCCTCAGTTATTTCCTTTTCCTTTTGTGGGATGATTCCTTTGGCCCGAAGAATATCATTCCATTGAGTATCTTCGTTGGGGTCCTGAAAATTAAAAAAAAATTGTCAAGTATGTTGTTGAACTGTGATATGGATACTGAAGCAACTTCAGTTAAATAGCAAAGGAATCATTTCTCTTTCCATAAAAACGATAATGGGAAAGTCATGACCAATAATTCACCTTTGCGAATATTTTTGAGATGGAATACATAAAACATATGGTATCAAGTAATGGTGAAAACAGAAAGCCTACCTATAATAAATAAAATTGCCTCAGTGAAATGATTTTGTGGAACGTTCATTCTTCACCCTTGAATGATTCCATGCACTGTTTTGAGCAGTTTCACAAAAAGACCTCAAAAAATGTACTCACCTGCATGTTGGAATAGTGAATTATAAGTTATAAGAATAAAATTAGGAATTACAACCAGAAATTAAAAAATTGACCTAAAAGCTGAAAGTTGAAATTCGAAACCTAACCTAATCAAATTCTGAAGCTCAAAAAGGATGCGAGGAGCGGGGAATTTGTGGTGGGGGGGGCGGTGTTTGGAGAGGGAGGGCAGAGGGCAGTGTTGTCGACTTGTCGAGCTTCTCCAGTGAAAATTCCCTAGAGATTTTTTAATTTTTTATAGAAAAATCATTGGTATATTGGAAATGAAAACAGATGATTGCACCACGTATGAACCATCTATTCGACATTTTACTATTCCCTGCTAGAGCATTTATCGGAAAAAGGCTTTTCAATTTCATACGTCTGGAGACTGGATTTTACCTCCGACCGATAAAAAAAAAATACATACATTCGCGACGCGATACGCGTTTCTACTGTTTTGCTTCTTTTGGCGATTTATTTTTTAGTATAGTCGTGAAAAATGCTTATAATTCGGTTGAAAAAGTGATGAAGAAGGTGGCATAGAATGTGTATATTGTGCTGATAGAAAGGAGGAATTTCGAGTGGAATTGGCTGAGAAACAAACATAGGCGTAAAACTTCGTTTTCTTGTCTTTGGGGGGTCACATCTCCGAAACTAGTTGAGAGACCCAAAAATTCCATTCGAATTTTTTGTTCAGGAGGCCAAAATACGTAAGTTCCACCAATTTTTTTTTTTCGAGGCGGAGCCCGATTAACGGAGTTTTATCGAAGCGAAGAAAAAAGCATGTCTTGCAAATTAGATTAGTTGAACCACTGATTTCATCCCTACAAGCTGGTATAGGCGCAGGTACTGAACTGACTGCGTCTTTAACAAAATGGCGAAAAGCAAAGCGCTGAGTGAAAGGTTAAAGTGTTTCTTCAGTTTCTTCAATGAGCTCTGTAGAGGGGTTATAACTCAAATACCACCTCCAGGGCTATTCACTAAGCAGAGTTGTTATGGATAGCGACTAAAAATTGTCGTTATATCCAAGGTCAGTTGCTAAGCGCGAAATTGGTATTCACTTTTCAAGTTAAGTTGCTACTATAATGACCAGAAAAACAGCTTACCACCGTCATTATGGCAAGTTATTATTAGAATTGCTACGACGGTTAGCAACTGCGATAACCACTTTACTTAGTGAATAGCCCTGCTCAAATGAATGAATGAAGTGATTTCAACCGCTGAAAGGGTAGACGCAAAGGCGGAGCGGAGTACTGCATATTGCGTTTTGTTTGACACGACCGCATATTTATTATACATCACTGTATTTATTATATATATATATGGCTACGTCTTCAGCTCACTGCGCTTTAAACCACTGCATAAATTTTCTGAAGCGGCTTTAAGCCCTGTAAGCTGTCAGACGCAGCCATGTAAAACTATCAATTTTTGTGCAGCAGCTTTAGCGCTGTAAGTTGCTAGACGCAGCGAATGTCATTTATTATCAATGTCATAAAATATTTGTTTTATTTTGAGTGTCTTAAAATTTGGAAACTGGTAATGATTTATATCACAAATGGATTCATCAGAAAGATCATATGGTCCCCTAGATCTAGAATGTTTTTTACAACAAGTTTATGTTCTACAACATCCAAACCTCTACTTCAACAACCAATTCGAAATAAAATAAGTCCTTATGGATGGTTTCTGTTGGTCAGAAAAATCAATTTCGTTATGAAATAAATATTACTCTGGTCATGTATTACAGGTCATTCCTGTATCTACATTTTCTTTGGGCGTTTGGCAAATACAACGTAAAAAATGGAAGGAAGGGCTTCTAGTTGATTTGCAACAACGAACCAACAGCCAACCTGTTGAACTACCTGAAAAGTAAGATTTGAGGAGTTTCTGATTCTTTAAAATGAAACAATTTTTTGTAGGTTGGAGGATATAAACAAATTGGAATATAGGCCTGTACATGTACGAGGGCATTTTTTACATGATAAAGAATTATACATGGGACCTCGATCTCTTCTTGTTAATGGAGAAGGTGCATCAGCAAGCTCCTTAGTTTCAGGAAGCAATATGAGCCATGGTTTCACAGTTATAACACCTTTCAAATTAGAAGATAGAGAGTAAGTTCTTGACGCAATTAGAGAATGAATTCCTGTTATTGGATTTCTCTTCCATTTATAGTGAAACAATTCTCGTGAATCGTGGTTGGGTTCCTTCAAAAAATAAAGATCCCAGAAGCAGACAAAAGGGTCAGGTAGAGGGAACAGTTGATGTTATTGGGGTCGTGAGAACAAATGAATACAGACCAAATTTTTCAATGAAAAATCAAGAAGGAAGTAGGAATTACTTTTACAGGTAATTGAAGGACGTGATCTGATGATGCATAAAATCAAGGCATTTTGTTTTTTCAGAGATTTGGAACATATGTCATCTGTTGCTGGTACAGCACCTATCTTTCTCGATGCAACTAATGAATTTGATGTTCCTGGTGGTCCAGTTGGTGGACAAACACGAATTTCGCTAAGAAATGAACACATGTCTTATATACTCACGTGGTTCTCTTTATGTGGGGTTACTAGTTATATGTGGTACACAAAGTTTTTGAGGTGATTTTATTTGAACTTTAATTTGTTTTACAATAAGGAAGTGTATAAAAATAAATGTTGAATCTGATTTTACTGTGATATTTTGTTTTGTGAATCCCTAACATGACTCTTTGGATTATGGCCTCTCACAATTAAACATTCATTTTTGCTTGTTGCTGTGGCGAGAACATGATTAGGCTGATTTTCATTTACAATCCATATCATCCAAATTCATTTATAGGGCTGCTTCTAAAAAGATCAAAAATATTTCTTGAAATTTTCTTTTGTACTAAGTTGCCAATAGTTACATGGCAGAAGGAATGGGTAATAACAAGCGATGATTAAAGGGGATTGCGAGGGTAGTCCTATACCACTTTCTGGGAAAATATCAATATATTTAAAGTTATTTACACAAATTGCGTACAATATTTTTAATGTTCATGTGAAAACCAACACTATGTAAATAGGAATTTCCTGAATCTTTACTGTATTAGACAGCACAAATATAGATAATAACCCATACCTTTCTCATTTCGTATGAAAATTGGTGCTGCTAAATCAATGATAACAATTTGGAAAACGTATCTTTGATTCGGTTCTCAGGTAATTGTAAATGTGGTGTCTCAATATACTCCGTTTGATATTTTTGGCCCAACGCATTCGGATACCACTGATTTTCAAGTTATTCGGCCTCTGATAATCCAGAATTACTATTCTCAATGAACTTCACCTGACAATGACAAAATGTCAACAAGACAAAACAATCTCATATTATCCTGAAAAGAATCTTGATTTGATGACAAAATAACAGCATATAACAGCGTTCCAGAAATTGTGATGAATTCATTTTCTTTTCTACCATAATTGCATTTTTATCTTCAAACGGTAGTAGTTTTGAAATGTTTTTGCAATGGATACCAGTGAATTATTTCTCATTGAATTATAATTTTCAATAATTCTTCAGCTTCTTGGGTCTCGCTCAATATTAATGTTAATTCATCGTCGCAATAGAATGACACAAGAGTGAAACGTAGAAAACTATTTAGTTTTATACTCTTGTTTGTCTAATTGTCAACAAGACAAAACAATCTCATATTATCCTGAAAAGAATCCTGATTTGATGACAAAACAACAGAATATAACAGCGTTCCAGAATTTGTGATGAATTCATTTTCTTTTCTATAATAATTACATTTTCATCTTCGAAGCGTAGTAGTTTTGAAATGTTTTTGCAATGGATACCGGTGAATTATTTCTCATTGAATCAATTTTTAATAATTCTTCAGCTTCTTGGGTCTCGCTCAATATAACTGTTAATTCATCTTCGCAGTAGAATGACACAAGAGCAAAACGTAGAAAACTATTTAGTTTTATACACTTGTTTGTCTAATTTTCCTTCTGGTCTCTCCCTTTTAGTGGTAGTATGAACATGAAATAGGCTAAGCACAAAACAGGACAATTTCGAAATTTCCAACAAGTCTCTCGAAGAGGTTCGTTTTATCGAAAAAAACTTGGACGCAACCCAATATCCGGCGAGGTAATAACCACGAAAATTTGTTCTGACATATCAGTCATATACTTATACAAATTCGTTCAGAAAAATTTACTGTTTGCACTCGTTGAAAGCTGATATTACATAGTTTTCATCAACTATTCTTGATTTCTTTGTGCACATGTTCAGTTATCATCCCCATCAACTTTCCACGGCCCCCCCCCCCCCGGCCGCCCCCCCTGGCGCCCCGCCCCGGCGGGGGCGGGCGCCCGGCCTGCCCCCCGGGGGCCGGGGCTCTGAACAAAAACGGGAAAATCCAAAAAAACCACAGGAAAAATGAAACACACTAGATATGTTACTGGAAGATATAAATTTTACTTGGCACTATAACGTCAATATATCGATTTACATTCATAAATAATATATAAAAATCTGTAGATCTCTAAAAATATAAGTATAAAAAATAACTGAATAATACTATACCATGCCATCATCTCGATAGCAAAAATATAGATGAGGTTTCAAAGTTTCCGTTTTTGGAAATAAAATTTCCTTTTTTTATCTATAGGTAAAAATCTGCCAAATATATCAGAATACCAGTGATCAACAATGCAGTACATTAACAATAAAAAATTTTTATACAAAGGAATGATCGTCGCACAACAAGAATGTAAAGAGACATCATCTGGTCTTCCATTCTCCAATTAAAAGTATGTGATAATCAGTTTCCTTTCACAGGTCCGAATCGGTGTTTTGCTTTATTTGTGATTATTCTGCTCAATGTGGATAACCAACGAAAAGGTTGGACAAAAAAATCATAGTTTCCTGTACAATTCTCACTGATGAAGGGTTTATAAAACCGCGACATGTTTCGCTATACAATAGCTTCCTCAAGCAGTAATGTTTGAAACTATGGTATAGAGAAACACGTGTCGCGGTTTTGTAAACCCATTTTCAGTGAAAATCGTACAGGCAACTGTGAGATTTTTGTAATATGGATTTTCATCAAGTATCGGCCAGTTCAGTGCAATATTTCAAAAAGTTGAAGGCTAGAATGATTTTACAGCAATTAATTGCACTAAACCTGTTCAACAGATTAAAATGATCAAAATAGACCTGGATTTTGGCCGACTTTCCAGGTTCGTGTTTTCGTTATTGGAGTTTTCAGTTTAAACTTCTTATGGAAATAATCTCAAAATAAATCTCTCCTACACCGCGCCCAATCGAAAAAAATGTGTGCATTTCCATAATTTTCAAAATTTTGCTTGTAAGCAAACGCTTTCGAGTATAATAATTTTAGATAAAATACCTTGACCTGCGGTCTTAGGATTTTAATAATAATAATAATCTTTATTAATCCCAAGAAACTACAGAGTTTATAACAGGGATAAAAATCAATAGTAATCAACTAAATTATTTGGTTACAAAATGAAACAGTGTACGACACAAATTAATAATAACATCCATGTGAGAATACAAAGTGAAAGTTGTAATCAAATTAAATAAATATATGGAGATCAGAATTTCAACTGGAGAGCAAAAATTTTTTCAGTTCAGATTTAAATTTTGTTGTTTTCGGGAGAATTTTCAGTTTATCTGGAAGATTATTGTATATTTTAACACCAAAATGATATATTGATTTCTCTCCAAATTCAGAACGATAAGGTTCAACAATTAATTGTTTGGTTTGTCTGGTATTATAATCATGAATTGTATTAATTTCACTAAAGTTCATAGTTGAATGTTTGATTTTTTTTTTCACTAATGTATAAAACAACAAATTTTTAATTGAAAAGCAGATTGAATATTCAAAAGACCATGCGGTTTATATAAATTTGAGGTTGGTTCAAGATAGGGTAATTTGAATATACACTTTATAATTTTATTTTGTAGTCTTTCGAGAGGATTCAATATCGATGTATTGGCTGTTCCCCAAATTGAAATCAAATACTGGAGATTTGAATATATCAAACAGAAATAAATACACCTTAGATATTTTTCAGGAAGGAACTGTCGGATTCTGAATAATATTCCTAGAAGTGGTCTGACTTTTTTTTTTCAACATTTCTATATGGGTATTCCAACATAGTCTCTCGTCAATGTACAGCCCTAAAAATTTTGTTTGGGAATATTTATTAATTTTGTTTTCGAAAGCCAAATTATCTCTGTTTGTGGTTCTGTTTTTGGTTATCAACATTACTGAGGATTTTTCATAATTCAAACACAATTTGTGATAATTTAGCCAAGAAGACATAGATTTCAAGTCATCAATCATGTCATATATTTCTTTGGTGTTACTAGAAAAATAAAGTAGTGTTGTATCATCCGCGTATAATTTGATATTTGCTTTCAATAATAATTTTGAAGCAGAATGAATAGATCAAAAATAAAACAGGACCCAAAATGGAGCCTTGCGGAACTCCACAAGTGATACCCTCAAGTCATTTGCTAAACCAAATTTCGAAAATCATGGATGTGCACAAATTTTAACCGATTAAGTTTGATGCACTTGGATATTGTTCATTGAGTAATTGATCCCAAGAAGCTAATGCTTGTACCGGCATATTTTTTTGCACTTGAGAATATGCAGTGAATGACTGTACTTGCTGAATCGAAATCATCAACATTGAAACAAGAAGACTTGTCAACAATCTACACGGGAACCTTTTTAGCTTGATGCTAATGGAAATTGTAATTTGCTCTGTATAGCCTCAATCAGTTGCATACTTCACATCACACCATTTGATATAATTTTCATGAAAACTTTCAAACTTCCAAGTCTATATTTGTGTTAACGAGCGCACATTTTATTATATTCAATCGATTTTCTTGACGTATCAAATCTATCGAAATGTATGGAATGAGTTAAAATTGAAAAATCAATGAATACATATGAACATTACGAATCGATAAAGGGTGAAAGCGCACAAAATTTCTTGAGTACTTATTCTTTTGTTCCAACAATTTCACAATTTTGAACCTATGTCAATAAATTCTATGTGAAATGTTTCAATTCAACATATTATTTGCAACTTGTAGGATATAATTGCTATTCATTCAAGCTTCGAACGTGTATTTTTACATGATACTGAGGAAAAATATCAATGTTTGAACTTCTCTCCGTATCTTCTAAAACGAAAATGAAAAGATTTTTCAAATGTAAAAAAGTATGACGTTTTGTGACTGACATTAGACAACATTTGACTTTCTTTTATCGAATTAAAATCCTCATCATTATGGATATGATTAACTTTTTATACCGCCAGCATTAAAGTGATTACTTTTCTGTCTAGAGTATAAGTGATAGTTTTCAAGTTTGATGAGATAGTCTCCTGCTTCAAGTTTAAATTAAATTGAGCTGTCAATTCACAAGTTGAATATTCAAGAAATATTGTGATCCTCTTCGCCTGCACAAAAATAATATACAAATGAACTTTTAAAAAAAATATTCGTTACTACTAAAGCCATCTACCCAGTGTAAGCTTTCAGTTCACAGCAAATATGAAATTTATGCCCACATATGTAATCGAACTCATTTCACATCCTTGAAATTCTATCAGTACTGTTTTTGCTGTTTCCGCCAGCACCGTCAAGTTTGGCTGTATTTTAATGAATTAACAGTTTGACATTTTTATCCGGGAAACAGCTGGCACACCTCAGACTTATATATCCAAACATATTTGTCTCTTATCCAGTAGAACACTTTGGTCATTATCAATTCACTGCCCCATGTTCATTTTATTCTAAATATAAACGTATGCATTGATCTAGAGGTTAGTAAAAATTGTTATTATTATTTCGGAAATGCTCATAAATGTCTACTACATGCTGTCATGGACGTTGGTTGACAAATATCGCAATTGATTTGTTCTAGACCAGCATATAAACTCGTTCAGTCAAACAGCTATACTTGAAATTGATAATCCTACATAAATTCTAAATTATATATTATTTTTTCTTTTTGTTAGAATTCCTCAAGTTGTTGTTTATTCCATCCGGAGGGTGAGGGGCGTGTCCGTTGGCCATTCTGGAAAAAAGGGACATTTTGATTCGATGACATGAATATATTGGGCGTTGAAAGACTTCTGCATCTCAAAGATTTTACAAAATCTGTAGCACATTCGGAAGAAAGTTTAATGGAAATCGGTCTCGTCGATACCACTGATTTTTTTTTTCTCTTCCTTTGTTTATTATTATGTATCAATATTTGTATGCGAAGAATATTCTCATTCAGTGTTGGTTAAAATCACTTGTATTTGGTATGGGAGCCTGTGTATTTTTATGAACAGGTTACAAGCAAGAAGTTGGCTGTTGAGTTTTTAGTCTGGTATAACGGTCCTTCAATAATTTCAATTCAAGTGATTACTGAAAAAAGACAGCAGATTGATTGAATTTTGGTTCCGAAATTGAAATCAGAAATATTTCGCCAGAAATCTATGCAAATATTCACCGAGTAAATCGCTTGAAATTTATGAAAATGCTTACCAAAAACTCATAACTTGGCGGAATCAGAACAAAGTTAAATACATTTCCGAATATTTAGCCGAATTTTTAACAAGTGGCAAGTCGTCTACACTATAAAGCACTTATTTATAAAATCACCCATATCTCGATATACCAAAAGAATTCAATATATTGCATTATTGACGTTTTATAGGATTGTTGCCTGGTCAACTACTATTGATGGTATTCTGTGATTGGAAAAACTGATATCCTAACTTGTGTGGATATGAGATAAGGCGGATTCAGTGAAGGGGTAAGCATAATTTAGTAGATAATCCATAACTTTAATTCAAAAGTTGAATACATTGTATTCCATGTGCTGGTTGACTCATTTGATAGTCCATATCCCAAAATGGATTTGTCATAATTGATAACCTTGAATTCCCAAGTTTTCTTATGCTTTTATAATCTTTGTCACAGTGAAAAACTGTTACCTTACACTCTGAAAATACTAAAAAATTCAATATTCACTACCAAAGGACCAGCAACATAATGATACTTGTATAGCAAATGCTTGTTTGTGTGCTAACAACCACCATTTTATGTCACGTGATATGGATTACCTAATTAGTTACGGACTATAACCTCAATACATCGTTGGAACATGCTGCCATAAAAAAATGAACACATGATGACAGAATGAAATAGACTCATTTGCGAATGGAATTGTCGGTTTTCAGGCAAACAAAAACACGTTTTCAGATTCTTTTTCGCGAATAACTGGAAAAATATGCATTTAATCGAAAAACCTGTACAGAGCAAAATTATAGCTTATAAAAAAACAAAAAAGATCGGTTATTCATGATGTATGCAGACCCAATACAAACGGAATTATTGCTTGTTGAAAGTTGATTGGTATTTCCAAACGCCAAAATGGAAAGTTTCTATGTACAGCTTATCCAATCCATCTTGGCACAGAAGTAGTAACGTATAATCCCAGCAATCTCTGTGAAATATACTAAGATAAAAAAAGACTTATTATATGTGTCCACTGTGTTGAAATTTATTACTAGAAAGTGTCTTTTCTTTCGTCATGGTCTACACTATCAGTGTGCAACTGGAAGAATATCTGAGTTTGTGCCAAGATGGATTGGATGAGCTGTTCAATAACCACAAATCAAAGCATTTTTCTGGGTGAACTCATGGAACCTTTATTACAGTAATTCACAAAACCATCATTTTTACTGTTTACAGAAGTTCCTAGCATCAAAACTAAGCGAGATATGAAGAGAATAATGTCGATTCCTATTTTTCCGGTGGGAAAAAAAGTGAAAATCTCACCCTCTCTTCCATCCCACTGAGCGAGTTATTTCGAAGAGATTTTTCGCTAAATTAAAAAATTGATTTTCTCTCTTAAAGCTCAGCTCTTTTTCAAATATAAGTATTTTCAACTGGTCAAATACTCAGAACGTATTATAAGAACATAAATAAAGTAAATTGTGAAGTGGAAACGATTTTGTTTCGAATAGGGCGAATGAGAGGATGAGATTTTCACTTTTTTTTTTCAACGAAAAAATAAGAATCGACATTATTCCCTTCATACCTCGCTCAGTTTTGATGCTAGGAACTTTTATAAAAAATAAAAATGAAGGTTTTGTAAAGAACTCTAATAAAAATTCCATGAGTTTTCCCCGAAATATGCATTGGATTCTGGTTATTGTACGAAGACACTATCCATTTTGGCGTTTGAAAATACCAATCAACTTTCAACAAGCAATAATTCCGTTTGTACTGGGTCTGCATACATCATGAATACCCGACTTTTTTTGGTTTTCTTCAAGTTATAATTTTGCTCTCCACAGATTTTTCGATTAAATGCATATTTTTCCAGTTCTTCGCGAAAAAGAATCTGAAAGCGTGTTTTTTTTTGCCTGAAAACCGACAATTTCAATCGCGAATGAGTCGAAAAGTGTTTCCTTTCAGAAAAAAATTCATAGGACAAAGGTATCGTGATAGAAAGAGATCTTATTATCCTTTAATCACCATAGACATATATGACTTCAATATAAAAGACAGACAATCGAAAATGACAAAGTTAGATTGATCATTCTGTTTCATCTTTACTGCTATCGTAATTGAGATCACAGCAAAGCCATATCGAAAGCAAGTGATGATATATGACGATAGTTCAGGCAGATAGCTCTTGGGATGATGCCAGAACCGAAACAGAGACGGATATAAATGGAAAAGGTGTGGTGACAGAATCCCTAAAGCCTACTCGAACTTCGGAAAGGAACTCGACAAAAGTATTGTGGTAGAAAGAGACATTATCTTTCAATCAATAAACTTCATAGGACAAATGTTGCAGAATTAGTCAATTTATCGATTTCCGCACTTATTTTCGATGAAAAATTTTCCGCCCCCCAAGAAGGGGTGGCATCTACCCCCACGGAAGAAGCAACTCCCGGCACAGGGTAGATTTCGAAATAGATGATAAGTAGAACATAAATACCAATTTTTATGAAATTCGGTGCTGTATGGGACGAATACACGGGAAAATGGTCATTGACTGAGAACCGCCAACCCCGTCCTCACCTCGTCTCTATCCTGGGCACGGCGGCCCGCTGGTCGTCCATCCTGCCCGACTGGCAGCGCATGATGAGCGAGAAGAAGTCTTCGTCGGGCACGGTGGCGCCGCTTTTGCCGGCGCTCGGAGCGGCGCCCTGCGGCGCCGGAGATTCCTCTTCGGCGTCGACGGCCACCGCCGCCGCAGAGGCGGGCAACGGCGAGCGCTGGTCCTCGAGGCGCGAGCCCTGGCATCGGACGAGCTGGTCTAGGAAGTTGTCGTCGGGCACGCTGTTCGTCGTCCTCGACTCGGTCAGGCGGCGTAGAGAGTTCACTTGCAGGCCTGCTGACAGACAGGGTGTTACCGCAGAACACAGAAAAAAATTTAGTTTTGTAACAAATAGCCGCCTCTCCGCGTAAGAGGGAGTTTATTTTTGATGAGGTTACTATTTGGCGTGAAAATAACTTTTTATTTTATTTTTGCCGCCTACCCCCTCTCATATCTTCGAAATAATTGAAAAACCACTTTTTTATCTTTTTTCATTTTCCGGTTCGTATTGACTAAGCTTCATTATTAAAATATGTGGTCGAAGGGAATGAATGGTTGTTTGGGAGGTCACATGACCCACTGAACCCCTGATCAAAATTTAATAATCAAAAAAATTAAAAGAATAGATTTCCGAGAGCGGTACAACAAATTTTCTTTTCAGAAATATTACTGACACAATTTTCCTTTTTCATAAAAATTACGCTGGTATCGGTGGTTTGGCCAATAAATGCTTTTTTTTTGTATTTTCACACAATTTTCGGCCTTTTCTGTAAGTAATTCAAATATAATCTCAACAAATGGATTAATTTTTAATCTTTTGCTTGTTTTTATTTCAGAGAAACCCATCAGATTCTAGCCAATGTTGTGAATTTTTTAGATTGAAGAGGCGTGAAAACATCCATTTGTACATAATACCTGAACGGGCAAGATATAATATCCTCACGAAGAGTGAGTATATGATGTGAAAATACAAAAAAAAAATGTTGGCCCAACTACCACTACTAGGGAAATTTCTGTAATAAACGAAAATCTCACAAATTGGATCAATAATATTTCTGAACAATGAAATTTTTTGTACTGCTCTCGGAAATCTATTTGATTTTTTTTTGGTATTGAATTTTTTTCAGTGGGGTCAGTGGGTCATGTCCCAAACAACCATTCATCAGTCAATTTTATCCGGAAAAATGAAAAAAGGTGAAAACAAAAGTTTTTTAATTATTTCGGACATATAATAATATAAATTTAATGCTACGAAAACCAAGGCACGTCTCTTCTCAAGAAAAGCCAATCTATCATCATCAAATATTCAGATGTCAGGAGTAACTATTCCTACAAAATCAAGTATCCCGATGCTAGAAATTACGATCAGTGATAATCTCTCATGGGAAAACCATATGAGATCGATCGCTATAAAGTGCTTCCCAGAAACTTGGATTTCTATTTCGTGCGAAGCAATACTTCACTTCTCGTCAGCTTCTAATGACCTACAAGGCTCAGATACGATCTGTCTTGACATACAGTTCTCATGTGTGGAGTTCGGCACCAAACCATTCATTGAGGTTTCTCGATTCTATTCAAAGAAAGGCAATTCGTCTTGTTGGTGATTCTTCGCTCACAGACTCGCTCACTTCATTGGAACATCGTAGAAGGGTCGGAGACTTGTCTGATACTTTCACGGTCGGTGCTCTTCCGAATTGTTATCAATCGTTTCCCGCTTGGCAATATCTACACGGATAACTAGACAAGTACAGAATTCCCACCCCTTTGTTGTGAATTTGGAAACCTGTCGAACCTCTCTTGCTCAAGGATCTTTTTTCAATAGAACAGCTGAGCTTTGGAACTCCTTGCCAAGAGAGGTTTTTCCTGAGGCTTACAAACTTCAGAAATTCAAAGTAAATGTTAATTCGTATTTCCTGTCCCTTGATTCATGTGGTGTTCTATGAACATTATTACAGGGCATCCCTTTCGTGTGAACCTGCATATAAAAAAAAATCTGTTAAGGATTGTGAATTTCCCTGGATGTCATTATCAAGTGAGCAGTCTAGCGTTTTTGACGTAAACATTAACATTGTACATGTATAGAAGTCATTTCAGCAGGGATATATGCATCTTGGTTTTTATTGAATGATTAAAGTATGGAAAATGCGTTATCAGCTCGTCGATGAAACAGTAATCTGCATTTGTAGTTACTACAGGTTTCACTAATCCACCACATAGTTGGGGGTCAACAACCGCCACAGGAATTTGGCGTAATACTTGGTTTTTACGAGAATGTTGCCTAAATAAATCTAAACTTGTTTCTTTAATCTGCGATAGAAGTTGTAATTTCTATTTTTCGATTCGGAGAAGAAAGCCGAAAAAAAACTCCTCGTACTCTACCTGGCAAATGCGGCAGAGAAACCCTCTGCTCGTCCATCCGTTTGCTCTGCATGCCCGCGATCATGTCGATGAGCTCGTCGGGTCCGTCGCCGTAAGGGATGTTGACGACGTTCGTGTTCTCCTTATTGTCGACCGTGAGCGAACACCGCTGGTCGTCCATCCTTTTCGATTGGAAGCGGGACAGCAGGTCGAAGAAAGAGTCCTCTTCTTCGGGCTTTCCCTGGGCGGATTTCTGTTGCGGCAACGAGAGGCCTGGACGTTTGCCGTCGGGCGTTAGCTGCGAAAAACGGCAACAAGTTGAAGAATGAATAGATACGTCTCCTGCTTGAAATGAACATTGTTGAATATATTTTCAACAATAGGGAAAAGTTAAACTTTTTTCAATTTCTCGATGATCAGTAGGTAATGCTAAAAATTTTCTATAAATGATAACTACAACCAAAATTGATAGAAAAAAGGAATATTTATCCCAATGGTAACCGATGTAAGCCCAAATTTTGGTAATATTTCACAACAAACCTAATATAGCAAGAGCCCGTGACAGGCATCATACCATCGTTGTTTTATGAAAGCTGAAAGTGTCTCTGCGCATGTCCCCAACACAGGTGAGGACGATCAGTGACTATGAAGTTTAGTAGATGGTTCTTGGGCAGGTATCAGGTAGCAAAGGTGTATAAAATAGTACCTCAAATTTGTTAAAGTATAAAGCACGTTTTTTCATCATTATCTTCGGAAAAGTAATGGAAATCATATCATCCATTGCCGGACACTGACGACTGTTAAAACCCCTTCCAGATATTCCTAAGATTTCATAAATTTTAATTATATTCATCTAATAAATATATATAGTCAATAACGCAGGTTAACTGATATGTTGCAATTCAGCACTGGATCATTTCCAATTATTTTCATCCAGAAGATTTAATGTGAATTGAAGACAATTCAGATCGATTCATCTCTCATTTATGGTATAAACTGTAACAAATATGCAAGCTTAGATACTCATTGAAAAAATTAATACTGTTACGATATATCCTTGGGTTCGTCGATTAAAACAACAAACAACACTGAACTTCTTTTATTATAACTCTCTAACACAGTACAATACAACACAATCACTTAAATCGCTCCGATTACTTTCCAATGCTCGGTACTGAAACTCTTTGTACTAAAAGTTCTACTTCCGCACAAAGCTCTGCTCCACTTAGCTCCCAATAACTTTCACCACTTAGCTCTGAATGAAACTACTTGCCACTTGCGAATAACTAACTCTCTAACTATTTCTGCCCGCCACGAAGTCTCTCCCGTATATATACCTGCGTACCTATCGAGAATCCTCGAGAGAAGCCCCGATGACGTGTCTCGAATTCTCTAGGCGGCAACCAACAGTTCCTGGAAAATGACGACGCTACGACGCGATCCCTCATCTGCGTTTACGATCTCGTCAGGGCCGGCGCTAGGACGTAACAATACACTTTGTGAATCAAATAATTGTTCCTTCACATGAACCTAATCTTCATCAGCGCCAATTATTTTCTAAACGTGTTCATCTGAATCCCCTGAACACCATGGAATTTTAGTGTCAGGGTGGTTGCTGTCTTCTAATAATATACATAGATTCTGTCAAGCAAAACTTCTTGGTCATTCAGCATTCGAGAAAGGAACTGGGAAATAGCTCATTTTGAATCATCATTAATAACTTTCCAAGTGGGAAAATATTTTTCTTTGATTACTTGTCCTGCATAGGCAGCAAAAGTAAAACTTTTCTGATTGATATGTGTATGGAGGAGTGAGTACTTGTAAGTCGCTATCAATGTGGTCAAACTATACTTACTAAGAACATATATATTTTTATGGCAACCGACCATTCCAACACTTGCGATTTCTATTGAATTTTGTTTCAATTTATCACTACAGGAAAAATAAAAAGATTGTGAGAATTGTAATAATTTGCAAATACAATATCCTGCAAACATCATCATGAACAATCTAAAAAAAAATTATAAGTTCAACTCAGCGGCAAAGTAGCTTGACTGAATTCCTAGCCTCGCTATGCCGCGGCAGTCAATCTACTAGTTTGATGCCTAGTAAAACAAATATAATAACCATTAGACAACTGTATAAGAATAAATTAATTGCAAAAGGCAATGCTGTTGCATTGGAGACGGGCGCCTGAGATATTGTTTTAATGTCGACTTGGATTAGCTCTCCTCAAATGAACAGAAACACTTCTTCTCATACCACTTGTACAAACTTATCACATTTAACGGAGAACTCATGCAATATTATTAATTTTATTAAAACAAAAGAAACAGGTGATCATTCAGGCTGGCTGTGTGCTAGCGTTCAGTAAAACATGCCGACAAAAGCAATTATGATAACAAAACAAATCAAGCTCTGCAATTAACATGTTTTTTGTGAAAAACTGATAGAACATAAATCAATTATTATTATTACTGTCTTTCAGCAAAGCATCAACAAACCATTTTTAATTTCATTGAAGTAAATTGACCTTCCTGGTTCTCTTAGAAAAGACGAATCCATGATTGTCACTGTTTGAATAAGGGAAATATTAAAAAACGAGCACTACCTTAATAAGACTAAGCTGTTCCATGCTTTCACGTCTCACCCGGTGTAACTGTTGGGGACCTACATTATTCAATGAATCAGATTTCGATGAAGTTTTAGAAGATTCAGAGTCATTGTCGGGACTTTCAGGTATCTCTAAAATTTTCTTCAGGTCAGAAATATTCATTTTCGCTGTCGCCTCACCCATCGAGTCACCCAACTGAAAACAAATAAAAACAAAAATGGACTGTACTACTGCCACTATCGAGACTTCCACAAATTCGATTGAAGATCAATAAACCCACCTCTTTACTTATTTCCAAGTGTTTTTTCGCATAGCCAAGAGCTTTCTCGTGGTTTCCTAGTGAAGCGTGGGCATTGCCAAGTGACCAACAGGCCCTACCTTCCCCAACTCTATCGGAAAGATCTTGCGCAATGAGAAGATGTTTTAGATGGTATTCTATTGCAGCCTCGTAGTTTCTCAGTAGAGTATATGTGTTTCCTAAACTGTAACAAGCCTGCGCTTCGATAGCTTGATCCCCCAATTCTTGGGCCAATGCCAAAGTTCGCCTACATTTTGATGATACATTTAAGTGGTTTCACAATACTTTTCCGAATTACTCACTTGTAATGATGCGCAGCTTCATCGAATTGACCCATGAATATGTGGGAATTGCCCAAGTTGCTGTGTGCCCTTCTCTCAGCAGCTTTGTCTCCGAATTGTCTCGCTATAGCCAGCCTCTCTTCATGGTAGCGAATAGCTTGTGCGAAATCTCCGAGCAAATAATAGGTGTTGCCTAAATTGCCACAAGCCCTCCCTTGAGCAGCAATGTCACCCAAATCTTGCATAAGGCTCAAATTCTCTCTGAAAACAGTTGATCATAAAAGAGGAGTTGCAAATTCCAAAAACAAAATGGGGTTTGGCAAAAAACTGAACGCAGACTAGTCGACTAGTCTAGTTCCTAAATTGTAGATAATGACTCATTGGTTGTACGGTTCATAATTGATATGAAACAGGTCAAGAAATAGAACATAAATTAGCTAGGTAATTACGTTCCAAATCAAGTTTTACTTTTTCACTTTCTCACAAACTCCCCTCTCTTTCAAATACCCCAAAAACCTGCAAATATATGAAGACTCCCTATCTACAATTTAGGAACTATATTATAGAAAAATCATGAGAGCTGTAACTTTTGTTTGATTCTCAAGTATAGGCACCTGAATAATCCAGATACCTTCCAGCAGGATGTTGTCAATATTTTCAAGTAGTAACATTATCAAAAAACATTTTGAAGTATTTATTTGAATTTTGACTAATATGTAGGAATGTTTTTTTATTAGGGGCTGCGCTAACTTGGTATCAAGTTAGCACAACCACTCTCATATAATTTTTTATAAAATTCTTGAATTGAAACTGTTGTCTTGGAAATTTGTCAGGTAATTGTCATAACTCATTCCATACGGAAAAAATCTTAAAACATGTTTTGTGCAAATTATTACGTTTTCTGTTTTTCACCTTAAAAGAAGAGACAGTTGCAAGGAAGTCTTCAAGGAACAGGGAATACTCACTCTGCCATGCAAATACATATATGAATGTGCCTATTTTGCAATGAAAAATTATGAAGAATTTATGAAGAAATAAGAAACCGTAAATCTTTACAACACCAGATATACAAAACTTAAATTACAACAAACACGATATGGCCAAGTTCAGAAAAATGTTGTTAATCAAGTTTTAAGAATTTTGAACGTCCCCAAAAAATTCAGAAATCTGCCAAAAAACCAATTCAAACTGAAATTCAAGTAGTATTTATCAGAGAAAGCATTTTATTGTGTTTTAGATTTTTATAATTGTTTTTTTTTATTTATTTTTACATATTCGTTCCACACTGTGAAGTATTATGGAATAGTGATTATTATTATTATTATGCCCTGTGTTCTAACAATTAATTAATATGCACCATGTGGCAACGCTGCGATATGAGTATCTTACTCGTCATCAGTACATAGTATAAAATGTCACTTCCTGCTGTCTGTCCGTCCTTGTGTATGATAAGATCTAGAACACTACACAACGGATTTTGAAGCGTTTTTCAAATAGATAGAGTGATTCAAGAGGAAGGTTTATATGTATGATAACATGCATAATATAGTAGTGAAACACTGATCATTTTAAAAGTTTCTAATGATATGTCAAAAACAAACATATTTATTTGCGCTTACATTGCAAACGCTGTCTGAACCCTCCGAGATAGATCAAAATAATTTACTTAGAACATTGTTTTGTACAAATTATTCCTTTTTTTTGTTTTTGGCCCTGTGTTCTAATAATAATATGCACCATGTGGCAACGCTGCGATGTAAGTATCTTACTCGTCATCACTTCACTACATAGTATGAAACTAAGTCGCCTCCCGCTGTCTGTCTATCCCTATATCTGGCTCAGATCTTTAAAAGTACGCAACGGATTTTGATGAGTTTTTTTAATGATATAGTTTTAGACGTTTGTAATGTGATGTCGTAAATAAACACATTGTTTTTGCGCTCACATTTCAAACGTGATACTCTACGTGATAGATCAAAATATTGTACATTGTACACCTTAAAAAAATCTACAAAAAAGTCCGCGATTGTAAATATGTCTATCTCATAGGGCAAACCAACAATAACTATTTTTTATCCTACGAGGCCGAGGCAGGTCGCTAGTTCATCAATATTCACGAAATATCTTAAGTAAAAAACATGTACAGCAATTATCCAGAGGACATAGGTAATTGATATGAAGTATTGACTACAGGATGAATTTTCAAGTTTCTCCTGCTATCAAAACCTCTATTCTGGTTGAATAATTGCTTTTTAATTATTGGTGCTGATGTTCATAATAATCTATAAAAGCATCATAATTTTCAAAAATATGGTAGTTTGGAAAAAATAAAAAAACAAGCTTTTATGAAAAGCTACCTGAAAAATGAATAATAAATATTAGTCAAAAAACGAAAAAACATGCTTTTATAAAGAATCCAACTGAAAAATGAGAAATGAATACTTAATAGTTCAAAAACAAAAAAAAAATTAAGTAAAAAGTAAAAGTTTTTTTTTCAAATTTCAATTAAGAATAGGGTGCTTTTTGAGTAATAAGGTTTTTATAACTATTCTTAATTCAATTAGGGAAAAAAAATTTTTAACTTTCCAGTTAAATTTTTCACAAAAGCGTGATTTTTAGTTTTTTTTCAACTATTATTTATTTCATAATACAACTTATTGATGAGTTATCTTATGGACTTCAACAATTGTTAATGAAATAACACATTTGTCGCATTTAATTCATTTATTTTTCCAAATGGTTCACTTTGCTAAATTGATATTGAGTTAGCACAGCAATCCCAGTAAAATTCTTCAAGAGACTGAAAAGTTCCAGTTGGTCCTCTTTTGTAGTACAATATGTAGTGGACTGGGATTGGATTTTGGGTTGACATTCAGCATAAAAAATGAAAAACAATGAAATATTAAGACTATGGTGTTGTCTAATTGTAGAACATGAGGTTTAACACAAAAAATACAATAATTTCCAGAAAATATATGTGGTATGGAATTTTTCATATGAAATGAGTTACGACAATAAATCAAAAAATGCTGATGGAATTTTTTTCGGGTTCAAATATTTGAAGAATTTTACTGGGAATGCTGTGATAACTTGATATAGAGTTAGCACAGTTCTGTTTCATGAAAAATTGTCAAAAGCCATGAGACAACTCATCAGTTGGTTATATAAAAAAAAAGCAATTATTTGACCAGAAATAATAGCTGAAGAAAGGTCAAAACCCATCTTTTCGTCGATGGATTTTTTTCGCCGGAGACGTCACTTTATATCAATTCTGCCCTCTGAACAATTGCTGTGCATGTTATTAATTCACGATATTTAGATAAAGTTTATTTGTTCCTTGTACATAAAACATACATATTACCTCCATAGGAGATGTGGAACGTGTCAAGTTACTATACTGTATACAACAAACATTTTACGAAAATGACAAGAGAAAACAGATTATCATTTTACACACCAATGACAATGAGACTGTGGTAACAAACATCTTTGTGTCCAAAAATAGCGCCTTACTTAAATATAAGCGATAAAATATACAAGAAAAAAGCAAAAGAACAGATTACATATTAGACAAAGAAAAATTATAGATTAATACAGCAGGCGAGGTACTCTCTCAGTTCGTAAAAAGGGTTCCTGATGAGAAGCTCTTTAATTTTGCTTAGACATTCCCTTCCTGACAAACATCTGAGTTCTTGTGGGAGCTTATTCCAAATTTTAATCAGACTAAAATTCACATTTCTTTGGATGAACGTGTACTTGGTCTTATCTATGGTAAAATCATTTCTGTTTCTTGTGTTATATGAGTAGTTTTTAAAATTATTAATAAATAAAGATTTATTTTCAAGAATGAATTTAACTGCTTCATATATGTAGATGTTAACTACCGTTAGGAGTTTTTTATCTCTGAATACAGGTCTACATGTTTCGCTCGTTTTCATTTTATAGATAGTTCTCAAGCATCTCTTTTGCAGAATCTGCACTCTCCCCGCTTCGGCTGAATTTCCCCAGAAAATTATGCCGTATCTGACCTTTGACAAGAAGTGTGCGTGATACACGTTTAAAGCTGCTTCCACTCCTACCTCTCTGACTATGACTCTTACAGCATAGCACAACCTCGACAGCTCGACTAACAGTCCGTCAATATGAGTTTTCCAGTTTAATCCTCTATCATACATCCGACCAGGCTCTGGCAACGTTATCTATGAAAGCCACTGTCAGTCAGTTGAAAATCTATTATCCAATTATATGAACTCTTCAGTATTTTTGTTTGGTGATTATAATTTACCACTAGCCACCTGGTCCTCACATGATCAGGATGGGCTATTACAGCATTGCCCAATTGGATATCCAGCAACGATCCTAAATGAACATTTTTCTTTTTGTGGCCTCAAACAAATTAATATGATACCTAATAACAATAATGTATTTTTAGACTTAGTTTTCTCCAATTCTCAAAACCTTCTGTCTATGTATCTTGCAACTGATCTCTTGTTACTCAACAATCCACATCATGTAGCATTAGCCTGTGACTTAGTTCTACCAAATAGTCATGAGAGTATGAAATACGATACTTATTACTATGATTTTAAAAATTCTGATTTTAATGGCTTAAATAATTACTTTGCAGCAATTAACTGGGATATATTCTTGAATGTTGATATTGAATTAGCGGTTGAAAATTTTTATCAAATTTTCAATAATGCTGTAGCAAATTTTGTACCTTATCGTAGATTCAAATCATCAAATTATCCAGTGTGGTTTAATTCTGAATTGAAGTCATTGATTATAGATAAGAAAATAGCTCACAAAAGATTCAAAGAGACTAATGATAATAATGATTATAATATTTTTTGTAACTTGAGAACTTCCTGCAAAAATTTATCCAAATTATGTTATGATAACTACATTGGTATGGTTGATAATAACATCTCAACTAATCCCAGATATTTTTGGAACTATATCAATTCTTTGAAAAAAGATCATGGAATCCCTAACACTATGACATACAATGATGTAACAGCCAGCTGTGGCGCAGATATTGTGAATTTGTTTGCTGAACATTTTGGGAGTGTATATAGCAATATTGAGGTTGCTCACTATGAAAATTTCAATCCAGCTAATACTGTATCGATTCCCACATTGAAAATTAACCTTCTGGAAGTTTTCAATGGAATAATGAAATTGAAAGACAATCTGAGTTCTGGACCAGATGGGATTCCTTCATATGTACTGAAAAGGTGTGTTTATTCTTTGAGCAAACCGTTAGAAATTTTATTCAATTTATCACTGGAAAATCAAATATTTCCTACTACCTGGCGAAATAGTTTTGTCACGCCAGTTTTCAAAAATGGATCTAAGGAAGAAATTGGAAACTATAGACCAATAAGCAAACTTTCTGCTATACCAAAATTATTTGAACAACTCTTAGTGAGTCATATTTCTTTTTACTGTAAAAACTTAATTATTGAACAACAACATGGTTTTGTAGGTGGTAGATCAACAGTAACTAACTTATTACTTTATCAAAACGACATTGTCCTTGCACTAGAACAACATAGTCAAATTGATTCTGTTTATACTGACTTCAGTAAAGCCTTTGATAAAGTGAACCACAACTTATTAATCAACAAGTTGTCTGCCGTTGGCTTTCCGCCATGGTTAACAAAGTGGTTAAATAGCTATCTTGTCAATAGACATCAGTTAGTTAAAATTAAGAATTTTGTTTCCAATCCTGTCCTTGTCACATCAGGAGTTCCCCAGGGATCACACTTGGGTCCTCTGTTGTTTAATATTTTTATCAATGACATAGGTGCCATTTTTGAAAATTGTAAATTTCTCCTTTTTGCAGACGATTTAAAACTATATACAAACATCTCAAAACCAACTGATTGTAACAAACTACAAGAAGATCTCAATTCCTTGCTAAAATGGTCTGAATCAAATGGTATGTTGTTAAATCCTGATAAATGTCAATGTATTACTTTTAGTAGAGCGAATTCCATAATCCAAAATGACTATCATATTGATAATAAGATCATCAAAAGAGAATCGGTTGTTAAGGACCTTGGAGTATTATTTGATGAAAAACTTACATTTGTTCAGCATGTAAATTCAACTGTAAGCGGTGGATCTCGAAAACTAGGTTTTGTTCTTAGAAATACACAGAATTTGTCAATTCTTTCAACAAAAACATTATACATGTCACTCATATATTCTTGTCTCCAATATGCCTCTTCTGTCTGGAATCCTTATTACCAAATTCATATCCATCATCTTGAGCGTGTGCAAAACAGGTTTTTGAGATGTATTGCTTATAAAATGGGCTTATACCAGGGTACATACAATTATTCCCAGGTCTTGGAGCATATTTCGCTTAATACTCTAGAAACTAGTCGAAATCGATCTGATTTAATTTTACTATACAAATTAATTCATGGCATAACATCATGTCCAGAATTGTTGGCACAAATTGGTTTAAGATTCCATAGAATACCAACACGAAATTGTGAACTATTTAGGATTCCCTATCACCATACTAATTATGGCTACAATAGCGGCATATCACGTATTTTGAGACTGGGTAATCTAGTTAATTCAAATGGTGTATGTATAACAGGTGTGAGTTTAGGTACCTTTAAAAAATCTCTTGATGGAGTAGCTACTCTGTGATACCTTGTGATATATATTAGTATATTATTATCTTTTTATGTATATAATTTTTTATATTTCTTCAGCTTTTTATTGTTTTTCATATTGTATATTGTCTATATTTTGTAAAGAGGGGTTTGCCCGTTTATTAAATAAATAAAATAAATAAATAAATAAATCAATTGTTAAGCCTAGAAAAACTATTTCATTTTTTGTGACAAACTCCACATCACCGAAATGAAAATTGATGTTATGATCTGTTTCTCTAGCAGAGTGTTTTATAATTTGTGTTTTTTCAATGTTCATGAGAAGGTTGTTGTCTGAAAACCATTTTTGTAGCTCTCCAAAAATGGTTTTCAGACAACAAAATTTTCGAAAATATTGATGAACTAGCAAGGTACTTAGATTGCAGCGTTGCCACATGGTGTTAGAACACAGGGCAAAAATCACAATAATTGGCACAAAAAAAAGGTTCTAGGGTATTTTTTTCATATAGATTGAGTCACGACAATCACTTGAAAAATATCCAAGACAAGTTTCGATTTTTGAGTTTTATAAAAATGCTACAGCCACCCCTGATAAATAACTAGTGCTGCGACAACTACTTTTCTTTCACAAAACATTCTCGAAAATCATTTGAACATGTTTCATTAATTTCACTGCAAGGTTGCTAACTTTATGGAAGTGATATAAACAACAACACTTACTCGTAATAAGTCACTGCTTGCTGCAAGCATCCTTTCACATCCTCAGAAAATTCACCAGGATCTTTGTGCCCAACTCTACCAATATGTTTGCCCTTGGCATGAAAAACGTTGCCCAAATTGTACAGTGCTCTTCCTTCACTCAGCTTATCACCCAGCTCTCGAGAGAGTTCTAGGTGTCGTTTACAACAAACAACTGCCTCATCAAAACGTCCCATAACTTTCAATGTGTTTCCCAAATTTCCAGAAGATTTTGCCTCACCCAACTTATCCCCCATAATCCTATAAGAAAATATGGGTCTTTCACTGTTCAATTTACAATCATCTACCAGCCTCACAGATGCCTTAATATTTCTATTTTTCATGATTTCACAATTGAAATGACATCAAAACAAACATTCTAATCTGTAGAAGACAACTGATAAGATATATAAAATGTTTATATAGAATGTTTGTAGACACCTGTGTGAAAATTATTCAGAATTTATCACTTCTGAAAAAACTCAGCAATTCAACAAATTGTATAATTTATTGAATGAGTCATGCGTTCTTCAAGGGATAAAGTGAGTTACCTTGCTAGTGTCAAATCATTATTATGGTACTGCATTGCTTTTCCATAGTCACCTAAATAAAAGTAAGCATTTCCTAGCTGACTATAAATGGCACTTAAAGTTCTCAAATCGTCGGTTCCAGCTTGGATTGCAGCTTGAAAAAATGCCACTCCTACTTTGCAGTCCCCAGCTTTACATAGACGTTCACCCTCCAATGCGAGTTCCAAACATTTATTGCCAGATCCATCGTAATCCTTCAAAAAGTAGAAGTCAATATGTGTGGAGAAACTTATAAAAAGCTCACCTGGACATCTCCTGGCAAATTCTCAACACTGGCAGTGTTCTCCATTGAAATACTCTGATTCACTGAGCTTAGAAATATAGGAATAACTGCTAGATTTTAATAATCATAACACAGATACTTCGCCCTTAACTGATTCAAAATATTCCCATTTTTTTATAGTACCAAGTTATGGAACAGAAAAATACTTCAAAATCAAGAAAATTCCACACACCAAACAAAAATGTTTGACAACGTCAAGTTTTAATGGCAACAGTAGACAAGGGACAACTGACATACAGACAACTGTCAATTTAACGGTGATCTGAAGGGTATGGACCAAAATCTTCGTTTTGTTCTGTCACCTCCCTGAAAATTAGTAATATTCTGAACACGATCTCTCGAATTAAACCACTATATTCCTGCTTTTTCTAGATCAACACATAGAATTTTTTGTTATTGTTCATGTTATTTTCATTTATTCTTTGATATTTACTTCTAATTACTTCTTTTTCGAACAGCATATAAAAAAATGAATGATAATAATTGTTCTATACACCGATGAATGGTTGGTAACATATCAGATGTGGCCAATTTATTCATCGACCTCTCATACTGAAGCATATCACCCCCTTGCGTGGCGGTTAACACATGAAACACTGTTGGAAAAATTATTTCTATATATCATCAATTTCATGAATAATCAAATGCAAATATTTTTTCTTTTCCAAAAAGCTAGAGGGTGCATCCCCCCTTTGCACCCGTGTATGGGGTTTTATGCATGAAAAATGAAACGCTCTAACTGCTATTTTTTTTTCAATATACCAATTATTGTTTCATTTTCTAACCATATTTCTACGTAAATATAGTTTCATATACAAATGCGCATTGTTCAATTTTCATATCTCCAAGAACAATTTTTTCAGTGATTTATATTAATATTGAAAAACCGTTTCGATATATTTACTTTACTTTTATGTTCCGAAAAAATGATGCTTTGTTCATTCAATACCTAAACAATTTATTGGAATTATGGCGCACATCAATAATTTTCAAATGGTAATATTTTTCGAAAGTTTTCGGGAATTGAATGTTGTATCATATCGAAATACCAGTACCTACACGATATTTCAGAAATCTCGATGGTGCATCATAATATTCTTCCATAACAGTTTGTAGAATATTTTGAAGAATACATCTAGATAAAGTTACAAAAACTTAGCGAGCCCATGGACTGAAAGAATTCGTCAAGCGAATGAAATTTGTTTTTGACGTTGTATTTTTCAACAATGACATGAATTCATTAATATTTCTGGTGAACTCAAGTATGAATATTTGTTATCTCTGGCAGTTTGTGAGGATTATTATTGAAAAAAAATTGCCTGGTTCTGAAAATATAATATATTTTCTTTAGTGTTTTGTCAACTAATGTGTGATATGATGTACACACTATACATATATACACACATCAAAAAAGTCTAGGGAACAAGCTAGAAAAGGAGAAAAGGTCCTGAATGTGCCCTGTGCTTTATGTGTGTGGGGGGAGGGGGGCGTTGCGTTCTACCCACATTTCGTTCTGCCCACAGTCTCCGAATATACCCGAATGATGCCTTTTATTGAAATATGCTCAAGAACTTCCAAATAAACGTTGATATTCCAGAAAGATAGAAGTAACTTTTTATTCAACTGACAAGTACAAAACTTATTTAATTAACAAAATATAAAACAACCGACTTAGATACGTGAAAAACTAAATACAGAGTGAATTGCTCATTTCAACACTCCCTCTCAATTCACTATAACTGTATCAGAGTCGAATACTCCTAAACAAGTTCTCATCTTCATGAATTGGTCCATTGCTAAGGCTTTAGTTAAAATGTCTGCCTTCTGTTCCATAGACTCGATGTATTGGACGTCTATTATATTGTTGTTGCATAAATCTCGCACGAAATTGTATTTAACATCCACATGTTTTAGTCGACGATGCTCCCATTTCTTCAAGAGATGTATGCAAGATTGATTGTCTTCAAATATGTGAACGGGACTGGAACACTGGATACCAATATCGCTAAGAATACCTTTTAGCCAAATAACCTCTGCTGCTGCATTTGCTAATGCAACATATTCAGCTTCGGTTGAAGACAATGCGACAGTATTCTGCTTTTTTGTAGTCCAACAAATTGTTGAGTCAAATATTTGATAAAGAAATCCGCTGGTAGATTTTCGATCTTCATCACCTGCCCAGTCGGAATCCGCATACCCAGTCAGAACAATTTCTCCACCTTTTCGATAAAAAAGTCCATATGTAGAAGTACCTCTCAAATACCTCAATATGCGCTTCAACCCGATCCAATGTATTTCAGTTCCATTGCTCTGAAATCTGCTGAAGTAATTCACTGCGAAACTCAAGTCTGGTCTGGTGTTCAACATCACAAACATCAAACACCCGATTAATTGTCTGTAGGGTTTCTGATCTACCATACATTCCTTTGAATTTTCATTTTCAATTGATGCACTGGAAGAAGTAGTCATTGGAGTTTTAGTGGGTTTGCAATCTTCCATTTTGAACCGCTTCAGCATATTTTCAATATAGTTAGATTGACTAAGAAATATTCCATCAGGAGTTCTGTCGATTTTTATTCCTAGGAAGTGCTTCAGCTCTCCAAGATCTTTCATAGAAAATTCTTGCATCAATTTTTTTTTGACGTCTATCATTTCGTTTTCATTGTTACTTGCCAAAATTATGTCATCGACGTACAACAATAAAATGGTTTTTGAAGTACCGGTTGTTCGAATGTAGAGACATTTATCATTTTGTGACTGGTTGAAACTGATACTTTTCACAAAAATATCGAATCTTTCATTCCAAGCTCTTGGTGCCTGTTTGAGTCCATAAATTGCCTTGTTTAGTTTACAGACGATCTGCTGTCCATTATGATCTGCATTTTCCGCGAAGCCTCTGGGTTGTTTCATGTAGATTTCTTCTTGTAATCTACCATGAAGAAATGCATTTTTCACATCCATTTGTATGGCGAAGAAATTTTCTCTATTGACTACTGCTAACAGAGTTCTAACAGTGGTCAGTCTAGCTACCGGAGCGTATGTTTCGTTGTAGTCAAAACCTTCCTTTTGAGAACAACCTTTCACTACTAATCTGGCTTTGTAGCGTTCTATATTTCCATCTTGATCATACTTTACTTTGAAAACCCATTTATTATCTATGGACTTTCTACCTGGGGGCAGTTTGGTAAGAGTCCATGTATGATTTTCTTCCAAAGCTATCATTTCTTCTTTTACAGCTTCATACCATTTATCTTTATCATCTCTGTGCTGAATATCCTCAAAACTTTCTGGTACATCATCTACAAAGGATTCTGCATTCATGGCTAAAACACTGTAATCCTCCAGATATTTCGGTTTTGTTAGTTGTCGGGTACTTTTACGGAGGGTATTTTCTTGTACGTTTGACCCTAATTCTATGATTTTTCCATTTCTTTCAGATTCTTCGGATAAATCACACTGTTCATCATCTTCTTCTCCATTATCTTCATCAAGTGTTTCATTTGAATAGAAATCCTGATTTTCAAATGCAAATTTATTTTCGTCGAAAATAACGTCTCTTCCAAAAAGGATTTTCTTTTCTTCAGGGCACCACAACCGATAACCATTTGAACAGTATCCTACCATAAAACATTTTTTCGTTCTGGTGTCAAATTTTCCATGTACTAATTCTTTTGGCATGTGTAAATACGAAACACATCCAAAAACTTTCAATTTTTTTAAATTGAGTTTTTCTCCAAACCATTTCTCAGCAGGAACACTATTTTGCAGGGCATTAGTTGGGCTCCGGTTGATCAAATACACCGATGTCAAAACAGCTTCACTCCAAAATATTTTGCTCAGTTTGGAATTCAACAACATACATCTGCTCTTTTCCATGATCGTGCGGTTCATACGTTCAGCGACACCGTTTTGCTGAGGTGTGTACCTGATGGTGAATTCATACTGAATACCTTTCTCCTGGAAGTATTCTTTCATTTCATTTGAGATGTACTCCCTTCCATTATCACACCTGAATCTGCTCAGCTTCATATTGAAATGGGCTGTGGCCATACTTTCGTATATTTTGAAATAATGAAGTACTTCGGATTTGGATTCCATAGTATACGCTGCCGTGAAGTGTGTGTAGTCATCAATGAAAGTGAGAACATATTTCCTTCCATCGTATGAAACAGGAGAAACTGGACCAAAAAGATCGCTATGAACCAATTGTAGTGGACGTTTTGATCGAATTTTCCTTTCATTGTGAGGTTGCCTTGTCTGTTTTCCTTCGACACAATATTGACAAATAGAATTATTTGACACTCTATTTGATTTGATGTCGATTCCTTCAACTATTTCCGACAATTTTATCAAACGGTCTTTGCTTATATGTCCCATACGTCTATGCCAAAGATCGTAATTTTCCTCGGTAGAACACAGATTTGCGTTTTCACATGCAGAAACTACCAAGAAATCGAGTTCATATAACTTTTGTCTTCTCACGGCTTCGGCAACTACTATTCCATTTTTAGAAATGACTCCTTTTCCATCCTTGAATTTAATTTCAAAATCATTCATTTCCAATTTTCTCACAGACAGAAGATTGAATTGGAGACCAGGAACGTATAATACTTTTTCAATATTAATTAATGAGTCTCGGTTTTCCTTGAATATGAGTTTTCACATTCACATTTCCGCTCTTCACAGCTAACAGAGTTTCTCCATTCTTTGCACTCTTTATCTGCATTGGTTCTTCCAGTTTCTTCACATTGCTCAGGAATGTTTCTTCATTCACCATGTGTTCTGAGGCTCCCGAATCCAAGTACCAGCTCAAAATCTCGCTCAAAATCTCGCACAAGTTTCGACTTCTGAGGGTTGACGTTCGTCAGCTGGTTAACGGAAACGAACAATTTTAAATAAAATGCAATTACCAGTTATTGCAGGAAAACAGAAATTTTCTTCGTTTTCATTATAAGGTTCTACTTCTGCTACATGTGCTGATTGTTCTGATTTTGAAGTTGCTTTGGAACTCTTACTGAGTTTCTGATTCCTGCACTCATTTCTCTTGTGGCCGATTAATCCACACTGATAACATCTGAACGGGAATGGCTTTTCTTCGGAATTGGACTCCTTTCGATAATTTGAATGAATTTTACGACTAACTGATGGTGCGGTGAATGCTGTTGAAGACTGTGAATTATATTTCGGCTTTCTCGTTCCTTTCCTCTTCGATTCTTCGTCTAACAATCTATTCTTGACGAAATTCAAATTCAAATGGTCTCTTGTCAATGTTTCCAGAGCTGTAACTACTACCCCGTAATCTTCCGGCATAGTAAGTAACAAATGGCACACTACATCTGTTTCTTCCAGTGTTGCTCCACTTGATCTCAATTCGCGGATTAATTTGTCAAATTTCAGAAAATGATCTGACAAACTTTCAGTAATTGTGTTATACTTCATAGTTAACAGTCGTTTCCTTAGTAAAAGTTGACTGGCAATTCCTTTTCTCTCGAAGGTGTCTGAGAGAACTGTCCAGATATCATAAGCAGTTTCTTTGTCTTTTACGTATTCCAAATGACTATCTGCTATCCTCTGAACGATCTGTGATTTACATTTCTTATCTTTCTTCTGTAGACTTGATAGTTTCTCTTCATCTTCCTTTCGACTTTCTTCACTGGTAACAACCATGCTCATGTAGGACTGCTTTACGAAATTGACCAAATCAAGTTCTTCCAAAAGGATCTCCATACGAAACTTCCAGTTGTTGTAGTTTGTTCCATCGAACAAAGGAATTTTATACTTCACTTCCTCGTCTGCCATTATACTGCTATTATCAACGTTTACTGATACAATGGGTATACTGGGCCCATAACCTATTGAAATATGCTCAAGAACTTCCAAATAAACGTTGATATTCCAGAAAGATAGAAGTAACTTTTTATTCAACTGACAAGTACAAAACTTATTTAATTAACAAAATATAAAACAACCGACTTAGATACGTGAAAAACTAAATACAGAGTGAATTGCTCATTTCAACACCTTTCGTAAAATTCACCGAATATTCTGCAATGACCCAATCCAACCAAACCTAACTAACCTGACCCAGCGTAACACATTCATTGAGGGCCTATTGACAAAAAGGATGATTTCTGCAAAAGTTGAATCATTCGGGTATGTTCGGAGACTGTGGTCAGAACGAAATGTGGGTAGAACGAGATGCTCCCGTGCGGGGCATGTTTGTCGGTCTCTCACATCTACAGTTTCTCGGTATCTTCTCCACAATCGATTCATCACACTGTCTTCAGTCATGAAGACCTCCGCAACTCTTTGAGTTCGGCCAGCTTCTAGCATTCCAAATGCTCATAACTGCTCCTCACTTGTCAAGTGTTGTCGCGGCATGTTTTTATTCAGTGACCGACGGAATTGAAGAATATGCATATTATTCAACACTACATCCTCACAACAATCGTTTATTGTTTTTTATTTCGGATTTTTCTCGCGACCAACAACTACCGTATATTGAGATACCTAATGGTTGTAAAAAATATCTGTATATGAATTTTTAGGAATATACCAGGTATCCCTGAAGAGTTACTTAAATTTGAATTGTTGTTCCCTAGACTTTTTTGATGAGTGTATTGAGCTAGTTACAGTTGATCGATATTTCTTCCATCATCTTATATATCGATCAATCGTCATTTAAAAAATTAGGCATGTAATTCTCTTGTTCCTATAAAATCATAATAATAATGACAAATGAATCCATTTTATTGTCTAGAAAGTGCGGAGTGTCAGCAGAAGCTAGTATATTTTGTTGAATCGGTTATTCTCATCAGTTTTACAACCTAAGGTTTTTAATGATTCATTCATAAACTAATGTCATTATTCAAATGTTTATACCAGTTCATTCGGACCTGCTTGCTCCCAGGATTATTACTGATTTATTTCTCACTATAGTTCAATGAGGTTTTGTTTTCTGTATGGAAGTGGAAAATAGTTATTTATGCAAGAGGTGGAAACAGTCTTCATTGAAAACGATGTGCATGAAATTGCGTTTTTAAAAAATATAGTTTATTTAATGGTATATAATTTTTTCCCATATACTGCTCAAGTACACGGAATGCTGTTGAATAAAACTGTATGTATCCAAAAACCTCAATTATTTATATAACATTTAATCACGGAATGAGCAAATCATGAAAAAGATACAAGTAGGTATTTGAAAATCGACAAAAAGGACTAAAATCTAAGTGAATCTCATCACATATCTCGTCATGCCCAAATACTGGGAATGTGCACGAATGTCAGATACTTTTGCCACAAAGAATTAGTTTGTCTCTAGTGCAAAGTATCCTAAGAAAACGTAACTCTCCAAAGGAATCATCAACCAAGACTCTTACAGAATTTCTGAAAGTACAATAATTGATATCTCCCAACAATACTGATCGTTATTTATATCTCGCATGTCGATCTTTTAACAAACCGTTGGAATTAACGTGTTTAGATTGAGGTATCTGAACATTGATTTTGTGTTTGACTGTCGTACTAGAATCACTACTGAAAGCACTTTCAGAAGACGTAAGTGAATTAGAGAATTTCAAAACAAACGGCAGACTCTGGGCTATTCCTAATGGCCCTTTTTGCTCCTGAGAAGACGCACTCTTTTTTTCTTCTGAAGAAACACTTTCAGAACTCTCTTTTATGTTCTTCGGTTCCTTTTGGTCTTGGAGAGGAATTCTTGGGTCAATGGGTGGTTTATAAACCGTATTTTTCTTCAGTATCGACACTCTCCTCTCTCTCCTAGTCGATGTTTGTGATTTGGTGTCCTGTGTTTTCAATTTTCTCTCGGAAAGAGGACCCCTTTCTCCAACAGGATCGCTTTCGTTATCAAGTATTTTGATGCTTTCTTCGTTCACTTCTTCGGTTGGTTCCTCGTCCTCTTCAATAACGCTATTTTGAATCCACTCTCTGATTCTGTCCTTCTTCGCCACTCTATCGACAGTCGTTTCCAAACCGTACTGGGTAAGGGTGAACAAAAGCTTGTTCTTCTCTTCGGGGCTGCTATGAAAGCTGTACATCGAAGGGCACAGTCCTTCGTCTTCCTGCAGAGTTTCGTTAGTTTTCTCCATACCCTTGGACATCCACCTGTCATCCAGATACCTGTGTACGTCTCCCAAACCGGACGGCCTTTTTTCTGGCTTTGGTTCCAAATATTTTTTGAAAAGTCTCTGAGCTTTCGATGACACCAATTTGAATAGTTTGGGTTCTCTCTTAAGTGGCATGTTGGAATTTTGCCAAGACAGGTATCTTACGTATCTGGGGTCGTCCACTGCTGCTTTTTGCCATGGTAAACACCCGGTGAGACAGACGAATATCACTATTCCGAATTGCCAGACATCGTGGGAAGTTGTTGCCCTACAAGAAACAATTGAAAATCAGAAGATACATTTAATCACTGTTTGAACGTCATTATTTTGTGGTGGATCAATATTTGTTCCGTACTTTTCTGGGTTTGTAACCTACCACAAAATGAAAATACTTATAGTTAACGTTTCGGAAACTAAATCCATTTCCGTTTCCAAAGCTTATGCGCATATTTCTGTTCAAATGCAAATATCTCTTGTTTATAAGTTTTTCCATATATAATATTATTTTTATTTTTTTTTGATAGGCAAAATTCGAGATATACGAGAAGTTGCTGAATAATTGGACTCGTTCTATCCAGAAAGAATTGTTTTTCAATAGACGCAGCAACTTTTTGGGGTAGGTTAAAAATCTGCCCTTCTACACTTGCGTATAGATTCCAATATTAATTCATATTTTTTCAGATTGTGGTAGGTTACAAACCCAGAATACTACGGAACAAATAATGATCCATCACAAAATAATGACGTTTAAACAGTAAATATATAGTTCGGGTAGATTAAGAATCTGCCCTTTTACACTTGTATAGATTCCAATTTATCCTATTTTTTTCAGATTCTAGTAACAAATACCTTCGATGTTTTGGTGGATGCGCACGGTTTATGTTTTATTTTTTCGTTCGTCTTAAAGTCTGGTAACTAACTCCTCCAAACAAGTGACATTCATAAGTCTTCAAAACTATTTTTTTCATTTCATTTGATGTTATTACTTCAATTAAGATTGAAAATATAACGAAAACTATCGTAGAAGGGGATGAATCTGAATGTGGTACCAATTTCTACAGCTATTTTAAGAGAAAACTGAAATTCGATGGATCTTGATGATTGTTTTTTGATTGTTAAGTATTTTGTGTTGTGTTGTGTGCTACTAAAATATGAATATAATATAGGTATAATACGGTATATAGTTTCATCCACAATTACAAGCTCATACTACTCCATTTGACAATTGAACAACATTTGTGAAATGCAATGTGGATATTCATTGAATGTCAGCAGGAAAATTCTTCAAAAAGCCAATAAAGCTGAGACAAGTACTGTTTCAAAAGTATCGTCAGAACAGGTATACAAAAAAAATCGATAAATTTACTAAATGGATGTGCAACTTAAGTGCAGTAGTTTCAAATATATTTTGATGACTTGATCATTTCATAAGAATTTTTTTGCACGATGCAACTTAGGGTATTTGTTGTCATTATAACGGTATATATGATTTATTGGTTGCTAGGCCAAAGTCGTCGGTAAATAAATTCACTTACCGATGTATTTATAATTCAACAACTGATTATGTTTGCCAATGAAGTTTAATGATTTCAATGAAACGTCTCCGAGATTTACCTTCATTTTTGATAATGAACGCAAATTGGATAGCGTAAAATGGTAGCTTGAATCTACATGTCCACTTTTGACTTTTCACAACTTTGTCGATAATCAATTTAGTTGATTCAAGTGAAAAATTGCTGGGATCATGCAAAAATAGAATATTGTTCACCAGGAAGGAAAAGATTTATATTCCTGGATGACTGTGAAGATTGCCGAGGCGCAAGCAGAGACTTAGCAACACAGAGTCCAGGAATGTTAGTCTTTTCCTAACTGGTATACTATTTTTGCACGATCCTAGCAATTTTTCACTCAAATCAATCAAATTCCTACGAGGTTAACGTACTATTTTCCCGCAAACCGTTTGAAATTCGACAGATATTAAATTTTGAAAAAATCACGAATAATTTTATTCAGAAATAAATGGTGCTTAGAAATTCGTAGGTAATAAAATTACTTGGGTTACTATGGAGACTCTTTTCTATCATTTTAAGTAGAACACTAATAAGTGTAAGGAATGATCATTTCCTTACAATAAGAAAATCTTGACTTTTTCTTTGAGAAATTTTGGCTAAAATGTCAAAATTTCCTAGCGATTTGCGGAAAACACTGTTACCATCACGAACGTTAAGTACTAGAGTGGGTGACAGATTTTCTGAACCAACTCTTTTACAATTTGCCTTCGAAAGGGAAGTTTATTGAAGGTAAAACAAATTGTAATCTGCAGGAAATGTACGCGCTGCGTGTTACTTCATGAATAACCAACAGAATTTGCGCTCGTTCAACAATAATAATTGTGATCGAAGCCTTTCTACAGGCTTCTTGAATTCGTTAATCATTAAAAAAGATGCTCCAGTACAAAATTCATGAAAGTATGTATAATGTTTTAAATAATAAAGGGTGACTTATAACTTTTCCCATATTATTGCGAAGAAATGAAATTATTACCAACGTTTATAGAATGACCATTACAACTTGTTTCATCATGAGATTGTCGAAGATTCAAGGGGCATACAGAGTGTTCCAACAAAAGCAAAGTCTGGGTTTTACATTAAGTATCACAAAGCACAGACATTTTTGTGTAGATTCTGTGAGTTCTCTCAGTTCTGTGGGTCAAACAAACTAAACAAACTAAAACACTCTGATATTCAGTTAATTTTCGATTTTGCTGAATTCGAAAGAGATAAAAGAGAAAGAAACGGCGGTTGAACCTTTAATACACATAAAAAATGAGTTAAGAAATACAATATGAACAACTTTCATATCAAATCAATGAAAAAATAAGCTAACATGACCTCCCACATATCCTGCGCCATCTACTTTGAGTATTGCAGATTGATACCATTGTCTTCGATCAGTGAAATGTACTTACCGTTCTTGATTTTTAGTATACTATAGACAGTTGATGGTAAAGCAGAGCCTAAGCTTTTGACTAAGTGGCCCCCCAAGTAGCACAAATATTTTGGACCATGATTGGTTCAATATTATAGGAATATTGGAAGAATATTGAAAATATCAAATGACCATAAAAAAATGTGAACATTCGGCGACATTACTGGTTTAATATTCGAAAACAATGCAAGGATATATCGTTATGACTATATTGTTGATAATGTACCAAAAAAAAATTATTTTATTAATGTCACTTCATAATTTTTAATTTTTAGGTTCGAAACTATTTATTAGTTTCATACCTCTCATTCATACTTATAAAATCACTCACTCACATGTACTAACCTAATACCTATCTGAAAATAACCAGATTAGAGTTCGGTTATGATGAAAATCTAAAATAATTCATAATAAATATTTCATAACCAATCTTGATATTTCATTTTCAAAACACTTTTTTATCACTCTTATCACTCTTGGAATCCCAATACCCCTCCTAGGTTGTGATTCGATAATGACGATATGAATACACTTTACTGTGAAAACAATATTCAAGTAATATTAGAAATGTCATATTTTCAAGCAGTTTTATAATATTCCACCTAATTCGGTTATTCAATATCGTGATCTACGCTCCTTAACAATATCGTACATATATTGAAATCTATATGTTGTTAAACTCCCACTAAACATTAAATATAACAATAAAATTGAATTCGGATCACCTTGCAATATTTACATTGTTAGAAAGATGTTATGTATATGAAATAGTATTCTAATATATGTATGTAATTTTATACTCGAAACAACGAAAAAATGTTTTTCATTATATAACATGAAATATCATCAAACCAATCTGAAATTGGAGTTCAGCCAATATAATGTGCTACTTGGGACGGGTCGAAACTGTAGTAACGTAAGTTACAAATATAAGCGATATGAAAACATGAGAAGCTTTATTTCTCATTTTTTCATAGGTGAATTAACCTGCTTCAAGGAACGGCTAGTCTGATTTTCAATAGTAAACCAGTGTTGGATATAACATTGAAAGACCTATCCTCGGTTTAGACCCGGCCGGCTGCCGGGATTTTCCATTATATCTTGAAGACTTTTCCCAACTACTCACATGTAACTTCCGTCCGTCGCAACTTGAAGCACTTCTGGCGCAGCATAGGGCAGCCATTCGTTCCTCCTGAGCACGACGGATCCGACCCTCCGGGTTTCCCCGAAATCGCACAACTTGATACGCGAAAAGTCCGACTTGAACACCAGAATGTTGTCGAGTTTCACGTCCCGATGCACCAGATCTCTCGCGTGCATGTGCTCCAAAGCCGCGCTCAACTGTTTCGCGACTCTTTTCGTATGGAGTTCGCCGATTCCGATTTCTGAGACGTTCGAGGTTAGATCTCCTGAAAATCAACCAATAACAAAGTTACGTGAATACACGTATAGACCGCGGGCATGTGACGTCACACGCATCAGCCTGCTGGATCATATTTCCATAAATACCAGTGATAATTTGATGAGATTATAATTTCAATTGTGAGATACAAAATGCATGAATATACCGTTGCCCATTTCAACTTATCAGTACTCAAATCTGCTCTTCTAGTTGCTTGAATCCACAATTCACGTCTCTTAACAGCAAGAGGATTAATATTCTTTCTATTGTCGAAAATAGAAAGGAATCGATGGATTGAAACTTCACCATCGCTCAAAATTGAGTTATTACGAGAAAAAATATTTTGAAATATGACACAAATGCACAATAAGCATTAGTAGATCCGTTTGTTTATCCAGCAGGCTAGATTTACAACTGTCTGATTCACTGTCGTCTGTCAGATATGCTCGCAGTCTATTCATCATAATCGACATTTTGAAATGGCCAGAATGAGCAGTGAAGTGAATGAGTTTGTGAGTGAAGTGTTTAGCCGACGAAACTAAAGGGCATATTTCGAATGAAATCTATCAGATTTACTAGATGTTTCGGTGACAAACTAATTCAACTAAACGCGAATGTTAAGTCAAAGTACGGCACTGAAAATATTTCAATTTTCCATATAGAAAATTTCGATTTGAAATTTTTGTTCCGTTCAAAGGTTAGAAAACCAACTAGAAATGAAACATCGCGGGATTTCAAAACGAGTTCTTCCTTGGAGAATAGTTGCAAAAGTGAGCAAAAATAACTGAAGAAGATATAAAAAAGTTACACGGTATTAACAAAAGAATGTTTCGCTGGTTTCACTTTGCAAATACGAAGATGAAAAATGTCCCTTTTTTTCATAGTCAGCTGATTCAAGTATTTTGTTAAAACCAACCAGTGTTTGAGCAATGTGCGAAATGAGGTGATAATTTATGACAAAAAGACAGAAGTATCCTATAAAATAATCGAATGAATTCGGTGTGTCGTCGAAGTAGAAGAAAATAATATAAATAACTTCAATATAAAGAAATATTTACAATCTAACTTGAATACTTGAAAGATAAAACTTTTTCTAGAGGTCAATAATCATCCTAACACCAGACTGATGTTACTTGCGCACTTGACGCGTATTTCGAAAACAAAATTTGCACCTCCAGAAGATCATTGATTCTGAATCTGAAAACTAGGGTTGATACTATTTATATCTCATACCAACCCTTATGTGCTAGTATATTTGATTTCTATAAAAAGTCCAAACTTTCAGAAAAAAATTTACCCGTTACCAATATGAATAAAGATTTTTCAAATAAAAAACAAAAAGTTTAAATACAATTTTTAATAGTTACTTAATCGAGTAACTACATCAAAAAGTTATTTCAATGGTAATGATGAAATGGTTTCCTATGTTTCGCCATTACAATTTCGACATCAACTTCAACTCGAGTACTTTCAATCTCAGTGAGTTTAATATGTCCAATTTATTTCGATATTAAGGGCCCTCTAAAAATTCGCTCGCGACCCACCAGTGGAACTTCTAAGAATTCACTTCCAAAAGCAGAATTTATAAATTTCGAGTCACTCTTTCAATGAATGTAATGAATAAACCTTTTCCAATATTATTATTGCATACATTTGCAGTAGACGCAATGTATGTATCAAATAGCTGTCGAAGTCCGAAATGAAAGACCATATTTGTTCATTTTTTGGCGAAAAATTCATTTGAATTTTTGGCGAATTCACACACATTTGAGTTCATTCTGAAATTTCATTTTCAGCTTGTTTTTATAGGAAGCAGTATTTTTTTATAAAAACGTGCTAAATATACAATGCGTTCGGTTTATGTTACTGTTTCAGATTAGAATATCAAAGCTCCATTTTTGTCTCTGGAACGCATAGTATGATCAGCCTTTTTCTATAGAAACATATGTATACTTCAAGGCTATAGTTTAAAACATTCCTACTATATATCTAAATGAGACTTTCAAAATAAATTACATTTATAATGGAATAATAGATAAAAAATAAAAATGTATGCGAATTTGTCAAAAAAACGAATTTTTAGGCTTTTGACATGGACTGAATACTCGGTTTTTTTTCTCATTTCAAAGATTGTTTGACAAAAGCGTCATAGTGCCGCCATATGAAATTTAGGGAAAATGTTACTTATTCAATCTTGGCGAGCCCTGTATATAAATTGTTAAATACTTTATTAAAATTAAATTGAATCAAGTTTTGATACAATACCCTGTATACTCATTTCAGTTATTTTTGTTTTAACATTTTTACCAATGCTGTTTTTTGGGTTTGAAGAAAATGGTTCGAATTCCTTTTTATTTTATTTTTTTTATCATTATCGCGAGAAATGTGGTGCAGTTGTCTTTTAGAGTTTCGTCGGGTCAGAAAATCTACTATTCTCTTGATTGTTCGAGGTTTCGATTGGAAAACCGATTATTTGGGAGATTTGTGGACGTTGTTTTCTTGGATGCTGTCAACATCACCGTGAAGCCGAGAACGAGAGTGTTGCAACACGAAGCACGGAGATCGCCAATGACCAGAGTAAGTCATCTGCAACCACTCGATTTTTTTGACTGATAAGAACTTCCCGGTAGTTTGTATTCGCGGCTAGACCATCGCATTATACAGTCCAATAGTTGACATTACTTGTGTTTCATTAAAAAAATATATACAGGGATTCATCTGAAATTTTCGATTCGAGTCAACCTCCCTCCGGCCAAACCGGAGGTGATGAGCGAATTTTTTCTTGTTAAACATCGACCCCGATGAACTATACTTTTTTTCAAATATCAAATTTGTAACTCCACAAACGACTGGAGAATAGTGTCGTGTACAATCATTGTTTAAATAAACATTTGTACAATGATTCGTTGTCACCCGTTATATATTTCGTTTCTATTTTATTATATTTCAAGTATTAAAGTACTCGGAATATGTTCAAAGCTCATGCTCTCGTTTCCTTTCTACAAAATCGATCATTTTACTAGATAGTCTTTCTTTCCAATTATATGAAAAATTCTGTTCATTCTAACCGACCCGGTAGAACTGTGGGTTTTTCTCGGTTTCCCTACACTCGAAATAGCAAATGCGCCACCGTGGAAATCAAAATGATTTGCCGACCCTTGCCCACACAAGGCTCTGCTTTCTGGGTGATTCATGAGAGCGTTCAGCGAAGGAAAGTATAATGAATAGCTATCAAACATAGACAGATATTCTGGACGTTATAGAAGGACAAAAAGTATCTCATGGACGTCCACAGAAGATATCATCTGGCCAACCAACTGCATGTTCCCAGGATATCCCATGAACATCGATCGACTATATTTCAGACATAAACTAGATACCCTGCGTATCTCTAAAATTTTCACGATGAAATATCAATAGGAAGTCCACTGGACTTCCTGGTACTATCTGGGAGGAGCAATGGCTATTCGAGCACCTGTCAACAATAAAATATGCCAGAATTATTCTTCAATTCAAAAAAGGAACTCTCCATATCTGCTCCATTCCAGCACTGAACATTTCCTATTTTTTATATCTCATAGTCTCTTCCACTCGTTGTATTTTGTGCTGTGACTTCTTCCGTTGTTTGTCATCGCATACTTGATGATTATTCATAGTTCTAGTATGGAAATAAAAACACGCATTCGATGTGTTGAACTGAAATCAAAATTCAAACACCATTACTCACCTAGTGGTGCATACTCTTGCGAAAATACATAAAATCCAGCGGTTTCAAATGCAACATCGTAAGCCTTAATAATATTTCGATGGATTCCTAAGTGTAATCCATAATGAAACTCCCTGTAGAAGTCCTTGAGGGCCGTGTATGGTTTGGGAAGGGCTTTCAACACCATTTCAGTATCCGTTGCCTTATGCTCTACCAGAAGGATTTTTCCAAACCAACCTTCACCGACTATCTGGAGTATATCGAACTCTTCGGCTAGGTTTACCTGAAAAATGAGGCTTTTGAAACGACAATTTATAAATGGACCATATACCGGGTGATTCTCTAAGGTGGCTTACCCCTTTAATTTTTTCATTATTGAAGATAGAAAAACGAAATTTGGAGGTTGTGTATTATAGTTCAATTTACATTTTTTGACATATTTACTTGCCTTTGCCGTTCTTCTGGTTTGACCGGAAATCACCCCAACTTTCGATTTTTAAATGGGACATTCTATATATTTTTACTTATTTCGATCGAAAATTACATCCTAAATCCAACAACACCTCACTTGTCAATATTTGACAAATAAAATCATTTTTATTCCAACTTTTTTTTTCGATCTAGAAGTCTATGGATCGTGTAAACCTCATGATTCTTGATCAAGTGACATGGGAAGACCACGACTGAGGCTTATATATAACTTCACAGTCGTTTTAAGAATTATTTAAAAGTCGCAAATATGAACTTTTCCAGTTTTACGAATGATTTGATACCACACACTTTCACTTTATTTTCAATATTTTTCTGAAAAATTGCAAGAAGCGATAATACTTAATAAAAAATAATATGTATTCGGTATACTTATGCACTAAGTCCCGTTATACTAGTTATCCGTGACAAACAATTGAAGCTGTTGCTAGGACTACCTAAACAAATAGGCTAATGAATATGCTGTCACTTTCAAAAATACATTTGCTGTGTAGTTTATTAATTGATATGGAAAATTATACTAGAAACGAGAAAATTGACATGTTGCTAATTTATGGAGACACAAAAAAGAATGCAACTGATGCAGCTCGAATTTATGCTCAGAGGTTCCCTAATCGTCGCCATCCCATTCGGCATTATTTTTCAAAACTGGAAAGAAAAATGCGAAATGATCGAGAAGAAAATGCCAATAACTTCCATTTAAAATCATTTATTCAGATGAAACCCGATTCACCAACTTGGGTGTGTTCAATCGGAATAATAAAAGGTACTAGTGTCAAACGAATTTATATCTGATGCAAGAAGGAAATTTCCAATAGCGATTTGGTTTCAATTGCTGGATGGATATTATCGGAGGAACACTTTTGGGCCAATAATTTTCGACGGACAACTGACTGCGGAAAGATATCTACAGTTCCTTAGATATCAAATAAATGATTTCATTGAAGATTTGCCACTGGCTAACCAAGTTGATATCTATTTTCAACAAGGTATGGAACGCCACTTCATAATTCTCACGTGGTATTAGAACATTTGAATGACACCTCCCCAGAAAAGTGAATTGGCACGTATGGCCTGGGAGTTATATTTTTAAGTTCTCATAATTTTACATAATGTATTATTTTTTTTCAT
This sequence comes from Zygogramma bicolorata, assembly GCA_032362365.1. Taxonomy (NCBI): domain Eukaryota; kingdom Metazoa; phylum Arthropoda; class Insecta; order Coleoptera; family Chrysomelidae; genus Zygogramma; species Zygogramma bicolorata. The sequence goes on from JAVJAQ010005047.1 coordinate 303,722, forward strand.
ATTCTAGATGACCAGATCTCACTCCGCTAGATTTTTTCTCTGGGGAACAATAAAAAATCAGGTTTACAATACAACATGAGCTACTTGTGAAGACCTAGAGCATAAAGTAAGGAACAGAACGTCGCTGAGGAACAATTGAAACAGTTGAACTTTGCCGTGATCAAGAAGGAAGCCATTTTGAAAATTCAGAACCTTCATGGACTAATTTGCGACTTTCTTGCTATCTTGCTATTATTCAGAAAAATAGAGAAAATAAAGTGAAAGTGTGTGGTATCATATTATTCCTAGGAAAATTATCTTTCACATGAAGCCGACAACCCACCCCTTTCCAATTGGAACAATCAAGTCGACTGGAAAAATTCATATTTGCGACTTTTGTACAATTATTAAAACGACTGTGAAGTCATAAGCTTCAAAGTCGTAGTTCTCCCATGTTACTTGACCAAGAATGAAGCAATTTACACGATGCATATCATTCCAGATCGAGAAATAAAAATTGGAATAAAAATGATTTCATTGGTAAAATATTGACAAGTAAGGGTGTTGTTGGATTTAGAATGTCATTCTCCATCAAAATAAGTAAAAATATATAGGATGTCCAATTTAAAAATCAAAAGTTGGGGTCATTTCCGGTCAAACCGGCAAAGCAAGTGAATGTGTTAAAAAATTTAAATTGAACTATAATACACAACCTCCAAATTTCGTTTTTCTACATCCAATAAAAAAAATATAAGGGTGAGCCACCTTGGAGAATCACCAGGAATAATTTATAGCTGACTTCCCAAAATTTGATATTCGAAATATCTGGCTGAGTGAAATTTCTACATGTCTGTCTGCTGTCTCGCTTGTTGGAGTATCTCCAAGATAAAGTGACATTGGGTTAAGCTGTGATTCATACCATTCTAAACTTTTCGAGAAACTTTCTACATGGAGGAAAAGCAAACACATGCCGCATGAAACATGATTTCCCTAAGTGCAAGATAACATCATGTGATGTCTACTGAACTGAACCTTTCAATATGATCAGTATAGAGTATGCAGTCTTCTTAGAAAATACACCAATACAGTGTTGTTAAAATATAGCAAGATTTATATGATCCCATAAATACTCTCATGTTAAAATACAACTTACTTGCGAGTTCAGATTTTTTGTAAGTTGCGTGTTTGCTAGTCTGAAGATTTGAAAAGCCCAATAATCTGTCAACGGATATATTTTATCGATATTATTCATACCTTTTCTAATTCAAATTCTCTAATTTTGTGAATATTCCCACTTAGAGACTGTTTCAGCAAACTGCCCATGTCTGGAAAAACATTCCCTGAAAATAATAAAATGATTAGCGAGGCTGACAATCAAGAAAGAATCATAATGACTCGAATAGTAGAGAATGGTTAAATTTTTGGACTAGCTGCTCAAAGTGCCAATCCATTTGTTTTGTTATTCATAGTAGCGCCACAAAATATCGTAGTTTATTTTCATTTCGTTTCCATCATCCCATTATTGCATAAGTAACGTATGAAATGTATAATTCCAAATCGAAATAGTTCTGAAGGACAGGTCAAATTTCAAATTCAACTCGTGGTATTGGTGAAAAAACTTTCAATATACAGGGTGATACATATCAAATAGCACACCTAGTATATTATAAGGTTTTTCGAATCACCCACCAATTAAAAGGCATGTATCACTCACTCATACGTATCAAATCCACACAGGGTTCTGATAATTATTAAAAAAAATGATGCATAAATTGCGTGATTCTTTGAATATAATCGAAAATTATTAAATAAAATTGTGTGTTTATAATATACCTCTGGCGATATCGAAAATCTCGCAGGGATATTCTGATGTTCATTCCCTCAATATTGGTTACTCTATTGAAATACCGTTTTGACTTCACTCTCATTCAAATAATCTAACGGGGACGGGTCTGGAGGTCTTGCCGGCCATATTCTGTTGTTCCGCGTCTACCAAACGAAGAATTCATAAGAAATTCCAAGTCACAATTAATTTTTTTTTACTTTATTTCTGTTAACCACTTTCATGGAGTCTTTACGATTCTTCACATACAGATGGGGCATGTCCCATTTGCGTCAAATTCCAACAAAGATGCTTCAGAATCTTTACCATTCGGAATTTATTATGCGATTATAAAACAACCCCAAGTAGATACTGGTGTATGACTGAAAATAATTAAAAAACTGTGTAAAAAATAGATACAAAAACATTGATAAATTTGAAGTGGGCACAAATGATAGAGAAGTTGTGAGTACCGGCAGTACCTACTATATTTCGTTAGCCTTAGTGCCTTAGTTATGTCAGGTTAACTAACTTAGTATATGTTCTGAAGAACAAATAGGCAACTGAAGAAATTGGATTCAACTAGAATAAACCATAACGAATTTTCAATTTTTCGAAAACCCTCACAGACGGACATGTCATGATTTTGATTCATGATTCGTCTCTGTGAAGGTGTGTGTTTGAACAGTGCTGTTTAATGCCAATTTCTCCTGGTAAATATTTGTATATAATCGACTTAAGTTATATGTATCGAAAGCTAAACTCACAAGGCACCTAACTGTGTAATTACATATTTGATGTCAGTTATTCTTAAAAAGTTATTTGATCGGTGCTCACGCTGAAACGCAGTCCAAGATAAAATAAACAGAAATACGTTGAATGGAATCATCGCACCATTGGCGTATCTAATAAGTTTCTCTGAGGATGGAAGTTTGTAGCTGTTGCTCTAAAGCGGTTGAAGCTCATCTACTGTTGAGATGTTGTGTCTGTCACAAATCATTTTATAATGTTTGTGTTAATATTTCTTCGTCTGAAACGAGACTGATCAATTCAAAAAAATCAGTTAATTGGACATGTAGCAGATGTGATCAAATTGGCAACGATATAAATTCCCTGAAAGCAGCTATAATAGCCCTTCAGGATGAAGTAAGAAATGGTAAACCTAATGAAAATGCGTCACTCAATAACATCCAGTTCGAAGAAGTTGTTCAAGAAGTCTTCGAACGACAAAATCGTCGATGTAATTTGCTGGTATTTGGAATGAATGAACAGTCTTCTACTATTTCGAAAGAGGAACGAATATCTACAGAAGAAACAGAAGCACTGAGGTTATTAACTTATATATCACCAGGTATTAGTTCCATCACCAAGATGCACAGATTGGGAAAATTTGATAAGGACAGGAGAACTCCTCGTCCAATTAAAATCAGTTTGAGTAGCCACGAAGAAGTTTTTGAGTTAATTAAAAAATCCGCCAATCTGAAAAATTCTCCATTTAAACATATTTCCATTTCCTTCGATAAAACCCCAAAACAGTTAGAATTGTACAAGCAAGTTAAACAGGAGCTTCTAGAAAGGAAGAACAATGGAGAAACTAATATTAAAATAAAGCATTTCAATGGCATTCCAAAAATAGTGAATTTTTAAAATCCGCACCCAATTACTCTCTTATGTGCTATTACCAAAATGTTCGTGGACTTAACTCCAAAATAAGTGCCTTTCATAATTCGGTTTCTTCTAGAGAAATAGGTGTAATGTGCCTAACTGAAACATGGCTCTCCCCTGCTGTGTTCGATGCAGAACTCTTTCCGAATTATAATATTCTAAGGTGTGACAGACAATTTGGGGAAACAAATACAACAAAGGGAGGAGGGGCAGCTCTTGCCCTTCGTAGTCACTTAAAATTTAGACCTATAGACCTATCGTTTATTATTTCTACAACACCAAGTATTGATATAGTAGCCGGAAGAATTCTTGGAAATCATTCTTGTTTTATATTAGTTGTTTACATTCCGCCTACAGTTACCATTGATGATTTTGAAGAGTTTTTCAATAACGTCAGCTTGTTGAGCTACCTTAATGAAAAAAATGTTTTGTTTGTTGGAGATTTTAATATTCCAATGCTCAATTCTGATGTGAATGATAAGAAAAGTAAGATTATAATCAACTTCATGGAACTTTTTGAATTGAAGCAATATAATAAAATCACCAACAAAAATAATCGTATGTTAGATCTAGTCTTAATGAAAACTGAATGTGATGTTGAGAGAGATATGGACCCTCTTGTGACCGAGGATGATTATCATCCAGCCCTACAATTCAGGATCAGAACCTCACACACGCATGTCATAAATTTCTCCCACTCTAATGACATATCAAGAAATTATAACTTTAGAAAAGCCAATTTTCCGTTAATGTACCAACTTGTTGCCAACATGGACTGGAATAATGTATTAGACCAAAATAACGTGAATGTTGCATGTCAGAATCTCAATGATGCACTATATAACATTTTTGATCAAACTGTTCCCCTCAAAATAAATCGAACCCGTAGATACCCGCCCTAGTTTAACTCACTAATTATAAAAACGATTCAGAAGAAAAAGCAATCTCATAAAAACTATCGAAAATATAAAACATCATTTTATCTTCAGCAATTCAAATCACTAAGAACTCAAGTAAAAACTCAAATAAACGAAGCATATAAAAACTTTATCAACGACGCTGAGAATAAGATATGCGAAGATCCGACTGCCTTCTGGAGTTTTATAGTTTTATTCAAAATAAAAAAGGCAACTCGAGAATACCAGGAGTCATGAAGGACGATCATAATGTTTACAGTGAACCGCAAAAAATAGTCGACGCCTTTGCAAACTATTTCAAGAGTGTCTACCTTATATCTGACATGTCCCTAACCAATGCACTCGAAAATATTCCCTGTCATTTTCAATGTATCAACATCGAACAAGTGAGTGATAAGGATATCATAGAAGCTACAAAGAAAATGAAGAATAAACTCATCATTGGTCCCGATCAAATACCAAGTTTTTTAGTTAAAGATTGTGTTCAACCCCTACTAATCCCATTACGCCATATCTATAATTTGATATTGAGAACTTCTACCTTTCCCGATGTCTGGAAAATAGCCCGTGTCTGTCCAATTTTTAAAAAAGGCGATAGAACGTTGTTAAAAAATTATAGACCAATCTCCGTGCTGAGTAATTTTTCTAAGGTATTTGAAACAATCATGTATGTTTTCCTTTACGACTCGATCAAAAATATTATAACAGATGATCAACACGGATTTGTAGAAAAAAAGTCTTGTATTACCAACTTGGCGTGCTTATCACAATGTGTTACCGAGGCTCTCGATAGAAAATTACAAGTCGATGTTATTTACACAGACTTTCAAAAGGCCTTTGACCAAATTGACTTTTACATCCTTCTACATCGGCTAAAGTCATTTGGTTTTTCTGTGAATTTAATAAATTTATTTACAACTTATTTATTTGGTAGAAGGCAATTCGTGGAGTACGAAAGTTTTCAGTCCCCTTTGTATAACCCCAGTTCCGGTGTTCCTCAGGGCTCAAATCTAGGACCTCTGTTATTCCTATTATTTATTGATGATTTAGCAAAAAAAATTACCTGTTCGAAACTTTTATACGCTGATGACCTGAAGTTATACAGAGTTGTCAAAGATAATAGAGACTGCAGTAATTTACAAAAAGATGTAGATTTAGTATTCGATTGGTGTCTCCACAATCATCTACAATTGAATATTTCAAAATGTTTCATTATGTCATTCTCAAGAAGGAAAGAGATGATAGAGTTTCCTTACCAAATAGATAATAGTATCATCAATAGGGTCAGGGAGATAAAAGACCTTGGGATTAAGTTTGATTCTGAATTCACATTTTCTCTGCAAATTGAGGAAATTATATCTTCAGCAAATAGGATGATGGGCTTTATTATGAGAAGTACTAGGGAGTTTCGCAATGTTGGGACAATCCTCACAGTTTTCTATGCGTATGTGAGGTCCAAACTCGAATATGGGGCATTGATATGGTATCCTTTATACGACTCTGAAATTAATTCTTTGGAAGCTGTTCAAAGAAAATTCTTGAAATACCTGCTATTCAAACAAACAGGAACGTATCCCCAAAGAGGGATCGATCATTCAATCCTTCTGAATCGATTCGATGTAATTTCTTTGCACACTCGTCGTATCTTTGGTACAATATCATTTCTCTACAATTTACTGCACAACAATATTTCCTGTACCTCACTTTTACAAAAAATCAACTTTCATATTCCTCGCCTTAATTCTAGAAGTGAGACGACCTTCTATTGTGAGAATATTCGAACAAACGTAATGCGCAGGGCACCAGTGTCGTTAATGTGTTCTTATTATAATTTGATCTGTGATGTATGTGATATCAATGTGAGGACTCTCAAATATATTCTGGAATGTATCATCAATAGATTGTAAACTTCTCCTTTTTTTTCTCATTTTAGTTTTTTTCTCATTTTAGTTTTTAACTGTAGCGTTTAATATATAATCACTTATCTAAATATTTATCAACTGTAGCGTTCAATATATAATCAATTATCTATTTGCATGCACGTATATACATTTATTTATATTTGTCGTTTTGTAATTCGTTATGTTAAATATTACCTTCTAGCATTTCCTGTAATTGGGTGCATACCTGTTGGAAATAAAGAGCTATCTATCTATCTATCTATCTATGTCTGAGGGTTTTATTAACAATTCTTTTAGTCATGCATATCAACCGAAAAAGGCAGCTTTCAATAGTATGATTCACAGTAGCAGGTATGACCGCAGTGGCAGGAAATCGCAAAACATGGCCAACCAGTTGAAGGCTCCAGTGGCACTGGCTGAGCCTCCAAGATGACTTGATCATTCGGAAATGGGAGAGCCTTGATAGAAAACTGGTCCGATATCAAACGAATCTCCCTAGAGCATGCGTACCAGACGTGCTTGAAGCGCTCGACGACAGCCGTTCCGAAGAACATTTTGGGGTAAACAGAACACTGTTTAGAGAACGCGAGAGGTACTACTGGGTAAACTGTCGCCAGAATGTGGAGGAATGGTGCGAACGATGCGACATGTGCTCCTCTGGATGAAGGAGGCCTTACCTTTTATCGAGTGAATCCCAGCCAGGTGGCTCGACGGAGAATCGGGCCTACACTAACCCTACACTACCAAGAATCACAGATACTACTTCACGAAATGGCCTGAAATTGCAGTTGTACCCAACCAAAAGACGAAAACAATTGCTGAAGCCCTTTTGCAAATATAATCTTCAGACAAGGGGTACCCCTAGAAATCCACTGTGATCAGGGCCGTTATTTGGAGTCGGATGTTTGGAGGGAGATGATGGGCCTGCTAGGGGTACATAAAACCAGGGCAATAGCTCTCCATCCCCAGTCGGATGGAACGGTCGAGAAACACAACCTCACGATCAACAATTACCTGTCAATGTTCGTGCCCGAAAACTAAAAGGATTGGAACAAATATGTTAACTCCGTTTCTGTTGGCGTACCAAAGTTCTTAACATGAAGCTACCGAGTATACGCCCTCCATGTTGCCAATTGGTAGTGAATTGAAACTTCCTATCGATCCAATTTGGCAGTCTTGGAGTTGATGAAGCCGAAGATGTGTCACTGCCAGACTATGTGAAGGACCTGAAGGAGAAATTATAAATGACTGTCCACGGCTTTGCCAGGTCGGAGTTGCAGATGACCAGTGACAAGATGAAGAGCAGGTTCGACAAAAAGTCGATGCCGATAAACTTCAAGGAGGGTGATGCAGTCAGCCACAGCGAAAAAAAAAGGATTGAAAATCTCCAAGTTACAGCGACCTTCGGAAAGATTCTATTTGGTAGAGAAGAAAATATACGACCAAATATTCCTAGTCCATATCGAAAGACTGAGCCCTACAATGGACGTGATCCCCCAATATAGAATAATTGGATGAATGTTGTTCGGGGCGAACAACTTCAGGATTGGGAGTAACGTTACGAATTCGACGATCAAGAACATTTCTTCGAAAAAATTAGTTAATGAAACTCTCCCTCTACGCCTACGCTAGTGTTCCGGAGAAGACCACGCCCATCGACCGTTATAGCGATTCATCGAGAATGTTCGAGAAATATACCAACCGCATTTGCTCACCCACGGAGAGAAAGAAGTATTACGAAGATTCTAGAAACATCGATGCCAGATCGAATACGGAAAATTCCAGAACCATAGACTTACATATAGCGGACGAAGATCAGTACTGAGTTAGTTGATTACAGAAAGCGATTAGTAATAGTTATTCGAATGATTTATTGAGTTGTTTTGTGAATCAGGTGTTTGAGGGATTTGTTGGTTTTATGCTTTAAGACAAAAGTGTGTTGTTAGGTATATATAGGTCCGGAGTATGTGAATTGGTATGTGAATCATGAATTTGAAATTCTCCATTTTCAAGAGAAGGATTCAAAAATGGGTATTTACATTAACAAGCTGATGTTCCTTTATGAACGTTAACCCCCAGAAGTCGAAACTTATACGAGTAATGGATTAACGAGGCCTATCTATTAACGTGTGAATCATATCACAGTGGTTCCGAGGCGGAGAGTAAAACCCTGTCTTCCGCTCGAAGACACTTATAACCTCTTGGAAAGTATAGAAATCAAAGAATTAAAATATTCTCATGTTCAGAAATAGTTGAATGATTCACCTCTGTTGAATATGTTTGGCAGTTGACTGTAGCCCAAATACTACTACAAGTACTCATCTGTTAATCTGACATAACTGTACCAATTAATTATAGTTCAGAGAGTTTGACAAGTTCATTTAGGGCCAGTTGTACATACTCCAGTGAACTTTGCTTCAAGTAACGAAAATTTCTCTTGGCTTAGCAAGATATTATGTAGGATGTAGGATATAAACAGAACATTCCAAGAGTAATTTATCATTATTTGTCTGAAGAAGCTATCGTTGAGCGAAACACGTGTCGTGATTTTGTAAACCTCATTATGCGTTTTAATTTCATATCCATTCCCAAGCTGTGTTTGAATGGCTGTACGGTGGTTCAATATGCCATATATATCTGTTATCTATATCATTTCAAATGATTCAGAAAGCAAGTACAGGTCATTCAATCCCTCCTGTCCGAAAAATATTGACGTATGTGACCAACGATAGATGTAAAATATACATTAGTCAGAATTATTTCTAGTTTCTGGAAAGCGTTATTGGTTTTGTTATCTATACTGCAACTATCCAAAGAGGATGAACTAAGCTACTGCTAGGAGACACTAGATTTACTTTATATTAATGAACTGGTAGTTTCGGTTCATGATGGGTTGCTGTACCATGTATTCCAAACCATAATATAATAACTTGATGACCAGATTCTCATGTTACGTTTGATGCAATAATAAAGAATTTCTATTCCTTGATTCCGATTAGAAGTTTGTAACTAGGGCATAGTATATTATGGATCCTGTTGTTGCCAGATTCAAGAGTGTTTCATCTGAAACGTCTGAAATAATAGTAATTTTATTGCCTCGTAAAAAAAATGAACATGAATCTGTGCCATTGTGAAACAAGGAAGTACTTCACCCAACAACTTTTTTAATTTTGAGTCCGAATTATTTGCTGAATCCAAATTAGGGAAACATAATTGCGTCGTTCAATGACCCAAACATCGATGAGGTTGTATCCAACAGTTGTGATCTTAAATCTTCGATGCAATCGAAAGCATATATATCCAATCAAAATTATCCCGATCAGATCGGGCCGATCTGCTCTATTTTGGGTGCACTGAATCCAAATGCACTACCTAGATAAAATGAATTTTTATTGCAACACAGTGACTGCGATCTGGTCGTCGAAAAATAGAATTACCTTTACAATAGTGGCTATTTTGGTTGAATGATTTTTTTTCACGTTTTGGCGCATGTGAACAACTCCAAGTACATGATTTTGTCATAGTATAAAAATGAATTATTTTTGGCACAGGCTTAGACAGACTGCGGTTGTTAAATACCTAGCAATCAACCGGCAAGATATTTGTTGGGTGGGTGATATTAATTAACAGAGATTTTAATTTATGCGAGAATTTTTGGTACTTACCTACTTTCTGTTATATTAGTTGATGAAGTAGACTTGGAACACTGAACTTTCAGCTATATCACAATAAAAACAGTAACATATCACTCGGGAAAGAGCGCAGACTGACTAGACTGTATACAAACTTTAAAAATGTTGAGTCTATGTCTCATCAGTAATTGGAAACACCACGACGTCTGACTGTGATCACTAGGACTGATCCAGGCGCCTCTTCAACATAAATATTGGCTTTCAGATCTGCGACAACGAATGTATTTATAGATGTCGTTCTGTTAGTATTATTTGAGAGTTGAATATTGTAAGCAAACATTTCCTTGGTCGTAAAAGCGATCTTAATTAGACAGCGCGGGAAATAATAAATATTGCAAGCTTGAGAGAAGTGCGGAAAGCGACTACAATTATTTTTTAGTGAATTTTTCGTCTTTTTCTGGAACGAAGAAAAATATCCGCAGACGAAACACAATTTTCATTAGATCATTCAAAGAGATTTCACAGGAAAGATCATTTGTTTTTAATACAAGTATTTCTCTGAAAATCTATAGCTAATTTTCGTGTTTGTTAACAAGAATAATCCCGAAATAGTATATATATGATTAATCCACACTAGTCGAATAAGTCATCAGGAATAACGTTTTGGTATATTTCATAATGTTATTCTGAGGATTATAAAAAAAATTTATGAAATTCTGAGAATGATCGGGACAACAAACTCATTAATTCAATTGCGAACTTTTGTCATTATCTGAAAATTATTGAAGAAAAAAAACAGGGCTTGGATCATTTCTATTCAATTGAAATTATGTATGCAGATTCACACGACAGGGAAGCCTTATAATTTCTGAAGAACACCGCGTGAATCAAGGGACAGTAGATATGAATTAACATTCACTTTGAATTTTTGAAGTTTGTAAGCCTCAAGAAAAACCTCTCTCGGCAAGGAGTTCCGAAGTTTAGTCGTTCTATTGAAAAAATATCCCTGAGCAAGAGAGGTTCGACAGGTCTCCAAGCTCACAACAAAGGGATGGGAATTCAGAAGAGCACCGACCGTGGAAATATGTATAGAAGAGAAGACAAGCCTCCGACCCTTCTACGATGCTCCAGTGAAGTGAGCGAGTCTGTGAGCGAAGAATCAGCAACATGACAGATTGCCTTTCCCTGAATAGAATCAAGAAACTCCAATTGATGTTTTGGTGCCGAGCTCCATACATGAGAACTATATTCCAAGACAGGTTGTATCTGAGCCTTGTAGATCATTAGAAGCTGACGAGAAGTGAAATATTTCTTCGCACGAATTAGAAATCCAAGTTCCTGGTAAGCACCTCCTAAGGTGGTTTTGCTATCAGAGATTATTTCTGATGTTCATTCCTATAGATCGAAGCCCTGTTTTTTTTCACCATTTTTCGACAAAAATTCGCTTTTGAATTAATTGGTGTGTTTTACTATGTTCTTTGAGTGAAGCGATCTACTGATTGGCAAAAAAAGTTTGAAATTTTTTGACACTACCTTCGAGCAAATGTAAAGTCGAAAGAATTTTTAACAGAATATATCCCTGAACACTTTGCAAAATCTTCTTAACGCTATGAATTCCATCTTTTAACTCCTATATCCTTGTAACAGGCATTGTCAGCCGAAGAATATCGTTCTATATCACACATTCCCAGGCGTATCAGTTAGTTCTCTTAGTCATTTCCAAATTCCAAGGTTTGCCACACACATCTCAGGGGTTTTGCAGTGTCATGCATTACGGTAACTGACCACCAGTAAGAGATCTTGGTCTCGTTTTCGATACCAAAGGAGTTGATCAGAACTATGTAACTAAACTGGAACCAGTTGAGCAAAAACCCCACGTCAAGACCGTAAAAATCGCTATACTTTTTCATTGAGAACTCTGAAAGCTCAAACAGAAGTTGGAGCCCGGGAGGTCATGCCAGGATGTAACCCAAGCACTTCGGTCTGCCAAAGCTGCGTGGTGGATGTGTGTTTCCTGGCAATGCAGGGCCTGGGGCGAGGTACCAAAGATCTAGTCGAGTCAACTCGTCCTAGACTTAGAATTGCTGCAACTTCTTGATCTTCAAATGTTAACATTTTTATCTTTTACCCATTGTACACGCCAACGTTGTATATCTCATCCAATCCAACTTAGCGCGGAATTACGTTCCACATCCGGATGGGCGTTGAGCTTTCCTTATACCGCACTGCCCAATACGTCATCATTTCCATGCCAAGATGAAATGGACAAGCTGTATTACCGCGCACTGATCTGAACTATGCGACGTGTACTCAATACTGAATATACATATAAACCGTTACGATGAAGTGGTCTCTTATATAGATGGGTAAGTAAGAATAGTAAGATAGAAGAAGAGAAATGTTCACCTCATCCAATAATATCAATCAAAATCTAGAGAGGCTTGGGACAAAACTAAAAAAAGAAAATGGGATATTCAGACTATATGATAACGCCCAGCTTCGCCTTGAATTAAATCTGCTTCAATTTTTCTTCCTTAAAGTAGATATTCGATCCAAGAGACACTATCATAAAGATAAGTAACTTTGACTGCTAACAACTCAGGAACAGCTAGTCTAATTCTCAAAAGTAAATCACTGACCAGAGGCAAGATGAAGATCAGGTTCGACAAAAAGTCGATGGCGATAAACTTTTACGAGAAAGATATACAGTCCGGTTCTATAAGCCCCAGCGAAAAAAAAAGAATTGAGTCAGTCCCAAGTTACAGCGGCCTTGGGGGACGACCCTATTTCGTAAAGAAAATAAATGACCTAGTCAACCGGGTCCAACTATTATCTCTAAGGATGACATACCGGATTCAGCATCCAGCCAATCCACCTGTATCTAGCAGCTTTTCCCAAGGGCTGGATCCAGCATAACGGCGGCACAGTTCCGCAAACGTATCAAATTATAAATTAGTCACTTATTGTCTTTAATTGTCGCCTGAGTGCTCAATAATCAATGAGTTGATTGCCAATCCTCAACCGGTAAAACTACTTTGATAACGAACGACACAACTCAGAAATTTGTCTTAAATGAACTAAATAACCAGAGCTATGAACAAGTGATTATGGAACCAGTGCGAGACGGCATAATGGAACTAGAAGATGCGCCAGCTAATCCGGAGCCAATGAATTTCACTTTAGAACAAGAACTTGAGATTGAACTGAAACGAGAGAGAAAAACTCTTATAAACAAAAAAACGGGAAGGCTATCATTTATCTATGGTTAGGATTATTTGATGATCTTGAAACCGACCAGCGTAGAGTCCAAAGGGGCTTTATATATGAAGTTCTGTACGGAGTAGGTTAGGCGATAAGACTATACGTAACATGTGTTTTTTGAGCTCTTATCAAAAAACTCGGTAACCTGAATAAATTGACCATCTGGAGTTAGGAGTGTTGTTAATCAATAATAATTTAGGTAGGTACATTTGTGTGTCATCAGGATATGAAGGTTGATTTGTAGTTGTAGTATTGTAGCCACTTTGTGTTGAAGAGGATTTCGACTGCAAATAATTCTCATTCATATTTTACTTGAAGGCATCGCCTTCGATGTTCCATCCTATTTTTCTCACTTCATAAAATATAATTCTTCAATTTCAAGTCATTTATATTTCGATCTCAGACAACAAAGAATTAGGAAACCGAACTAAAATTGATATAGATACCACCAAATGAATAGATGTTTTTATTTGAGTAATTTGTAGTGAAAAGCTTTTTCGGATACATAAACAAAAAAAACATAATAACAGTCATGTATTTATCTTGATTCAATATTTTTTCTTCCAGCTGGATGCAGGACAATCTGGATTGAAAATGTTGCTGGATTGCAATCCCTAATCACCTCGAAGCAAGTCGAAGATCGTCCATATCGAAAGACTGAACCCCCACAATGGATGTGACCCACCAATATATGGAATAATTAGACGAATGATTTTCGGGGCTCACAACTTCAGAAAAGTGGGTAGTGTTACGAATCCAACGATCGACAACAATTCTGCGCAATAATGAAACCTTTTCTCTATACCTATGAGTTAAAGTTAAAGGAGCCCAAATCCGGACGTCTCGCAACCCTTAGCTTTTAGGAATGGAAAAATATGTTGAGACGGGTTATCTTCAAGAAACGTTCACAAAAATTGGCAATTTTTGAAATAAACAATAGTGTGGCCAAGTTTCCATCCCCAACCTATTCAAAAAAATTTTTCTGAGTACTCGTGCCTTAAGTTAAATGCGAAATTTACTTGCCACATATATATATATATATATATATATATATATATATATATATATATATATATATATATATATATATATATATATTTCATATAAATCAATCAATAGCATAATATCGAATTTTTTAAACCACTGAAGTTATGAACTAACGTTTGAGATCGATGAAATTCACGTTTATGTGGAGATGGGCGATCGTATTTGGATTCAGTTCCGCAAGGGGATCCACACAAAACTAATAATCATCTCCTAATGGGTAAAGTCACATCCCCATCATAGGGCATCTCGCATTTTCTATGAGGAAAGTGGCAAAAGTCCCGTTAAAATTAGTTAACATTTTCAAATATTTGAAAATAGACATGTCGCAAACAATTTGATACTGTGTTTATTCTATTCCATTTGGGATTCCAAGGGAACTGTTTCGAGAATGTGAAACTAAACTGTCATTCGAGGATATGGGACCTCGGACTAAAACAGAGATGTATAAATTGTCCCTAAAGACTGAGGCGTATTTTCTGAGGAATTTTTCTGAAATGGTAAGCAATAAAATTCTATTTCACGATTCGAGTTTGAATTGTCAAGTCGGCTATCTTTATATTCCATGAAGCTTTCAAAGAATCATTCACAGAACACTTATATATGTGCTTTGTGGAATCATTATAGCAAACTCGACAAATTTTATTCGATTTGTGAAATAGAATCAGTGGTCTGATTCTAATTCTCGAATTTGATTGTCGAGTAGCTTAGACTGTGGCTGTACAATACGCTGTGCCGGCAATATACGCATTATCTAAGCCACTCGACAATCGAAATCGAGGAAACAGAATTCCACCCCAGGGCTCCGTTAATATGGTGTGTTAGACAATTTTGACACCGTCCTGTTGGAAAACAGAAAAACTGCAAAATTCGGATGTATAAAGAATTACATTTAGGGAAACTTTTTCAATGTACTGTTAACGAACTTGACTGTAAGCTAAATCTTCAACAGCCAATCGAATGTTTCGGTCAAGCACTTCGATTGGCTGTTGAGTCCTTAGCTGACAGTCAAGTTTCTCAGCAGGAGATTGAAAAGGCCGCCTTCATTCACATTAGAGTTTCATATTTTTCTGTATGTAAAATCCGATCGTACGACGATGAGATAGCTTTTTGATTGGTCTAAATTCAAATTGGTCGTATGATCGGATTTCGGATCTGTCTAAATCCAGCCAAGCTCAATCCTCATTCATCCGAATTTCGGATGTTTTTTTCCGAAATTATGTCAAAATTGTCAAAGTAACAATAAAATTGCACAGAAAAAACCTGCTATTTGGAGATATGTTACATGATAGGAGAGTAGAAATACATGATTTCTCAAAAACGAATAATGCTCCTACAATGCAGTTTGTGGATCCAAAAATCAAAAACATTCGACTATAGAACTCAAACTTAGAGCTCTAGTTCTGTGCAATTGACACAAGACACAAACATTTCATCTTCTGTGTTGTTTCCTTTTCCGCAAGACTCCATCTTGAATAATTTCTTTACAAAGTAAGGTTAAGTAAGGTATGTACGAACTTTTTTCAATTCCCATTTTATTACTTATTCTTCAAATTTTATGAATTTCATTCATCAACAATACCGTTGACTGATTGAGGTATCATCTCTAGGATATCAAAATAAACCATGATTTTCATCAGCTCTGTAATTTTCAGGACACAATGTCGTCTCATTTAGTTTGGAGCATTATCCGAAACAACAACGCTTTTCTATTGAAGAAAAGGAATATTTCCAAGCCATTCAGTACCGTGAGTATAAATTGATCTTTACCGTTTGAGAATTATTGAATATAGTACAGTTTGACAAATATAGCTCGTGTTTGAGAAAGAAGGAAACAAGGGCTCTAAACGTTTTCTTAGACAAGTTGTAGTCTTACCATATAGTATCCTATAACAATTTTTTGGTCAAAGGACCGAATATTAGTTATGTTGAGAAAGATTCTGCTTTATGAAATAACTTCTAGCACTATACGCGATACCGTCAGTTTTCAGCAGTAAAATTGACTACTTTCAGGTGAAAACCTGAATTTCACATCTATAAGAGGAAAGTTACCATCAAATTTTCTCATACAGCCTCCTTCGGTGTGATATATGCTGAAAAACTGATCAAGTACCCTGTCCTGTTCAAAAAATAATTATACCATTGATTCATAATCTGATGACAAATGTTCGTTTCGCTACATTGAAATAATTTCAAAGTTGTTCTCTTCACGATTGTTGAAAAGGTGAATGTTTGAGAGACGAAAAACTGATCAAGTACCCTGTCCTGTTCAAAAAATAATTATACCATTGATTCATAATCTGATGACAAATGTTCGTTTCGCTACATTGAAATAATTTCAAAGTTGTTCTCTTCACGATTGTTGAAAAGGTGAATGTTTGAGAGACGAAAAACTGATCAAGTACCCTGTCCTGTTCAAAAAATAATTATACCATTGATTCATAATCTGATGACAAATGTTCGTTTCGCTACATTGAAATAATTTCAAAGTTGTTCTCTTCACGATTGTTGAAAAGGTGAATGTTTGAGAGACACACTCTTACATCAACTCCTATTTCATCTAAAAGGTAGCTATGACAATTTCCCAAATTTACGATTAAGTTCTTATTTGATGATTCGATTTCATCTGAAAGGCAGCTTGTATGAAAAATTCCCAAATTTATAACCAACTTCTTATTTGATGAAGTAGAATTAGTTATTCATGGGATAATCACCTATTCCATTGCTTCAAAAATATTGAATTGAGATAAATGATGCAATTGGAATTGTATAGAGTTTCAGAAAGGTGTTTTAAAATTTTAATCCACAGTCTTTGGATTCATTAAAATTTCTTAACAAGAAATTTCACCCACTTCGCTGAGGAAAAAAATGTATGAATGGTAATGGTTCGGACTTCCATTGTCTATATTTTTTAACTCTATTGAAACCTGTTGCTAAGAACAGAAGGATTAAAATATAAATCAAGTGAGAATTTCAAATCAAAATCAAAGTTTTGGTCAATAATGAAATTAGGGATTGATTGATCAGAGAAAATACTGTTATTACATTTTTTTGATTACATATGCATATTACCAAAAGATGGCAATTAATTCAGAAACAGAGGTAGAGTTTTTAGTCATTGTCGTAGATCATTCATGTTTTGAAGATTATTATAATGCCTTAACCTTCATTTCCTTCATGAACGTTTATCGCCAGCTTGTTTTCGAAGCTTCGTTTCTTTCATTGAACATTTCACTCAAAATGACAGACAAAACTCTGCACCTATTTTTCTCTTCAGAGTAGGGAACTTTGTCATGCATTGTCAAGTAAACAGAAATATTGACATTATACTGTAACAAAAAATGCTTCAAATCCTATTTTCATAGGCATTGACTGACTATATCTCTATAAACAATGATTGTACTAATTTAGAATAAAAAAAATACCTAACATTGAATCTACAAGTTCACAACTATAAAAATATACATTTATTGAGACCAATTGATATGAATACTATTGCTGGTCAGCAGTTGAATTCTACCACCAAGGTTCTGAGAATTTGGTGACTCAAAAGTGCTATCTTTTGAAAATAAACTGAAAGATACAATATTCACTGGTTTCTTTCAGAAACAGAATAAACATTTCTATTTGATTGGGGCCATGAAATTAACTGTTATTGTTTTCTTAGAATTTATTTCATTTGCTGCAATTATTCATGCTCTTAACAAATCTTTTTATAGATAGATGGGATAGTGTTTATTCAACAATGTTACATTATAAAAAAAATTGATACAGGTCAATAGATCTAATCTACAAAAATCTTGGTGTATGATCAAAATGATGCAATTTATGTGAATACCACAAAGGGGGTTGATGAAATAAAAAAAAAATACATTTAAAACAACATGAGATTAAAAACTAATAAAAACAGCATAAAAAACTAGGTTGCATGTTATTTACAACTTTTTGTCAAAAAATCACCCTTGCTAAATTTCAATATCTGTATTTTTATGGCCTGCGTTTCTTCAAGCTTGTATGCTGCTGTGTTTTATATATACATAGTAACTCCTTATTTTTAAGGATAAAAAAAATGTATATATAGTAAAATGTAGCAACAGTTCAAGACTTACCATACATTTGTTCAATTTGCAGGAGGCCAACAACCTGACAAATCTCAGCTCATACAGGTACAATGGAATCATCCATAAAAAATCAGTAGGCATTGTGGATGCTGCTGACAAAAAAGGTTTCACTGTTGTTTACAAGAAGGCTAGTAAGCAGGTAAGATAATTTTTTGAATACAATTTGTTCAATATTCCATATATATCAGGGTGGGTGGATTATTTTAATATATGTCTAAAAATTTTTATACAATTTGCGGCTCAAAAACATGTGACAACGCATTTGTCGCGCTTCTTGCAAGAAAATTCTTGCGATTTGTTTTCCTTCTGTCCTCACTCGCTATACATTGCCGAGTGAGGCACGAACACGAACGCGTTTGTTGTGCTTTTTGCAAGAATATTCCTGTCGAGGCTTGTTTTCCTTCTTAACCTATAAATTGACGTTGCTCAACAATTTCACGCATTTCGCTAGTTGTACACTCGGATATTAGAAACAGATTAGGCATAGAAAAAGGAGCAAAACTCGTGCTTTTGTTTAAATTGTATAACGAAAATGAATAGACTGGAAAAATATACAGTAAATAAAATTTAGGTGTTATGTTCAGTTTAAGAATTTGGAATAATGTATTTCTTTTTTGTTGTTTTTGCTAAAAGCAGATACTCCTTTTGATCTTCAAGTAAACTTTTATATTATGTTGTTATCTGGTTCTGAATAAAAAGAACAGAAATTGATTTAAATCATGATTTTAATTTTAAAAATCAAGCAATTTAAATCATGATTTTAATCGTGATTTCAATCAGCCCAACCCTGATATATATAAAAATTACCTATAATAAAGAATGAAAATAAAATTCAATTGAAATATGAAAAACACTCTTGAGCAAATTTCTCCAGTAAAAATGACTTAATTAAGTATTTTTGATTATGTTATCATGGCTTTTCATCAAGATCGGCATTTCCATAAGAAACTCATTTGATATAAATAATATTTACATCTATCTGACTATATTTTCACTTCCGTTGGTGTACCTGATATCATTTTTTCATTTTGTTGAATTTCTCATTGCATTTACTTCTACTAGTAATGTTTGTTGTTTTTTGCAGCGCAAACCCAAACAAAGCACTGTCAAAAGGACAATGAAATCTGGTCCAAGAAGATCCCTCCACAAATTGAAGCGTCTCTTGGAGGCTAATAAGTACCGCACAGACCTCACCAAGGTATAATTGGAAAAATTCACCTATTCGGACTCATTTTATTTAATGAAATGTTTTTCAGGCTGCTCTGCGTAGAGCAAGTGCAGTGCTCAGATCACAGAAGCCCCTTCCAGCCAAAAAGCCCAAGGCAAAGAAGGAATAGATAATTTGTTATAAAAAACATCAATAAAAATTTGACGAAATTTTTTTTTTCATTTTCAAACCCTGGTTACCTTTCACTTCCAACCAATGACATCAGTTTTTTGATGCACTGCCTGTAAAAAAATCTACCATACGGTAAACTCTCAGAATTGATTTCTCAAAAGAAGAAATATTTCTCTTAGGGGCTGATTCATGAAATATTTATTAATTTTATATACAAGGGGCGCCAAAAAATATATTTTATTGAATCAATATTTTTTAGAAGATGTTTGAATTCAAACTACTCTTATGTTTACTTATTGTTTTTCTTTTGTTCCTAATGTCTTGTAATATTACTACTCTTTCTACTTCACTGTAAGTTGGGCTTGAATTTAATTTTGGTAGGTACAAAGTGAAAAACCTCCAGAATAAGTATATAAAAGAAAAAACATTTTCCTCTTGTGTGGATTGTTCCAATTGCAAATGTAAAGTGTGTGGAATAATGTTTTTGAATAATCAATAGAGAGGCTTTATTACTAGTACTATGAAATTGTTATAGAATGTGTTCATAAAGCTCGTGTAAATTTCCAAGTTATTTTTGGGCATCTGTGAAATAAATCGAGTAAAAAGTAACTTTTACATCAGAGTTTTAACCATTCAATATATGGTGAGGTGGGTGAACACGTTAAATGTCGTTCATTATTCAATGCGGAATTCTCGTGAATTTTATCATGATAATATAAAGGGACTCTATTTCTCATTGATTACAGCCACATAAATTATGGAATCATTTCATGGGGAAACTCTTCTCATGCAAATATAAGTTTCTTCCAGCAAGAAAAAGGCAGTGAGAATATTGGCCAATGCACAATTTAGTCATCACTGTGAACCCCTATTCATCGATTATGGCATAATGCCCTTACCATCCCCGTTCATCTAAAATGTAATCCAAGAGATTCATAAACCGGCAAGTACCCTGGAAACAGCGTGACACATGAACACAATATTAGAAACGCAAGACAAATCAGAGTTCCTCGATATAGACTCGGGGTATCCCAAGAGAATTCATTGAATTTCAATCTGTACAACATATTGCCTATGAGGGTGAAAAGTCTTTGCCCCACTGACTTCAAAAGAAGTATTTCCTAAAAAACCGTTTCTACTCCCTCGAATTACCTGAAATCAAATTTTGAAGAATTGTGATTGAACACTGAGTATTGTCTGGAACATGCCTGATGTCCTGGTGGAGACTTCATAAACACTATGTAAATGAATGAACGATATGAAAGTGATCTGCAATAGACTTACTTCATTTATCGATCCTCAAGGATTTATGTGACCGTCTTGATTGCCCTTCAGTAATCCATGCTTTTTCAAGTTATTATCTCATGTAGCCGAGAATATACATTTTAATGTGTTCTAAATACTTTGTTTTTAGCTTTTAAAAATTATTTTCATTCGAAAATTGAGGTAAATTTTTCTACTATTATTTGTCATTTCTTTTTGTGTATATAGGTGTTTTTGTATCCTATACACGTACCTACCCTTTTATAAGTAGGTACTTTTTGTAATTTCCCTTTTTTTGACCTGTTAGAAATATACCCTGTATGTAGAGAGTAGTAAAATAAAGTATATCTATCTATCACCTTTCAAGAAAACTTGAGGTATACTTTCGACCTGCGTGATCAAAACTTGTCTGCATACAAAAGGTATAATCAAAGAATATTTACGTATAACGTTACACGTAAATATTCTTTGGTATAATCAAGTATAGGAATATGGAAGCAGCAGACATATCACAAGCAGCTGTTTAAAAGACCTTATTGGATTAGATTATCAGTATATAACTCTTGTCTATGGATTAGATCAGTTCCATGACTTGAAATCGGTGAAAATCTTACAGGAAACTATTCGTATTTTTTATCTCTGACTGCTACAAAGATTGAGCATCATTTTCAAAATCATACATAAAATATTGTGATTCTTATCTTTAGAGTGAAACCTATCCTTGGCCAACATCAAATACCGTAGTGTTTCAACCTTACAGTTACGTGAAGCTTTCAACACCATGTGGTAGATATACTTTTCATTTATAACCAGAATAACACGATTATGCGAAGTCTTATTGGTGTGAGGGGCTATACAAGCTATAGCTTGTTTCTTCATTATATAAAGCCTAACGCAGTAAAACGAATGTTTTCACGGACGTTTGTCACAGAAAATAGCCATTTCGAGTAATTATAGAGTGTAAAATGTTGAAATGTTCGACCCCCCCGAGCTGGAATCATCATCAAAAACTAACAAATGACATATCTCATCACAGCATTCTAACTAATCAAACCCCCTACGAATCTACCAGTCAAACCCTTATATTAACTTCAACAGCCCGCTTCGAACTTATATAGGTATTATACATATCTCTATCAATGCCGCAAATTAAATTACCAACCCCCATACGGGTTTACCAGCCAAATTACAATTAGGTTTGTTCTAGCAACACATTTGACCGCTTGGAAATTGGTCTGAAGCAGTCAGAGGCATGCGCAAAATTAATTTCGCTCTCCAATATTCATCTTGCGCATGCCTCTGACTGCTTCAGACCAATTTCCAAACGGTCAAATGTGTTGCTAGAACAAAACAAACCTATTGACTTTCCGTTCCGCCTTCGAGTTACGTGTACATTAAATACTCCTCCCACAATTAGATCCGACTGTTGATAAAACTCATTACGATTCAGGCAGTCGAACAACATTAGTCGATCAGATCCTTCGACGTTCTTCCTGCCCGTTCAGGGGTGGTGCTAAAAAGAATGTTTTCACGGAGCTGGGAAAAAGAAAATAAAATAATCCTTTCAGGTAATGAACAGAGTATAAAATGTTAAAATTTAATGTTACAACTCCAGCATGGGAGCTAGTCGAAACATCAAAAATTTCAACAGTTCACACAGGAAAAAATACCCGATGACTATTTTCTGGCTCGACCGACGACCTTTATATTGATATGCACTGATGAAAACCAAATACCTAATCCAAACTTGAGTCTGCAGGTGATTAGATCGTTGAAATTGAATCCATTAAGGCATTTGAATCACAACTTCTATGAACACTCCTGCTGGTTGTCACCTCACAGGTATTTCATAGTACTTTTCGGAAGATATATATGTTATTACTCAATAGACAACTCACTAAGATTCTGTCGTATGTACGACTGGCTCTCAAATATGCATTTGAATTGTATTGTCGATAATTATCGAGAGCATTCGTACTTTTTACCACCTCCTTTGAAAAAATGGAAACATTTCTGTGACTTAGAGGCGATTTTTCAATCACCAGCTATGGGTTAACCACAAGGTTAACTATAAGCTAAAGCTGAAGTGCTTGACTGACAAATTCGATCGGCTGTTGAGGACTCAGCTGGCCAACTTAATGCACAAGCAGATTTTTAGTCACTCATTTGAATTACAAATTTCTTTCTATTGAAAATAATTCAACACCAACCGTTACAAATGTAGCATATATGCGAGGGTTCATGATATAACTGTTAAAGGCATATTTTGCTTTTTTAATCAGATACGCCCTGTCTTAGAATATAGTTCGAACCTTTCTTGCTCAGGGATCTTTTCTCAATAGAAAAGCTGAACTTTGGAACTCCTTGCAGAAAGGGGTTTTTCCTAAGGAATACAAACTTCAGAAATTCAAAGTGAATGTCAATTCGTATCTCCTGTCCCTTCATTCACAGTGTTCTTTGAACATTACAGGGCCTCCCTTTTGTGTGAATATGTATGAAAAAAAAAAAGAAATGAAAGGAAATATGCTCTTTATAAACAAACTCTATATTTACTATGTCTACAAAAGATTGATAAATTTAATCCTAAGTAGATTTCAGAAATATAAAAATGTACACAACAATAACAAATACATAAACATGTTTTAAGAATTTACAAGATGATTTATTGTAATGAAGGTAATTTCATTTGCAGACAGTACCTATCCGTGCAAATTAATTACAATAAAATATTGTAAAAACAAAATATTAGCAAATTTTACGGTAAGTTGTATAAGTATTCAAAAAACTCGATAAAAACAGCGGAAAACCCTGCTGTAAAAAATATAGATAATAAATATAACTTCTAAAGAATACCACAAAATAATTACTCAACATCAAACAGGAAAATAAATTTAATCCTAATGACAAAATATGGTGAATACTAAAGGAAATACAAGTGTACTGTAGAGTCTGAGTGAATGCCTTTTTTGCATCTCACTACAAAAAAAATAAATTCTCAATATTAGTCAGTTTCAAAATGGGAGATTCAGAGTCATTCAATTGGGATGTCAAAAATTCTAGCTCAATTCTCGAAAATAAATATCGGTATCAGACAATTATCATTTAGGTGCAATAATCAACTCAAAAAAAAATGAAAATGATATATAATAGAATTGCAAGCCTATTTACAGTTACAAATATTTGCAAACTAAACAAAAAGAAAATGGTTTCCATCACAAACAACATCTTTTTTACATGCATACATTTGGTAGTTTACAAGTTTGCGTTGAGTTATACCAATTTTGTAATTGATGGCATGGAAAGACAAATGTTTATCACATGAATTCTGACAATGCCTAAAAAATCTTAAGATCAGAATAATTGTACTTCACAGATATATGATGAAAGCTTTCAATGTGAAGGTGAAACTGTTTTGTCAACAAAGCTCAAATGTCTGTCTAAAAAATGAAAATACTAGCACTTGACGATTGTTCCACCAAGTGAATTGGCATTTTCACAACACCCTCGTCAAGTGCAAGTGTTTTCAGTTTGATGTGTGAATTTTTGAAAAAAATTCACCAATACAAGAAGATTCAACACCGAGATGCATAAAAATATTTACTGACAGCCGCATCTTATACCTTTCTTGAAATGAAAATTGGGATTTATTTAATGGAATTTCTCGAATAAGGTTCATAATATAAGGCGAATCAGAATTTTCACTTTTTGAAACACTGAAATAATTAATTATTAAACTGTTCCTGAGTGTTTGTTGATATTTTAAATCCAAATGAGTAGGGTGAAAATTATTGATTATTTGAAGACATTTCCCATGAGTCGAATCAATTTTTCTTCAAAAAAAGTTTTTATTCATCAATCAGTTAGATAGGGGATTTGTTCCAATAGGAAACTGAAGAAGTGGATCACTGATTTTGGACAATACAAAATAGTACAAACTTGCAACCAGAACAAACATAGGTATCAATACTGAAAGGAAATTCTGCCTTCCTTCAAACAACAGAAACACATCTCGTCTTTAGTAGAAAGAATACAATTTTATCTTATCACCTCACAGTTGAGAATATTAAACGAAATGATTTCTACATAAAACCTGGGGTCATTTAATTGGTCATAAGAATTTTGCTAGTCACAAATTTCATTCTTATATATATATATATATATATATATATAAATATATATATATTCATATTTGATTGACTGTAACATTGTAGTGCCCTGAGGATGACTTTACAAAAGTCGAAACGTCAACCATCCCTCAGCTAAATAAATCTACCCAGGTCAAAAAAAAAGACATCCAATTATTTTGACGAAGTTCATGCATGCTCAAGAGAAAATATTTCTGAGCGCTATAACTCAAAATATTTCGAAGTGAATCACATAACTTGCAACCAAATTTACTTTTGAAAAACAAAACTCATAGTTCAAAATTCGCAATTTTTTTGTCCACCATGGATTCACCTGAAATTTTCACAGAAGGTATAGGGAATAGCTCAAGGATAATTTTCTATATCATGTCGCTAGAGTCTTGGGGGTGGTTGCCACCCCATCACGGGGGTGGAAATTTTTTATTACATTTCAACTGCAGGAATCGACGGAAGAAGTAATTCTAAGAAAAAAAAGCTCCATACGTTTTTTTCGTAAAAGTCATATTTTTTGAGTTATTGGAAGTTGAAAGTACCTGTTTTTTGACGAAAAAATCGACTTACTGAAATGGTTTTTTGCAAATAACTCTAAAACTATGCATTTTATCAAAAAAAAGTATAGAGGGGCAAATTGTAGCTTTTGAAAAAACAAAAACAATGCTTTCTTTATAATTTTCCTACGACACTTCGAACTGAGATAGAGCAAATTAATGCTTAGCTTTTTTCGTCATATGTATAAATTGAAAGATTTAAAGCAAAATAACTAGAAAAATTAGCATTTGTCGAAGGAAGCTCATAAAAACTTTTTTAAAGTATTTAATTAGAGCTTTCAAACAAATAAAAAAATGTCTTCCAAGCATGAAAACTGACCGACTTATGATCAAAATAAGATCGGTACCCGCTTTTTTCTACGAAAAAAAATCTGTGAAAACAACCCCCAAAGTACCCCCTAACTAAAATTGATCGCCACCCTTCTGTGATTACAATATAGAAAAAGAACAAGAGGGTGTAATAAGCCTAATCCCAAATTTTTGAAGAAATCGGTGCTGGACGAAAAAATTGCGAGGTTTCACGATTTTTTTAGCATCATTTTCTGAACTATCAGTGTTTTTCTCAAACCTGTGAAAGACTGCATTATATACAGAAATATAGTGCATTAGAAAATAGGCTGTATATTTTGAGCACATATAACATAGTTACAATACTATCTGTAATGAAGCTTATCAGAGTAAACGGATCTTCTTTGTGTTGAACCATAAATTATCACGGATATTAGTAACAAGGTTACTTTTCGACCAGTTTTAGGTTTGGCAGAATTTCACTAAAAATAAACCAAATGATACCTCATTTGTTTAAAGATATGAATGACTGTATACTCTTTCTAATATAAAAAGAGGTGAAAATGAGTATTATGTAAATGTTGGCATTCTTAGTTTTGAAAAATGTTGGAATTACTGCAATAGAACGAAAAAAAAAATTGTATTTTCAACAAAAAATAAGTTAAAGTGTTTGGTATGGCATCTGCTACTTTGCAGAGGGACAAATGCCTGTCTGCCAGAATATAAAATGTTGGTAGACTTAAAATTAATATACGTAAAAATATAAAAATAACTTAATGTCTCAAAAAAAATTGAGAACTGATAACTAGCTCGATTTTTGGTCAGTTTTCAAACTTAAGGTAAGCCTTTTCCGGGACGATTCTCCACCAACAGATTTCCTGCGAGTTGCAGATTCACAAGGAGTGGGTGTTCCTTTCCTCCTCTGCATACCAACATTGGCAGTTTTTCTTCCGGCACTTGGGGTTTTCGTCAGATTGGGCTTGTCACAAACTAGGGGTGCACTTCCGACTCTAGACCAAGTGTCCATCTGGGCTTCCCTAGATTCTTTGAGAATCGTACGAATCGCACTGGTTTCGCTAACAAGTTCTTGCAGTTTTTGTATAGTCGTATACAAACAAACTGCACTAACTAGTCCAAAATCAAACAAACTAGTCATGTGAACAACAAAATTTTTGTACAAGTTCTTCAAGAGCAGCTCCTTTCCTTTGTACTGAACAAATAACTGGCAGGCAATAGGGATTTGGCAGTCACCCACAAATCCGTGTTTCATGACGTGTAAATTCCACATCTTCATCAGTTCTTTCTCTCCTTCATTGACATCTGTGAACTCGTCAATCATCATCATGGTCTTGTTCTGCAACCATTCTGGATCATTTTCTCCCTCAGAATCAACATCCATTTCTTTGGGGTGAATTGGCAGGTACGTGGTTGTATGATGATAGAGTCTGTTATGGCCAGTGATGAAAGGCCTCTGCCCATCGAATTCACAATCATCCAGCTCTAAAAACTCGGACAAACTTGGTTTTGGCCGTTTCGGATGGCAAACCAAGATGTGGGTAACAGAAGCCCTGCGAACCGGTCCACTCCTAGAGAAAGCACAAACAGAGGGTTGGGTGATCAAATCATGAGGAGATCCGGTGTATGATCCATCATACATTTCGTTTATAGCTACGTCTATCCTAGCACCAACCGAAATAGGAACATAGGTAAAAGTAAAGCGTGAGTGGCACAATTTCAAATGCTTCAACAGTGTATATAGCTGATTGCAATTCAAACTGCACCAAGGGCAGTGTAAGTCCTCACAAGCTTCAGTCTGTTGACGAGAATTGTTATTGTACACAAACTGATATACTATCTGTAATTTTTCCACATTATTATTATCACCATTTACCAATAATGGCACATTTTCCTTGTTCTCCTGCAAGGGATATGGCAAAGGACGGTCTACAATTCTAGCACTTGCCTCAGGAGACCAATTAAGTTTGAATTTTAAAACAGACCCCTTCATAAATGCATCAAGGTTTCCACAAGTTTCTACTAAATCATTCACACTTTCCCAACTTGAATGCTTTTTAATAGTGCTCTTAGGGTTTCCTGAGAAATCATGTACTACAATATCATAATCTCCGTCACTTAGGTAGCATCTATTGTGTTTATCATAAACGGTGAGTTCAGCACCATAAAGTTTGGTGTTGTTTTCAGCACCACTATTTGATTTGCGCTTTTTTAAGGCAGGTTCTTCATCTCCACTATCTTTATCAGGAGTAACTCTCACTCTGAAGAGTATGATGTATGACTTTACCAAAGGCCCACTGGAAGGATTGAACGATTCTGTTGGAATACTGATTGTGGGAGCTGTAAGAGGTAGCTGCTGGTCATTGGGATTGATAGGGACATCTGCTGTTCCAAGAGTGATTTGCATACTAGGAGCAGAACTGTCTTTTCGCTTCTTGTGATTAATTTTCAATAGTAATGTTTCTACCTGAGCTATCTGAGCATTACAGTCTAAAGATTTGTTATTAAAACTTAAAAACGTGAGATTTATATACCCAGGTTGTATGGAAATCGAGTCCCTCTTTGAAACTACTTTTTCCAACAGAGAATCCACCTTGAAATTTTGTCTATGCTTATGGACTCTTGACATTCTTTGTCTCATATAGGTTAGAGTTCTATTGAGGAAGATTGGCTGAAAATATGTTTAATTAACTATTTGCAACAAAAACTATAGAAAAAAACTTACTGAACACATGTTTCTTGTGCGTAAGTACCTGTAGATTTGCGTTGGTTCTGAAAAATAAACAATTTGTAAATTCCGATTTAGGCATTGAAAGCCAACTTACTTTCGAAGGCTTGCAGAAACAATTCATGATCAGCTTGAATGTGATCAATTCTTGGAGTTTTAACATTTTCTGAATCTTTTTCCCGTTTTTTGGGGGGCATCCTTCCTAATAAAATTATATTATTGACCCGCGAAAAATACAACCGCCTTTATTGGCCACGCCACAACCACCCCAAATTTACCATCAACAATTGACAGTTGAAGTATGACGGCATGATGGCTGCGGTGCCGTGATAAGAGTTTTTTTGTGTTGAACCTAACAGTGTATTCATGGTTTTTATGGTTGGCAGATTCCTGGTGACGTCATTGATGGAGTACTGGTCACCAAACTTATCCAATTCGACGAATAATCCTGCGAAGTTCAATCGCAATTATATGAAGGGGCTGGTGTGAATAAATCACTAGATACCATTGAACTGTAATCCTTAATTACGTAAATTGTTAGTATTTGTAACTCACTAGTTTTTCTAAGACTGAAGTCCAATCCAATTAATTTCCGTCCGCAGAATAAAACTTCCTGTAGAGCAAATAGTTCCCCAGCAAGTGTTGAGAAAATCCCAATTGAATGATTTTTTGCTCACCTTGGAGAGTTTTAACGTACTGTGGTCACTATACATATCATTTGTCACACAGAATATGTCCATCAGGGTCATTTTGTATAAACAAGGTTTACCGCCTGACCAAGCATATAGACTGCGCGGGTGTCTCTGAAGTGGGGGGGGGTGATTTCAGTCACTTTAGCTAGCATTAGACAATTATCTACATAATTCAAATAACATTTATTTCACTCCCAGTCATAAACCGGTGCAACTTTTGTGTTCCTATCCCAGTTTTTATCAAATTAAAAAGAGATGGAAGTTAACTGTGTACACTTCGAACAGAGCTTGGGGGCTCTTGTCTATGCTTCGCGCACTGTCAAGACTGGATTCAGACAGATCCGAAGATCGTACGACGATCAGATAGCTTTCTGATTGGTTTTAATTGGTCAAAATTTAAATTTCCATAAAAAAATGCGGCTTCTATTCAGCATTCAGGAAAACAACAGATTCTGTTGTTGTTGAAGAATAATGCATTTTTTGTTTGAAAAATTAGTGTTTTCGATTGAAAAAATCTCTGAAACGGATTAGTGAGGGTGTGTACATTGTGCTGCCGAAAAAGGAGGCATTTTGACTGTAATTTTGCCGCAGAAACGTGTACTATAAAATCCCACTTTTCACCCAGAAATTGGCCGTATCTCCGAAACTAATTGAGAGCGCCTAAAATTTCCTTTGACACTTTTTGATCAGGAGGTCAAATTACGTAAGTTCCAGCATCTTGGTTCCAGCGAACCGTTTTCTTTAATCTTCGAGTGCCCGATGAACAGAATTTAACCTTATAATCAGGGCTATTCACTAAAGTAAAGTGGTTATCGCAGTTGCTAACCGTCGTAGCAACTCTGATAATAACTTGCCATAATGACGGTGGTAAGCTGTTTTTCCTTAACAAGAAATCTAAAGCAGTTGCTTGTCAACCACTACTCACAGCAACTGGTCATTACAGTAGCAACTTAACTTGAAAAGTGAATACCAATTTCGCGCTTAGCAACTGACCTTGAACACAACGACAATTTTTAGTCGCTATCCATAACAACTCTGCTTAGTGAATAGCCCTGAATATACCTCATCTGTTGTCGAACATATCATATTGCGACTGAGTTGCCAATTGATCGATCGCTGAACGTCTCGCATTGCGAATGATAGATTTACAACCATGGCAGCGTATCAGACCATACAATTCAAAAACTGTTACACGTCATCATGGGCGTGGTTAAATTTTGAAGTACACTGTAGCCAGATTGTTATAGAATTATGGAATATTGGAAAATAATTAAAATTAATAATTGATGAATAATGTTGCATAACTTGAATGATAAATATCTGTTTCGATTGATTGAAATTAATGCTGTTTTGAGGATAATTTATTCAAATTTCTATCAATCAGAATCGTAGCTGCTGGATTCACTATCATTTCCGATATTTATAATGATGGGTTGTATCTCTTGCCGGTCGAATAAATGCTCTCTATTAAACCATTTTTTTATTTCATTCTCTGTATGTTTTATCGAATTCCTCCATATCTCGGGAGTGACAGTAAGAAGTGCCTCACGCCACATATTCAAACAATTTTCATTAGAAGTACCTTCTCTACATACGTGCTTGTTGTAATATGATTTCGAAATTCCCCATATCAGTTCAATTGGATTGAACATGCAGTGGTACGGAGGAAGAGGTAAAACTTTATGTCCATATTGTTCTGCCAACTGATCTACTACGAATATTGATTCCGGTTTGTTACTAAAAAAAGGAAAAAATATGAATATGAACATTGTTTGTGTTAGTTGCGGACCGTGCCACAATTCTGAGCAGTTCACTTTTAAGCATCTGAGTACACAATTCTATGTTATTATTGAATAACCAGTCTTGAATGTCTGCTTTTTTCCACGATGAATTAGGTATTTTCGTTAAAATAAGTACGTTGTGGTATTGTCCATAATGATCAAAGACGGTTCAGTCAAGTTGTACAATAATTGATTGATTCAAACCAATGTAAAAAATTGCTTGAATTCATTTCGCCATGGTAATCATTATTTTGGTATTTCGGTGAAAAAACAAGTTCAGCGCCTTCAATGAATCCGTCCTCATTACCTGCGTGTCTAAAAAGAATATTTTCATTCAAATATCATGCGAATATGTGTTCATGATGTGTCACCTACCTTTTCCCATTGACTTTAGTCGTCTTAACACTTTTGACATTATCATCTTGCCACGAATGACTTATGGTACCATCTTTAAAAATCCAGGTCTCATCAAGGAACACAAATTTATACAGAGATTCTTCTTTATTTTTAATATATGACCTCAAGAAATCAACACGTTTCAGTGCAATATTGCTGAGTTCCAAAAGTCCCCGTCTAGGATCATCCCTTTTCCATTCGAAACCAATCTTTTTCAGTAGACTGCATAGTGACATACACGGTATCCGTGAAATAGTTCTTTCTCGCGTAATTTTTCCAACAGGGAACTTAGTTATATGCTGTCCTGAAGATTAAAATCATATCTATTGAATACCTACGTATATCCAATTTGTAAACTTCAAATACTTACTGCGCTCGTACATGGTAAAAATCGTGTTACGAATAGCACCTGTATCTAGTAGTGAGGTATTCGTAACTCTCTTGGTGGTTTTACGTTTTCGAGGTGATTTGAGAGCTTCATTTTTTTTTTTGGAAATTGCACTCACAGTATACATACTTAAGTTTAAGGCTGCTGCCACACGCTAAAAATAAATATGTGACCGTAGATTACGAATAAAATTCACTATATTATACTTAGTTTACCTCTCTAACAGCCGTTAAAGGAAGCAAATACAAATATATTTGGATTTTGGTGCATTAATTAATTCATTCTTTGATTGTGATAGAGTGGATAGTGATCGATTTAAGTTTTCAGTTCGTGTAGTTATCGTTATTTGAAAGTGATTTAAATTAAACCAGGACATTTAATTGCCTGCAATATGAGGATGTGCATGGTTCTTTTCTGCAAGAGTCGAGATATTACGGAGGGTGTATCCTTTTTCTAGTGAGTATTCAACATATATTCGGTTGTAGAATGATTCTAGAGATATATAGTAATATATTTTCATTTTGTAGTTTAACTAAGAAAAGGTATACTGCTTGGATGGCGGCCTTAGGAAGAGATGTAAACATCGACCAATTGAGTGCCAGAAATGTAGTTTGCAGCAAAAATTTCACTGATGATCATTTTCTTCATGTAAAAGGAAAAAAACGGCTCAAGCCCAATGCAATTCCATCTCTCAATGTAGGACCTCGAAAGCCTTTGTGTGAGGGATTCAAAGGACCTGCCAAGAAGATAAGGAGGGATGTCAAAATGTTTCATAATTATAGGAAAAGTATGACCAAAACATTGATTCTCACCCAGTTTGAATAATCTTTGAATTGATATTTCAGTACATCTATTCCTAAAGTTACCAAATCCCTGCAAGAACTAAGAACTGCAAAATATAGCCTTCAGAAAAAGATGAAAATATAAAAGGAGCAAATAAAAAGATTGAAGAGGAAAGTTACCAGTCTTAACCCGGGAGAACTCGCGTACTATTCAACGACGTGAGAACTCGCGCCTATAGATTCTTTCTCACGCTAGCTCGCGCTTATAGATTTTTTCTAACGCGAGCTCGCGCGTATAGATATTTTCTAACACTGACTTTTCATGATAAAAACTATTTAATATTGATTCTAGTTGATTTATTCTGGATTCTAAAAATAACCAAGAAAAATGAATAATTATTCAAATTTAATCGTCACTTTCGTTGCAACAAGTGAAAGTTGTTCTAAACTGCTGTTCAGTTTTAGAATCCATTCTTTTCTGTAGAAAAGCTCAAATAAATGAAGGAAAAAGCAAAAAAAAACTTAAAGAAGGTACCTGCTAATTTGATGAAATGAAAAATTACCAACAATTCGGAGAAAAGCACATATCGTCGCTCTAAATACGTAAAGGCGTAACACGTTTTCTCAAGGTTTTCAGTAGAGCGATTTGAAGAAAACAGACCACATAATTTTCGGCATGGAGGAGAAACTATTGAAAAATATGTTCTGCTTTCTTCGGAAATATTGAGTCCAGTTTACAATGAAAGTAGTGAAATAACAAAATATCCTTTTTTGACCTGAATTATATTTTTTTCTCATGATAATTTCGAGATACGTCTTTACGTCTCATGAAAAACAGATATTTTATCGTTAGATCAAGAGATACGCCAATGGGAAGCATAACAAAATGATTAGAAGTTATGATCTAAAATAAAATGAAATCTCTTTACATGAATTCATTCAAGAAAATTAAGAAGAGAAACAATAATAATGACTTTTAGAATAATGAAATATAAACATTCAGTTAGGAACAGAATAAAATCTATAAGAAGTAGTGTTCCTTCTCGAAAAATTAACGATAATAAGAAATAAGGAGGAAAACATAATTATTCTTCTCGAAATATGATATTTTAATCATAAACAAACGAAATGCTTATGGATACTTTGTATTAGTGTAAAAGCGTCGAAATAAATAATGAACAGATTAACTTTTCTCATGATGCGGTAAAGACTTGAAAAAATCGACATGTTCAGGTAATTTTATCACAGGGGCTCACCAGAGCAGAGAGACATTAGGTCATTGAATTTTTCGAAAGAAAGAGGCCGTGGACTTGTATTCAAATCAGAGAGTTTTTGTTTTAATGGATGATCTGTAAGTCTTTTCAAAGACATGGAACTGAAAATTGGATCTCAGTGGCTTGTTTTGAAAAATATTTTGTTCTGCTCATTTTTATAACGCTTAACTCTACTATGTCTGTCCACTTGAAAGGGCTTCCGTCACTGTCGGTATACAAAAAGCGTTATTTCAAATTCTCACTCAACCTACGGAAGTCCAAGAAACCTTTGAATCCCAAGGTATAAACTTCATGAGGTTTTCCATGTCTTGCTAGCCGACAGATAGGTACCAGTTGAGAAGGAACAAATAGTTCGCCTGCTCTCGTGATGACATATGAAATGCAACTATGAACTGAGTGTCCCTCACTCTGACTATGATTGGGCGCAAAGAAACGGGGAGATATTTCTTCAACATACTTCATATTGGCAACAGAATATAAAAGGGCAGCTGTTACGATAGTTTTTTTATTTTGTCCTGCTCAGCCATCTGCGAATAAGTTTACACAGCTTATTTCCTTCTCATCTAATTCTGACAAAGTTTAGTTTTCAGAAGACCTGTCGCTATCTCACAACCACCTCTTCCACTATCAACCTCATTCCATGTGAAACAATGATTAATTATCAATTTTCTTCTCCTGAAGATGCTAACCTTGTTAGCAAAACGCGCGTCGAGTGCAAAAATATCAGTTTGGTGTTGGGGTAATTGATCTCTAAGAAAAGTTACAACTTTTACACCAAAAGTTTCCAATCTCATCTTTCAAGCTTGAAATCAACAAAACACTGATCAATGAATCATATAATAACATTCGAAGGGTAACTGTAAACCTTAATACGAAATATTTTATGTATGCAGTTTACACCCGATTTACTGGACGATGAACAAAAATGAACAAGAAAAATTTCGAGATAAGCCTTGATATAATGAGAAAACATGGTTGATCAGTCGTCACGAAAAGGCGTAAATCGCGATTGGTCTTTCCATTCACTAAAAATTTGATTCCGTAAAGGCGTATATTGAGATTCGTCCATACGTTCAGATTATTTCAGTAGATTTTAGAGATACGCCTAAATGCTTTCATTTAGAATACGCAAACGGTTCCATATCGTGATGCGCCTCCTCGTCACAATTTGAGGAATATGTTTTTGTGTCGGATGGTGAGCCAAATTCATTTTGGCCCTATTTTGACATACGCCCATACGTATTTTCAACGACGATATGTAATCACTCGCTTCGTTAAATTCTTCCTAACACAAGCTACCGACTTGATCGCTCGCGCGTTAGATTATTACTAACTTTAATTTATTTGGAGCCACCACAACCCCTCACTCACGCCCCAACAAGGATGAACTGGTAAAGGAATCCTACAGAAGGCATTCCTAAAATATGAAATCAATTTGACAAGAGATAAAAAAAAAGTCTGTAGTGCAACTGAAAATGTTAGATTTTATCTAACAGTGCGAGTCCTGCCGGGTTAAGGACATTCTCATGCATCTGAAAAAGAAATCAATGATATCTGATGATGCTATGGAAGTGTGCAAGAAATCTTTTTCAGGGGTTCCTTCATTACTCATGACAAGATTCATACAAACTTCCAAAAGAAGTAAGAAAGGCAAAAAGCAGGGAAGAGACACATTTCATGAAGAGTTGAGAAGCTTTGCCCTGACACTTCAGTTTTACTCCAGTAAAGCTTACAATTATGTGCGTAAGACATTCAATTTAGCTCTGCCAGCACCCAGCACTATCAGGTCTTGGTTGAGCAATGTGAACTGTGAACCTGGATATTCAGAATGTTCATTTATATCACTACGGAATATTGTAGCAGATGATAAAAGTCAAAATAAGGACACTATTTGCTCCTTGATTCTGGATGAGATGGCCATAAAAAAACAGGTTGATTTTATTGGAAAAAAATCATGGGGATATGAAGATATTGGAACAGGGGTACAAGACGATGACCTGAAATGTGCCACTGAAGCTCTTGTATTATTGGTGGTATCAGTTAATTCAAACTGGAAGCTTCCTATTGCTTATTTTTTATTAAATTCTCTAACTGGAGAGGAAAAAGCAAATATAGTGAAACAAGCTCTGATGAAATTGGAAGAGACAGGGGTAAAAATAACATCACTCACCTGTGATGGACCTAGTGCTCACTTCACAATGGCCACAAAATTAGGAGCAAATGTGACAAATATCCATAAATTGAAAACATTTTTCCCCCATCTTGAAATGTTTATATCATATTTGATGCATGTCATATGATAAAACTCCTACGAAATAATTGGTGTGCCTGTGAAGTATTTGTAGACAGCAAAGGTAGAGAAATGGACTATATGGACTTATCAGAAAACTTCATAATATTCAAGAGAGTGAATTATGCACAATGGGCACCAAACTAGGAAGGATACATGTAGAGTGGCAACAACAGAAAATGAAAGTGAGTTCAATCAATTGTAAGTATCTTATTGTAAATAAAAATTATGTGTTTTCAGGTTAATTTAGCAGCACAAACAATTAGCAATAGCATCGCAGATGATTTGGAGTTTCTGATGAATGACATAAGGCATCCTGATTTTCAGCACGCTGCAGGAACAATAGAATTCATCAGAGTTTTTGATAGAGCCTTCGACATCTGTAATTCCAGATATTGTGTGAGGTAATATGAAAACTTCATTTTTTATTTATTTTGAAGAGAACTCAATACCAAAACATTCTTATCAATTTTTCTTCATAGTTTTCTGGGTTTCTAAACTACCACAATCTGTAAAAAAAAGTATTAATATTGGTATCTATACAACAATTTCTCCTATAATTTAAATACATATATATATATATATTAGTTCATGTAAATTTTTTGAGAGTCAATTTTAAGTTATAGAAGAAGTTGCTGACTAATTTTTATTCTGTCCAGAAGGTGTTTTTTAATTGACACATCTTGTCGTGGTAGATAAAAGTCTGCACTTTATTTTTTCAGATTTTGGGAGGAGAAACCCAGAAAACTACTAAGAAAAGATTTATTTTTAGAGTTTTCTAAACAATTTTCATAATTTTCAGGTCCAAGAATGGATGGAATAACAATCCAACTGCCTATGAATTTCACTCAACATATAAAAGGTTGGCTTTGAGACATGATATAAAAGCTGTAAATGGAAATTGTATTTCAGATGAAACATCTATTTTGACAACGATATCTGGCAACATAAAGAAAATTGGAGCAGAAATAACAACGGACGAAATTTCTATCAGCAAAAAATATAGCTTAGATGTTTCTGATATGACTGTAACAGAGGTAGAGCATTTCCAAAACTCAAGTGTAGACGGTGAGCACTTCATGCTGCTAAATCGCAAAAACCGAGGAGGTCTGATTAAACCATCTCCAGATCTAGTGAAAGTTTGTCTGTTTTCCGAAAAAAAAATTGCGATTTTTCTTGCAAATGAATGACAACCAGTTGCCAAAAGAATCCAATTTCTTCGATATTTTCATAAATAAAATCTGCTCCGAATTATATGAACAGATATTGTTTATAAATCTGGATAATCATACCTTTGACAATCCTGTATTGAATAGCCATAAGTTAAGATTGATAAAAACAGCTGTCCAAATTTATGTTAAAATCAGGTTCCTTTTATTGGTAAAAAGCAAAATGAAAAGTTAAAAGGTACAATTCTTAGAAAAAAATTGAGTAGGATGGTAATATTCTCTCACCAATAAGCAGCAGTAATGTGTATTTCACATTAAGAATTTATCAGCATCTCTGTATCTTATTTTACCCTTATTTTGATTTTTATAATTCGTATATTATTTGTTAATTGATTTCCAGCGTCATTATTGGTAGAAAATGAGTGATTAATTTATTTTTCTTGAGAAAGCGGATTTTATAGCAAAACAAGTGTTGCGGTTTTGTAGACCTATTTGTAGTGAGAATTGTATCATCAATATTATCATACTTTTTTACATGTATCTGGAAGAATATTGTAAGATTTTTTTGTATACTATCTAATTTCTTTCATTTTTTGAATTTGATATTCTGATTAAGTTTTGTATATGCTGTTGCGTTAAGTTGTCGGACGTTTTAAAATATCCCATATTTCCTGTTTTATAAAGTAAATAAATATGTTTTTACTTGATTCTCATTTCTGGTATATTTTTCTGTTAGCTACCTGAAAGTATAGTGTATTCTAGGCACATATTTCTTTACACTTCCCTATATAATTTAACATTTTCCAAAGTTTCGTAAAATCAGAAGAGGTATGCAGAGAGTATTACAAAATTATCTGTTAGTACAAAAAATACA
Organism: Zygogramma bicolorata; assembly: GCA_032362365.1. Taxonomy (NCBI): domain Eukaryota; kingdom Metazoa; phylum Arthropoda; class Insecta; order Coleoptera; family Chrysomelidae; genus Zygogramma; species Zygogramma bicolorata. The sequence goes on from JAVJAQ010005047.1 coordinate 342,036, forward strand.
TGCCCCATTTTATCAAATAAGTGATATTATGGGCATACTTTTTCTTGTATTTTAATGAAATTTGGTAGGTGGAAGTTTTGTAAGTCGCCTTTTGTGGTTTTTTTATTAAGAAATACTCAAAGTCAATATCAAATCGTATTTCAGAGGGAAGCAATTTTCGATCTCATCTTTATAGGATGGTTCATAAACTATTTGTATCGGACTTGTATTTGGGTTTTCAGACTATTTTTTGATAATTCGAAGCGAAAGGAAATATTTTTGTGTCAATACTTTTTTTATTATGACAGTAACTAATTCAACTTTTTTCATCACATCAATACAGGGCTAAACATTAAAAAAAACAAATAATAAACATGATAATGTCTGGTCTGCCGAATCTTCTTTCTAATGTGTTGATGATTTTATTGACTTCCTGAGTGAAACTTAGTAAGGCGTTGACGGATTCTTTGGCTTTGCCTTTCAAGCTCTTCTGGAGTCTGACAATGTTTTCTGCCTCTGAGAATCCACAAATTTTTGTAGTTTCGTTGAATTGATTTATGAAATTCATCCATTCCCCAGGTTCTCCGGAAAATATTGGAAGTTCTTTACTGAAACACTGCCTAGCCATAAATTGATTTATTTTCAGCTCTTCCGCCTTATTTTCGTGTGCACCTGTTTGTTGTGGTTCGGGAATTCTCAAATCTTCATTATGATTATCTATAGATTCGATCCAATTTTGAATAAAAGCTGATTTGTTAGTCTGGGATTTCATTTCTTCGGCGTCATCGAAATTGCTTGAGCTTGACGCACTCAGGCTGTCTAGTTCAGCTTTCCTCAACATTGCTTCTTTTTCAACGAGACGTTTTTCAATTTCTGCCAATTTTTGTTCCATTTCAAGCTCGATTTCCAGTTGTCTGCGCTTTATCGATTTGCTGCTTCTAACTTTGCTACTTCTGACTTTGCCGTTTGGAACTTTGCTACTTGAAACTTTGCTGCTTGGGACGTTGCTGCTTTCAGGTTTTGAAATCGCTTCTTTCGAGCTTTCGCCTTTTTGGTTTCCACATATGTTAGAAACGTTATCAGCTTTCATTTTCGGCAACTGGACTATTGTTTTGAAATTGTCAGGTGTTTGACTGACATCGTTATACCTTGCTGGTACTTTTCCCTTTGTTGTCCTTTCACTTCTTCTCGGAGGCACAGACTTTGTTGTAGACATATCCACAGGGTTGTTCTTTGAATACTCGAAGGACCACTTATGTATCGGACTTGTATTTGGGTTTTCAGACTATTTTTTGATAATTCGAAGCGAAAGGAAATATTTTTGTGTCAATACTTTTTTTATTATGACAGTAACTAATTCAACTTTTTTCATCACATCAAAGCTATATTTTCTCGGTTGATGATTTTGAAATTATTTCAACCATGATTTTGAAATACTTTCAATATTTGACAGATGTAACATTATTGTATATGCAATACGCAATTATTTCAACGCAAAAATTGAATGATTTCAAAGTATTTTAAATACTTTACCGAGAAAATATGGCTCAATACAGGGCTAAACATTAAAATAAACATACGAAGACAAATAATTGTAAATAGAATCAAACACTTATAATAAATCTTCCGCAGGAACACTATTAAAAATAACTTCCAACTAAATATACTTGCCCAACTTCTTAATCACGTTGCTCAAAAATGATTACCTAATATTAAATAACTTTGTAGATATAACTCTATTTTTTTTCAGAGTTAGTTCCTTTCGTTTGCCTCAGATACTGTGCGCTTGCAATTCTTGGAAAAAATCGAGATCACAAATCGCGAAATCTTCATGACAAATAGAAGTGTTATATTGTAGGCAACTGCGAGTACACGACTTCAAACATCTTGTTGCACATTCTGCAAAATTCAGTTATCGTAAAATGACTGGAAAGCTGAGTATCTTTCATCAATCATATGATTATAGGACTACGCCATGAATAATGCCCATTGAAACTACGGCTTCAGCTTACCTCAAACAAAGTGAAATTGAAGCATACAGATTTTTCCGAAAAATAATCTATTTCTCAATTACATTGAGCCGGATCTGTATCGTGTTTACATGTCACTTATTAATTTCTGACGAATGCTCACTGCGCATGAGCAGAAACGACCCTGCGCGAAGTTCAATTACGCGTAAAAATTTTCATATGCATTAGCATTTCAGTTATGTATAATATGTATATAGTTCAGTGATCAGACCCATAATATCAACTAAGAGATAACGTCGTCTAGTTCTTCCGTATTTCTGATTTTTTCTCCAGGAAATAACGCTGAAAGCTGTTTAATATTAGCAGTTGATAAATTAACATGCCGTGATCATTGCACAGTAAGCAATAATGACAGATGGACGAGTGGACGTCGCACGCGCGGGACGTGGCTATGCCTTCGGTGTGGGAACGAAAATAAATTTTAATTTTGTGCTTAGCTTCCGTCAACCCGACGTTCGTATATGGAAATACGAACATTGGATCATCCAGTAGAGAATGGTTATACCGCATACTGCATCTAGTGGTATATGAGAGGTCGGTCCCATATACCAACGTTGGGTGTGGTCAAACGGTCAATTTGTCATTTTCACTGCTGGTGTTCAAGCCGCAGTCGGGGCAGAATTTTTCTGGTTGGCCCGGTGCGATAGGTAATTTGTTATTTGCCTAGATACCAGATACCAATCCTGGTAGGTGGGATATCTGGATTTAATACACTTACCGACCCGGTAGTATTATGGGTTCAAAATTGTCATAAAACAATTTAAATTTAAATAAAAATTAATCAGTTTATTTATTGTCTGCCCCCCAGACGTCACGTGATGCCTACTAACGCAGATAATCTTTGGTAATAATATGGGTATGCTAATGATAACACAATTTGTTATGTCTGACTTGCAATGTTTGACAGATCTGACGTCATTGTATGCAATCATTTCAACACAAAATAAAATGATTTCAAATACTTTTCCGAGATATGTCTCTAGTTTTCAAATTGTCAAAAATATCGAATGTCACTTGTCACTTGCGTCAGTCATAATGTCAAAAAGTTGAATGACTGTAATAAACCAGTAAAGAATAGAGGATATATATGAAGTAATGTTTTTGATTCATTCTACTATTTCATTTCGGTAAACAGAAAAAATCATAAGTAAGGAATAAAATGGAGTGCGTAGGTGAGTTTTTATAGATACATATTACTAATTATTGTTGATACTGTCCTTATATATTCTATCCATTAGGTTGAATATTGCAAATCATTCATATCAATTTTCAATATTTAACTGCAGATTCTAAAAGTAATAGTACTGATGAGAAACTCACGAATAATATAGAAGAAAATTGTACCAAAGAAGAGAGTGATAAGTTAACTGAACCGTCAGACTGCAAAATTCCTAAAACAGATATGGATGGAACACATTCTATAAATAACACAATGAATGGAGAAGATGACACTGTGGAAGTGAAAGTTATATATAATAAAAAAAAGTATGATGTCTCAACATCATCCAAAACAACTATCTTGGACTTCAAGAAACAACTACATGGTTTACTAGGTTTGTCAATTCCTCATTACTTTGGAAAACAGGATATGAAATGGAAAATTTTTCTTCTCAGGTGTTCCAGATTCAATGCAGAAACTTATGTATAAAGGACTTCTTCAAGATAGTCAAACAGTTTCTAGTTCTGGTATTACTAAAGGATCAAAGATTATGTTAGTTGGTTCAACTTTGAATGACGTTTTAGCTGTTTCATCAGTTAGCAAACAGGTAATAAATTAATGTGACAGCCATCTCACATCACAAAAAAGTAGAGGCTGGTTTACTGAATGAATGATATATTATTGAATGCATAACTGAATAACACAAAATTACATCTACCAGATAAAAAAATCACTTTGGTCACTTGAATGAGTTTTATTCAAAATGCTAAAGCAGTTTAAGATAATCAGAAGTGCCAGTTATTAGCTGGTAGATGTCTTTCCCTAATTTGGAATATACATTATCCATTAAGTTATACCTTATCTTTACTAAATCAGCCTTAGCATTATTATTCAGAGAACTGACATATTTTGTATTCAACATATTTTGAAACAGGACATGAATCTTAAGTCCAAACTTGAAATGCCCTCTTACCCTTTTTGTTGAATAATAAACCCCATGGAACACTTATTTTTCATCAATATGGCACTTCAAAGTGCCACTTTTATACCTCACTCCATCTTCTTTTGACCAAAAATCAAATTGAAATTCCTTGACAAAAATTAAGTGCATTGCCACAAAATTTTTGTTCTGAAACAATTTAAAATTTGAAGTCGCGTTTTTTCATGGAAAATATAAATATTTGCTCATAAACATGGTGGAATGAGGTGTAAGCAAGACATGATGAATAATTTTCTGAACTCTGAAGGGCTGCAAATTTTTGAATAAAGATTCTTGATACATGCATCAATGTATGTGAGTACGACCAGGTTTTTCAAAAACTAATTGCTTTCTTATGAAATAACTTTTGTATATTTCACGAAGATTATCATTTTCTATATCATGGCTAGTTTGGTTATGCCAAATTATTGCCAATAAAATTATGAATAGCTCACAAACAACTGAAAAAAAAATCTTGAAACATCCAAAAAAATAATTACCAAATGATGATGATTAAATGTTAATATAGTCATAAGAAAACAATTTCATGTCCCTATGTTCTCGCATTGTTCATAGAGGAATGAAAAAGGATTTGTATCGTTTTTGTTATGCCATCTACAATATAATATTGATACTGTTTGAATGTCATAATTTTATTTCTTCATGTTTTTTTTTTTCTCAACCCACCACAATCTGAAAAAAATAAGAATTGATATTGAATTCTATACAAGTGTATAGATTCATGGAACTACCAGACATATTAACTGTTATTTTTTCAGATTGTAGGTTAAGAATCCAAAAAACGACTAAGAATTGATGTGGATATTTCCATTCTCTTGACAATGTGTGATAACAAAGTTTCCTCTGAAGGGAAAAATAGGTGCAGAGTTCTGTCTGTCGGTTTGACTTAAATGTGGAAAGATAACGAAGCTTTAAAATAGAGTTGCCGATCAAAGTTTATGAAGGAAAAGAAACTATGAGCTTTAAAATGATCTTCAGAACATGAATGATCTACAACATTAAAAAACACTTCTGTTTCTAAATTGTTTGCCATGTTTTGGTATTATGTATGAGTAATCAAGAAAATGTGTTATTCAAGCTACAACATCGTAAGAAACATGAAAGAAACAAAATCGGTAGTGCCATCTATTGGGTATATTGACAGTAACAAACCAATTCATTTATGAATGTCTACTTTTTGCAAGAAATGATTCCTCCAATCATCTGGCTCAAAATAAATATAATACTAGACAGAAATCAGTCATAATGTCATACTTTCGCTTGTCCAAGAATCACAACTCATTTAGATATAAGGTTCGAGGTTGCATGGAAGAGCGCTATTTCTTCTTTCTTGTATCGAAGAAAAGCGAATGCTCCCTTTTGCCACCCAGTGTCGACACATGTATTCTGATCTATATGTATATACTTATTCATGTTCTCTACCTGTTTAAGTCGTCTGTTCTGGCAATAAAATCTATCAAATTTTACAATTTGACTCCAGAGGAGTGGAAGGAACTAACAACTGTAAATTTTTCTAAGCAGATAAAGGGTTTTTTGAAAGAAAATGTATTTTATAAAACTGAAGAGTTCACAAACTTCTTTTCTTGATGACTGTGATCCTTTATTGAAATTCGTTCGTCCATTTTCAACCATAAATGTCTTGAGGTGCATTTCTTATATTACTTTATTGATAGAGAGTTTAAATAATTTCGTATTGTCCAAATATATTTTATGAGGCACATTTTATATATTTTAAATATTTGTAGTATGCTAAGCACTTATTTATTGTATTTATTATATGTATATAGTATAGTATGAACTCGACGACTGTACACAATTTTATATTGTCACACACGAGAATAAACTACTCTACTCTATCCACCCCTTCAAATGGTATCTTATTGTTGACCAACTATGTATCTCTAAGGACGATTGTTTTAGTTTGATGATGTGCTTCAATATCACTTTCCAATGCTAAAGCAAAATATAGTATTATAATGTGTAGATATTATTTTAGGATGTAGCTGAAATGGACAAAGCTACAACATCGAAAGAACCTCTGTGCAAGCAGAAAATTCACAGGAAAGTTTTAGACAAAGGTCTTCCTGACGACGTTATGCCAGGAATAAAAAATCTGAAGGTTTATTTAAGGTGAGCTTGGTTGGGAGGTGTAAGTGTTTACATGATTTATTTCCAGGAAGGACTGCCACCTGTGCCCTTATCTGGCATGTTGAACAAACATGGAGGAAAAGTTAGATTAACTTTCAAATTGGAGAGCGATCAGCTCTGGTTGAGTACCAAGGAAAGAACAGAGAAATTGTCCATGGGCTCCATTAAAAGCGTAGTTTCAGAACCCATTGAGGACTATGAACAGTACCATATAATGGTAATGCTTGATCATTAAAACATTCTTCCTCAATATTTACCTTGAAAGCAAGTCAAATTATTTTGCTTTTGTTTCAGGGTATTCAGTTGGGGCCTACAGAGGCATCTAGATATTGGATTTACTGGGTGCCTGCACAATATATAGATGCTATCAAAGATGCAGTCTTGGGCAAATGGCAGTATTTTTGATTTGGTTCAATTGCAAGAGAAAAATGCTGATTTAAGAAAAGTTGCGAATGGGAAGGTTATGTTAACCACCATTGTGCATTCTACTCAAACTGAATTCTATTTTCATTTTTTATAGAAAATTCATGTAGATTTTATAATTTTATACATTTATATTTTTGCTCGATCAGAATGATTCTCCATCTAAATTTCCTATCACTTCTTTCTGCTGATTTTCATCTGAAGATTCGTCAATATAATGTAAATGAATGCATAGTATACTCATTGTTGGGTATCTATTTTACTGAATAAATCGTTCAATTCATTTGGTGATGTTTTTTTTCATGATTTATGATCCACAAATATTTTGTACCCAATAGTTGTTTACCAACAAGCCTTATCAATAACGTCATATGTAATACCGAATTATATGTATTTGGAAGCATAACTCAGTACTAATATAGTATATAGGTACATCAGGAAAGAGAAAAATGTGTTTTCCGTTAAACAGCTGCTGGCCTTGTACGAACGTACAGCTCATCCAATCCATCTTGGCACAGAACTAATAACATATATGCCCGGCAATCTCTGTGAAGTATACTGAAATAATAAAACACTTATTATATGTGCTGAAATTCATTCCCAGGTGTTTTTTTTTGTTATGGTCCACACTACCAGTGTGCGATTGGAAAAGTATCTGAGTTTGTGCCAAGATGGATTGGATAAGCTGTAACCTTTGAAACCCAAAGCTTGTGGGAGCTAATGATTAACGAGGTCTTACCTTTTAACGTGCGATTCCTAGTATAGGAATATGATTGGTGTCTGAACTAGAATGAAAAATTCCCTGGCAGCCAGTTGGTTTTGAACTCGCCGGGTTATTCATTCGACTGGTAGTGAGAGTATATATATTTGCTGTTTCGGCTTGTTCTTGGAACAATTTTGATTTGAAACAAAAAACCCCCGAAACATCGGTCATAACAACCAGACTACCATACATAAAAGGAACCACAGATAAAATCAGCAGAATTCTCCGCAAACACGACATAGCTACTTCGTTCGTACCAGAACGTACAATAAGATCGATACTCCGTAATCCGAAGGACCAGATACCACTGGAGTCCCAGGGAGTTTACGAAGTACCATGTCGAGACTGCAACAAGTCCTACATCGGCCAGACCAATAGACGGATCAACGTACGCAAGGATGAACATGAGCTATCAGTGAAAGGAAAAGTTACCACATCCTCCATCTTCAATCACGTATTGGAGACAGGACATACCATCAATTTCAAAAACACCAAAACATTAGCAAGCGATGAAAACTTCTACTCTCGAACAATCAGAGAGGCTATCGAAATTGAGAAACGACCGAGTAGCATGAACAAGAGAGACGACGCCCAAAGATTACCTAGAACGTGGAAATCCATTATATCACTAAACAAAGACAAGCCGATTACACCAGAGGAACAATATCGGACCTTACCACGTAATTACCCAGACACGATGACAAATGCAGGCGGACCAACGAAGAAAGTGGGAGGGGCCCAGATCAAAGATACCATCAATGATCACCCCTATATATTGAGAAGTAGAACTCGAATTAATTAGTCGAGTTCGGAGATCGAAACTCAAGACATCACCTAGAAGATGGCAAATGAGACTTTGCCGAAACGTTGTGAGAATTATCCTTCAGAGGATCAAAACCACAGAACACGGAATGAAACCCGAAAAAACAACGCATCATACTTCGTCCGTGAGAATCTTCATGCTAACTATATATATATATATATATATATATATATATATATATATATATATATATATATATATATATATATATATATATATATACATTCCAAAAACTATAATAATTCCAAACATTTCTCTATGATGTTGGCTTTGCTTCCTCCAAGGAGCATTTGGCAAATCGGGGATCACAAAAGCAAACGCTTGTTTTTGAATTAACAAATGTCAGTGGTGCAAATTAATTGAGTTGTTAGCCGTAGTGTCGCCGCAATCTTAATTTGAAATCCCAATAACGTTCATAGATGGCGGTGATGGCATTTTTTATAAATCAAAACAAAAACAGGTTATAGGGGTACCAACCACAAGTTATGTGGTGGTACACTTAGGTTTATTGAGCAAGGAAGGCAAGTGCCAGACATTCTCTCTCAAAGGTCAATGAGTGGGACTACAGAGCCTTTGCCTTTACAGTGACTATGAAGTTTGGATGATGGTTACTTGGGCAGGTAGCAAAAGTGTTTGAAATAGTACCTCAATTTCGTTTGAGTATAAATCTCAATTTTTCTATATTTTCTTCGGAATGATATTAAAAATCACATCATCCATTGCCGGACACTTACTACCTATATAATTACAATCCCTGCTAGAACCCCTAAACTTTCATAAATTATAGTTTCTACTTAGGTTTAAAAGCATTTGAAGCGTTTTTGTGACGCCATATACCCTCTAATGTCGATATTTCCGTTTACTTGGTACGTGATAAGGCCATATAGAAATAATAATAAATGCGTTCAGTGGGTAAAACATGGCAAGGAAAAAGACATCTCTGAAGGGTAAAATAGGTTGCTGATATCTATTTTTCAGTTTCATCATCATACAATGGTTTGAAATGTTGACAGAAATCTAATGAAGCTTCAAAGCATTGTTTACAAAAGAAATATATACAGGGAATGAAAGTTTGAGCTTCATAATACTCATAAAAATATGAATGATCAACGATTTTGATAAAATATTCCGCTTCTGTTTCTGAATTGTTGCCATCTTTTGGTATCATGTAGAGTATTCAAAAAAATGTGCGATTGAAGCTACGACACCCACAATAAAAATGTAAGAAATAACATGACTTGAGTTAATTACCAAAATCAAAAATTCATATATTCTTATTATACTCATATATTTATGTTGGGAACGTGCCCAGAGAAAAGTTCAGCTTTTAAAAAATTACGATATGGTCTGGCCGTCGCGGGCTCTTGGGCTATTACTATTCTGTGACAGTGCATGGTATCGACTATGTATCCATTTATATATAAATATTAACATCTTGAAACGTAACTTGACCATTTGCTAATTGTTTTCGTTGGAAATAATCCAACTCTCAACATTTGAATCGATAGAAAAATACATAATCGTCAGCTGATCGGTATTCGTTTATTGATATCGTTTCTCCATTCTGTCTCTATCTCAAAAAGGTTGCATTTTTGTAGGGACTTCTGGTGGATTCCATTGAACTATATGTACCCAAATAGCACACGACGTCCTGAAGACGAACCATTTATGTCCCAGTTACGTCGATACGTCCCGGGACGGATAGGAGACATTCGAAGAACGTACATTACCGTCCCATGTAGGTACATACTTGGTCCCGTTCCAATCGGAATGTAATAAAAACGTACATGCTTGGAAGTACTATGTACGTACTTTATTAAGTGTCCCTGATACGTTTACATTAACTCCTTTTCAGGTACGTACTTTTCGGAATGGATTAGGGACATACCAATGACGTGTTTTTTTGTGAATCCCATGTACGTACTGCTCAGACGTATCATTTACGTACATGTTTGGAAGAACTATGTTCGTACTATTTGGACCTTCCAGGTGCGTACATATTGAGTCCCTTTCAGATACGTATATTTCGAAACGTTTGCGGGACATAATAGTAATGACGTACATGTTTGGAAATCGTATGTACATACAATCTGGACGTCTCGTTGACGTACTTTTTTGTACATACTGTTTGGACCTCCCAAGTACGTACGGATTGGGTTCCTTTCATTTTCTACATTTCTGTTAGTATGTATACATACTGTTTGGACCTCCCAAGTACGTACATATTGGGTCCCTTTCGCTTCAAGGGGTATTGGGATTTTGAGAGTGATCACTTAGTGTATTCAAACATATATCAATATTGGTAATGCAATATTCATAATGAATTATTCCTAAAAAAATTGGAAAAATTGAAACATCGACATGTGGTGAATTTAAAGTTTATTTTAGCAAGTTTGATATTCCAAAACCGCCATCACATGAGACAGTGATCCTTTAGTGTTTTTTCGAATATATTTCCATTGTTACTGAACTTTCTAAAATTTTAATATTATCTCGAACAAAACTAACTTGAAGTCATCACATCTATAGCACCCAACTCCTTCTTAAAAACAAGTGTCTTCGTGCCGTAGAGCGTAACAGTGGTCGACAATAATATCTCCATAGGAAAGGTCGAGAGTTCAAGCCCCGCAGCAGCCAGGTCTTTTTCCAGGTAAGTATTCGGTTAGATGGTTAGTACACGTGAATGAGTAAAATTTCCAACTTGACTATTTGGTAAAAAAGAAATGAATAATCCCGAATATGAAAACTTAGATTCATTAAGTGATATCATATGATATATCATTACGTTGTTTTCGAATATTGATCTAATATCGCCGAATGTTCACATTTTTTTGTGGCCACTATTGATATCATCTACAATATAAGGTTAATATTCCCGTAATATTGAACCAATATTGGTCAAATATGTTTGTTCTACTTGGGATAGCGCATACAGAATGGAAAATGTACGTTTTCGGAATGTCCCAAACAGTTCCCCTTTCTGTACATTTCAGGTCCTGTGTGTGGACTAGAAAAGTACGTACCTGGGATTACCGACTATGCGGAAACGGTAAGTCGCAGGGAGGTCTTATGTACGTCTGTCGGAGACAAAAGTACGTCCTAAATACGTACAATGCATCCTCACCGTACATATGCAGTACGTCCACTGGACGTACTTGTGCTATTTGGGTATTATATAGTTCAGTGCATTTTACTGGATTATAATTGGTGGGAGATAATTATTCGTCTTTAAGAAGCTTCCAAATAAGTTTGAAGATCAAAATAGGTATCTCATATTTGTTTTTCTACCGCCAAATACATCTGCAAGCACTTGAAGGTCGCATATGCTCATCCTTAATGTTGAAATATCCAAGTGCGGTGTGATTGTGATCCTGATATCTACTCGATTTGAACTTGAAATAATCCAGTGGCTGATCGCCTGAAACGAGGGTGCCCGAGATGTATAGGAATATATACATCTTGAGGGTGCCTTTACGTCAGATCCGGCATTTCTGTTTTCGACCTCGAGCGCCAATCGCAGTAGTCAATATTAAAGAAAGACAAAATGTAGTAGATACCTTCTTTATTAACTGACAAATTCGTTCCTGGACTAATTTTACTACCAGTGGTAATACGTTTTTTGAAGAAAACTGAATTTGCCTCCAGCTCATCATCTACTTATAGATGGATGACAGAAAGGTACCTATCACGAAATAAAAAAGTTTTCAACATTTGATTTTAATTACTTATTACAAAAATAGTGAATATAGATTAATCGTATTTTTTACATCAGTGGTATACTGGACTAATTTTACTACCAGTGGTAATACGTTTTTTAAAGAGAATTGAATTTGCTTCAAGCTCTTCTACTTATAGATAGATAACAAAAAGGAACCTATCAGGCAATAAAAAAGTTTTCAACATTTGACTTTAATTTCTTATCACAAAAATAGTGAATATGAAATTAATCGTATTTTTGACATCAGTGGTACTGGACTAATTTTACTACCAGAGGTAATACGTTTTTTGAAGAAATCTAAATTTGCTTCCAGCTCATCTACTTTAGATGGATAACAGAAAGGTACCTATCAGGAAATAAAAAAGGTTTCAACATTTGACTTTAATTACTTATTACAAAAATACTTAATGTGTATTAAACGTATTTTTTACATCAGTGGTATATTCATTTTGGCTGAGTGGCTATCTTCTTTACTCACTTCACTTTCAGCATCGTCAAAAGCTTCCAAGCGAATTCTCATTGCACTGGTATCCAAACCCTACAAAAGACAAATTGCAACTTGCATGTACCTCATTTTCGAATTGTTCAATAGATGATTTCATTTTTCATGCCTCGAAAAAAAACTTCGGGGAGTCATCATCCAATAACTTCTTCAAAATTCTACTTTACATAAACAAAACCAGAATAATAGATGTTTATCAGAAGGGTATCTATATACCTATTTCAATAATATTCATTCGAACAAACTTAATACTCCTGTCAATGGAGATCAAAAAAGTCCTTTGCCGTGCAAAAGGTGGAGTAATTAGCTATTTACATAATTACAATATAAGGTAGTGCAACAACTACCCGCAAATTTGGTCCGATGTGGATTTCGTCTGTTATTAATTGATTAATTGAAATAAGTAGTGGTAACGGACAAAGTACATAAAAACAACTCTGCAGGTCGGACCATCTTATATTCCAAATTTTATAAATGGTTAACCCAAACTGCAAAAAATATCAGTAATCCGAGATGACGGATACCCCCCAGGTCTAAAACTTGTGTATTTTTCAGGTCCCTAACCTGATAACAAAAATCAGAATTACTCCGCCTCTTGTACGGCAAAAACCCCCACTGACTGAAGTATAACTCCATCTCAAGCAGTTGGGAAAAATTCAATAAATTATTGGAATTTAAAAATATGAAAAATCTTTTTTTGTCATTTTGGTATTATGATCGAACGGTTCCCTTCCTTTCGTGTTAACCTGAGAGTTCAATGTACTTTGAGAACTCGTTAACAAAGATCAATCACCTTATTAACTCCAAAATGAAAACGCTCGCACTCACAAAGTTGCCTTAACAGCCACTAGAATATCTCGGCCAAACACTTTCATTCGCTGTTGTGGATTTGAATGACAGCTGAATTTCTTAGCAGTAAATCCGAAAACTGTCCATGAGTATGCGAATTCAATTTCTTCTGAAGATATACTTACCTGGCCAAAGCAAGAATTGTGTTAAATTTTTCCATTTTGGAGTAAGGGGTTATTGATCTATCTGTTCAACATTTTCACTAAAGAACACTCGTTTCTACAATAGGTATGAGTACCATCTATCATTCATTTCTTACCGTAGTGGCCATTATGTCATCTTGAACATTGAAGACCGAAGTCCCCTCATGGTGGGACGACACTTCTTCAGGTTTACAAAGGACACACTTAGACCTGGACGTCTTGGCCGAAGTATACAAAGCCAATCTTTCTTTGGATAATTGTATCTTCTCTTCGGCCAATTTTTTTTCGCGACTAGAAATCGACACCCATTGATTCTGCAACTCTTGCAGACGCTCCTTGTATATGTTCTCCATCCTCTTGGCATCGGCGACAACCTTTCTGTCCTCTTTGAGTTTTCTGTTCGTATCTTGCACCAAAAAGTCCAGTTCGGCTTCTTTCTCTGCTAGTTCTCGTTCTTTGTCGGTGAGGGTTCTTCTAGTGCTTTCTATCTCGGATTTTTGGCGAAACAGAGATTCCCTCTCTTGATTCACTTTCTCGGTGAGTTCTTTGGTCACTTCTATTGCGGTTTCTGCTTCTCTTTTCGCTTTTTCCGCTTCGAAGTTTATCGCCAGTTTACTGGAGGTTTCCATTCTTGCCTTTTCGGAACTTATCAAGAGTTTTTCCTCGGTTAGTTGAAGAATCATCTTTTCCTGTTCGGCTAATAACGATTCCTTCAATGTCTAGAAAACAAAATAATTCCATTTAAACAATCTATGGTTCTTGCCGGTGTTCGTATGCTATTTTTTTATTCAATATTCCCAGGAGGCAAAGCCTTGAGCAGGCAAGCGACGGCGTTTTTCATGAATGCGGTACAACTTCAAAGAGACTTGGTGATATTTCGTCAAATACACTAAGTATTTGCCATTTCAAAAAACCTGGAAAGTCTACAAAACTTCCATATAACTCTATTTTTTTTTTCATTTTGGGAAGTATAAAAATGTTTAGACTGTCGCTTTATACTGAAGGACCTCCGACCTCATATTTAAGATCGATACTTTGAATTCTTTATATTTTTATATGTAAATATAGCAATTGAAACAACAGCAAAATAACTGTATAAGATATCACATACAAAAAGTAGAAATTATTCTTTTATCTTTGAGTTCTCACCAAGATGCATATATTCCTGGTGCGATCTCCGATTCGATATTGTTTCGTCAAAACTCTAGACACGATCAATCATATCGACGGAATTTACTACGATTTCCAGTAGATGGTGCAAGAATCGAATTCTGTCATCTTTCAACATTTGCATTCCAGTACTCCAGGTTGAGTGTAAGAGAGTACTTCTATCTCTTCGGAGATATAAGCGCTAACTCTGCCTTTTGGCAGTATTGCTTATATATAAATATATTTTTTTTTTGTACTGAATACTGTCAATAAAAGCATTTATTATTATTATTATTATTATTATTATTATATTCGAATTTTGCTCGAAGTTTTCTATAAATTTACTCTTTCTTTCAACCAGCTATTTGTCATTGCCAGTTCATTTCTCTACCGTAGTTTTCTTAGTTATTTGTCGTTTATCTGCCGTTGCTGGAGAGTTGTTTTAAATAGTGTTTCATGATGGATATCAAACGTTGTTGTATTATTTGTGGACGAAATAATCGATCATCTATTAATCTATATCAAGTTTCGATGGTTAGGTTATATCGATTATTGTTTTCTGAAAGAAGGTTTGAAACAGCCAGACTTCAGATGAAGCTCAGTGGAGTAATTCAGAAAAAGCTATTATAACCAGTGGTGTACTTGTGAATCAATTTATATTCACATTAATACAAAAAATGGAATGGAACAGAATATTTCATATTGAACTTCCTTATGCTAAATGGTGTCACCCCAAAACTAAATGAGTCATTTATGATTTTTCGTTAGAATAATTTAGTGCAATTTAAGCTTCCTAAATGTTACTAAAATTTTGAAGTTATCGAATACACAATATCGAATTCATGTATATTCCGAATGTGTAGTCATTGATTTGGGAAAGATATTTCACTATATGTCTCTGACTGAAAAGTGTACAACCCAGATTAGCCCAATTTTGACATCTGGCAACAAAATTCGAAACTTTCATTCATGATTATATTTTTCTGCAAAATGATTATCACGAAGAACTATTTCACATTCCATGGTTCATTTGAGCAAGGTAGGACATTAAAAGGAATATTCCGCTAGAGGTAATCTCACCTGGAATATTATTCTGTAACTTTCGCGAGTTTGTCAATCGAAAAACAAAATTTGCTATTTGTTGTTTTAGTTTTTCTGAAGTCATCCAACGAGATAACTTCAATTGAAACAAGTTATTAACACTGACGCAACGAATATCAGTTAATTTGTAGTATGTCGGAATGAAACCTATTGTACCAGAGTGAAGAGGTAAAAAAGCGTATATTGCAGACTGCAAACAACATAAAGATACCCGATCTGTGGAAAGGATTGGCAAATTTCATCTCTGTGCCTATAACTCAAGAAAGCTGGTCAATTGGTATCTCGATCGTTCCGAATAAAACAAGTAAATTTACTCAAAACAATTGCCGTCCTCTCATAAGCTGCCTACTTGCAATTTGTGCGAACTTCGATCTTTTACATTATTTTCAATTTTACCTTCAATTGTTCTCGTTCCCTTTCGATCGAATTCCTACTGAATTCTGCTTCTCTTTCTAATGCCGTCGCTCTGGCCGTTAAAGTTGTCGATGCTTGTTGTAGAGCCCATCTGTCTTCTTGAGCGTTGACACTTTGTTCAGCAATCTTAATCTCTAGATTTCTCACCAGAGCTAGAAGTTGTGCCCTTTCGTTTTCTGCGGAGTCTCTGCATTTTTGCAGAGCATTTCGCATTACTGAAATCGAAACATTTATCTGTATAAACAAGAAATAATTCACGAATATTTAAATTCACTTTTCCATGAAACATTGGTACTTCTTTCATAAAGATCACCTACCGAAAAAATAAAAACGGAATACTCACATATTATTTCCTTTTCTTTCGCCTCAAGCGATTTTTCTCTAGCAGTAGCGAGGACATCGTGAGTTTGGTAGACTTTCGATTCAAGTTCACTCAGCACTTTTGTACTATTGGTCAGCATCTCAATCCCATTGTCTATCTTTTCGGTGAGCATGTTGCCGTTTTCCAACAAGTTTTGTTCCTTTTGCTTCATTTCTTTAACATAATCAATTTGATTATCGTGGTCCAATTTTATTTCTTCAATTATTCGTTTATGATTCTCTCTGAGTGATTTGATTTCTTCGTTATGTCGTTCTTCAACCTCCTTCATTTTTTGGTTATAACGCATAATCTCCTCTTCGTGTTTGATTCTTAGGGATTTTAATTTTTCGTCGAAAATCTCAAACATGGCTTTCAATTCATTTTGGAGTTTCTCCTCTAGTGCTGAACTTGATTTTTCTGCTAGATCTATCTGTTTTCTGCGGAATAATATATACTATTCTCATAAAAAATATTTCAATGGGAGAAATGGATTACTTTAAATAATGTGTTCCAATGGTCGGTGCGGTTGCTAAAACACCCTCCACCTTTAAGTTTTTGACGACAATTCACGTGAAAAAATAATTGTGAGACGATAGAGGGCTGTTCCAACTTGGTTTCAAATGGGAGGAGGGTTTGTGTGTTTACTTACTGGTGAAGAATTCACTGTTGCCTGGAATATTAACAACGGCTGAGAACAGTTCTAAAATAAAAGAACTTGAGGAAAATAAAACACAAATATCCGATCAGAGATCTTTCGAAGGTACTGTTAAGGTTCAGAAGAACCACCAGATGACATAAAGATTCGAAAACAATATTGAAGAGAAATACCCAACAGAAGATGATAGAGATGAAAGGTTTCCAGAAGTAAAACCGACGGTTAATACAGAAAGATAAAGAGACGAAGATCAAGATCCGAAATTGACTAGAAAATACAAGGGAAATGAAGGGAGATGAAAGGTTTGCAGAAGTAAAACCGACGGTTAATGCAGAAAGATAAAGAGACGAAGATCAAGATCCGAAATTGACTAGAAAATACAAGGGAAATGGTTGCAATTGGACTGGAAGAATAAAAAAAAATAGATGAGCTTCTCTCTGTGAATTAATCAGAGAAAAAGGTGTCGAAGAAGGAATCAGAGAGTGAAACGATTGAAAAAGCGCTATGCGGAATCAGATTGGGTTCTTTATCTTTGAGAAAGGAATAAATAAACATCACCCATGAAAAGATGCGACTTAAGGAGCAGTTACGTTTTCCAACAGTGAGATAAAATTATTATTGTCCGGCTAGGAAAAAGCTGAGGAAGAATCATGGAATCTTAAATCAGTCAGAATAAGGCTGAAGCAGAGAGTTCTTCCTGATTGGCAACAGTCTCCAAATTTAGTACAACTGTCAAAAGTAATTCTGGGATAGCGTAACAAAACCCTTTATTTTTCATCATAGACATTATAACTGATGGACTGGCCTTCATGACAGTTTTCCATATAACACGACGCGAAATACATTAGAGAGAGAAAAAGGATATGCACATCGAAGTGATATTGTGAAGGACAGAATGATAATTCTAGACTTGAAGTACTCTATCCTTCTCAACCTCTCTTTATCTACTACATTGATGAATGAATTCGCTTAGACGTCAGACTTGAAATATTCAATCTTGCTCACTCTGCAGTCCTCTCTCCCTTAGGGCCAGTCCATCAGTCATAATGTCTATGGTTCCATATTTACACTTTTCAATCACTCCTACGGATGTGCCCAGAAGGCAGAGGCTTGTACGGGCAAAATACGACTAATGTTCTCGATAGACATAGCCTTTCGGGGCGATTTACTGATTCCGGTAGGGCATTTGCTATTTCAACTGTAGGAAAACCTACAGAGTCAGTTGGTGTATTCGATGCAAAGAAACCACCTGCTATATAAAATTGGTGCTTATACATCCATCATTGAGCAGAGAGGCGGGGAAAAAAATGTTTGATCTGATCCGGGACCCATACCAACTATAACGCCAGCATTTCAAAAAGATAACTAGAGCTGATACAATTTTGAAACTGTTACAAGCGTGGTTACATTTCGAAGTACACTGTAGCCAGATTGTTTTAGAATAATGGAATTTCAGATAAAAGTCGAAGTGACGTTCTGAATATGAAAGAAGGAAAATCGAAAATTTTCACAAACCTTCTTTATTAATAGGTACGTGTATATCATTCATTGAAATATGGAAGCTCATTCTTGAAAAAGTTCTTTCCTAGTTTTCCAATAGGGCGAAGGTTCAAACCATATATTTTGAATAGTTACTTACATCCAAACTATTTTGAAAAATCGAGATTTTCTCATATTTATGAACTGCAAATATTTACTGCGTTTTTTCATAGTACGCATAACACCTATATCCATTAATGCAGTATTTGTGAGCCTCTTGGTGTTTGTAAGCTCTGTTGTCTTTAATCTATTGAGAAATCGCACTGACAGTATACATACTTGACTTCAAATACAATACAAATGAATATCTGACTGTAGATTGTGAATATAAGGTACTACTTTGTATTCAATTTAGCTCCCTAGCAGCTATTAAGGAAAGCGAAGGGACATCATTATCCTGCTCCCTTTCGAAGTAACTAATCGAATATGCATTTTTACGAAGAACCTGAGACTGAACTTTCTATACTATAGGAGCATCGAAATACACAGTTTTTGGTCACAATCATCCAATTTGAAGTACCAATAAGAACTGTCACTTTTGAATGACAATTGTGTTAATTGGTGAATAACAGAATTCAAACAAAATGGTTAAGGCTTTCGCGGCCGAGGTTTACAGTATCACTAATTTTGTTCGGGTTTGAAGGCCGTCGTTTTTTGGAATTTATTCCTGACGTTTCGCTGGCGCGAGTGGCTAGCTTTTGAGTCATCGGAGTCAAACTCAAGATGTATGAGCCTCTGGAGAAGCTAGCCACTCGCGCCAGCGAAACGCCAGAAAGAAATTCCGAAAAACGACGACCTTCAAACCCGAACAAAAGTAGTGATACAGAATTCAAACAAATTGCGGAAAGATCGAGAGTGCGCCAAATTTGGAATTCAATATAAACGTTTCAATGCATTTCCATCAATGGATTGGTACTAGTGCGTTGTTTTCATGTCGTCGTCGATGTGCAACAGTTTTTTAATTGTATTCACGGGTGCGTTGCGTTCTACCCACATTTCGTTCTGCCCACAGTCTCCGAATATACCCGAATGATGCCTTTCGTAAAATTCACCGAATATTCTGCAATTTTCGTCAACCTAATTTAACCAAACCTAACTAACCTGACCCAGCCTAAAACATTCATTGGGGACCTATCGACAAAAAGGATGAATTTTGCAAAAGTTGAATCATTCGGGTATGATCGGAGGCTGTGGGCAGAAAGAAATGTGGGTAGAACGAGATGCTACCGTATTCACTATATTTTGAATTTTCGATTACTGAAAGTGAAAATGACATATAGTGTCGCTAGCATCGTCGACTCACTTGTACGACTCTTCCATCATGAACATTTCTTCGTTATGTCTCTGTCTCATCTTCACCACTATTTCTGGCACTTCGGACTCTTCTTCAGTCTCCTCCTCATCTTTTTTCCGTCGACTATTCTCGCTACGCTCTGTCATCGGATTCGATATGAGCATCTGTATCTGACTGTTGATCCTCTCCTGCTGCAGCCTGATGTTATTCTCCACCACCTGCTGTTTCATCACGTACTCGTCGATGAGCGTGTTGAACTGCTTGTCCTGTTTCCCCAGGATTTCCTGCTGTTGATTCTTGATGTCTCTCAAGGCTTCCTCGTACTTTTTGAACTGCAGCGAAACCAGCAGAAGCGATTCCTGCTGCTGCAACGACGCGAACGTGTTCTGCAACTCCATGTTGATCTGCTGGGGTTTCAGTTGCGGAGGGAAATCGTCCACCGCCACGGAGCTGGTGCTTTCGATGTTTTTCGGCGGTATTTTCTCGATGAGCTTTTCGCTGTCTGCGGATGTAGGTTTTGGCGCGTGTTTGACTGGTGTGCTTTCATTCTTTTTTTTAACGCTTTTTTCAGTGAATGTTGTTTCGGATTTATTGGTGATACCTAGCCAGTCTGGCACACCTGAAACTGAACAAAAAAATGTCTGTGTGTCAGAGTAGATTGTTTTACATTCTGTATTCATTTTATGTGTCCAAGATTCATCCAGTGGCATTATTGTGGTTTTCAGAAATGGTGTTACACAGAATGATTCATTATTCAGGATCTTGGTTATTTTTGTGGAGAGAATGAAGTTTAAGGAACTAATTATCCCTCAAACTTCATTCTCCTCACAAAATTACCCAAATCCCTAATCATCATTATAAGGATGATAATAATAATAATAATAAATTTAATTGCTTCAAAAACAAGGTTTACTGCAATGAATACAAGTGAGAAAAGAATATACTATGTAACTAACATCATAAATTGAATATAGTATCTTATTCTGACAATAACATCATTACAGCATTGAAACAAAATGTGAAAGATATACTGAAAGCAAGACTTAAAAATAAAAGGATCGTATGTTGTAACCAAATGTAACCTATATTGAACTATTCAGTTAGAATGAATGAGCGGAGCTTGAGAATATTCCAAATATAGACAGAGATTGATTTAGCATCAGAAATGGTGATATTTCGAAGGGCAGTTACTAATGAATCAATATCTTGAAGACAAGGGACATTTTGTTTCATTACACTATATATTGGACATTTAAAGAGTATATGCATACAGAACATACTGAGTCTGGATCAATTTTGTAAACAATTTCATTTAATGTGAATTTAATCGTGAATTCTGTTGTCATGCGCAATTGAGCAAGAGTACGAGTGACCTGGATAGGTAATTTCAATAATAGGTAAGTACTAGGAATACTTGAAATTTAAGTAATAAGTAATATATGGACAAAAAGTGGAAACGGGAGGCGATAGAAATATCAGAATTATGTGAGTATTCGTAATATTTGGATAACAGTGTTTTCTAGATTTCATGATGATATTATTGAGGTCGTTCCATGAATCAAGACTGTCTATATCTACAAAAAACTGTTTCACCTGCAGTAACCAATCATATTTGGGATCAGCACCGTTGATTAATCGAAGTTGTTGTTTCAAATAGAGTTTAGGATACCGATGGCTTTCCATTGAAACCATTTTTTGGATCCAATTAAGAGTCATCTTGAATATATTAAAAGCAATTTTTACTCTTTCCGTTTCCGAACGAACAATCGCATCTGGTGTATTGTTGGGAACTAAAAGAACTCTTTTCAAAAAATTAAGTTGAACTTGTTCTAAAATTTCAAAATACCTGAGACTCCACACCGTAATGGAGTTGAATAACACGCTAAGAGCCAGCGAGTCAAACATTTTAATTCTTGGGTGCCAAGTATCGATTTTTGCTTTTGACATTATGGGCAAAATAGATCCCATCGCTTGTTTTGCTTTATTAGAAGTGACTGAAGAGAAGAGGTGAATGCTACTCCTAGGTATTCGTATTTATTAGTTACAGATATGGTTTGGTTATTGAAATAAAAATAAAATTTTGACTTCTGGAAGCCACTTTTGGAAAATGCATTATTTTTGTCTTCTGAAGATTAACCACTAACTCACTGAAGGCACAATATTTTTTCAAAATTTTTAATTTTCTCGTTAAGTCGATTTCGGAGTGAGCTAGAATGACCAGGTCATCAGCATATAATAATGCTGAGACTCCGTTTTTATCGTCAATGTTCACCCCAACAGCTCCATTGTAGTAAAAAAAAATTTCAAAGTCAGCGATGAATAACGCAAATAATAACGGACTTAACGGTTCGCCCTGTAAAACACCGGTAGTTACATCATAAGGTTGAGTAATACCATCGAAGCCCTTGATTTGGACAGTAGCCTGAGAATAAAATACAATTATTACACGGAGGATTTTAGCAGATATACCTAAGTTGAACAATTTTAACCACAACAAACTATGTTTCACGGAATCGAACGCTCTTTTGAAATCTACGAATATAGCAAAAAGTTTGCGCTTTTTCAATCTAATATGGATGTTAATAATCGAGCTGAGAGTAAAAACATTGTCCACACATCCTCGGCCAGCACGAAACCCAGTCTGACACTCTGGTAAAATGTTACTATTATCAAACCATAAGGTTAATCTATTAAGTATAAGGCTAGTGAATAGCTTACCACAACAATTTACCAACGCTAAACCTCTAGTTTACTAGATTGTCTTGCGGCCCCCCCTTGTGTAACATAGTGAGTGTAATATTGCACCATGTCTTTGAAATTGTGGCGGACTCGAAGATATTATTAATTAAACTTGTTAGATAAAGAATCCCATTGTTAGGAAGGTTTTTAATCATCATTATAGGATGGCTGGTTTCCTTATCAAATGAATGAATGTCACCGAAGTGTCAATTGAAACTTATGACAGATTTGTCACGAGTTGAATATTTTGGAATCGTTTGGAGTCTCTAGTGAAAGTGTTTTGTAATTTAACCATTTTCCCATTGAAGAGCTCAAAAGATGATTTTCTCAGAGCGAAACTAGACATTGTCTGTACTTGAATGAAATATTATCCTAGTGGGTGTTTTTTTTTTAGAAATAGCTCTATATTTTGCTTTGAATATTTCATGTGTATACAATCTGTTTGTGCAAAAAAAAGTGCCCCGAAACAGATTCAGATTCCGAAACGTTAACAGATAAGTATTTTCATATACCTATATCAGTTCTTATTATTTTTTTGATAGGCAAAATTTGAGTTATACGAAAAGTTGCCGACTAATTGGACTTGTTCTATCCAGAAAGAACTGTTTTTCAATAGACGCATCAACTTTTCGGGGTAGATTGAAAATCTGCCCTTCTACACTTGTATAGATTCCAATATTAATTATTATTTTTTCAGATTGTGGTGGGTTACAAACCCAGAAAACTACGAAACAAATAATACAACATTATGCAGACTAGAGCCAACCACAATTGAGCAAATTCATTATTGCCCAGTTGTGTATATTAATTTCCATCTGCAAGAATTGTATGTATTTTGATTTTTATGCTTCAAGATCGCCCTTCAACATCATAATAACAGTTCAATTTTGAAAAATTATCACATATTTTGAAGAATTTCATACCTCATCAATAACTTTTATGAAATTCTGAATACTCACATTCCACTTTCCAAAAATTTCAAACACAAATATCCTGTCTGGTATCCCAGCGATGTTATAAAGCTCATCAAAGAAAAGGCAAGGGTACACAGTAAGTACAAAACCACGGGAAACTTCAGTTGTTATCAGCATTATAGTAGATTAAGGGCTAATATCAAAAGAAGATTGAAAGATTCTTATGGGTCGTATTTACAAGCCACTGAAAATAAGTTGAAAGATGATCCCAAAAATTTTTGGGCTTTTGTCAATAATAAAAATAGAACTTCATGAATCCCTGGCAAAATGGTTTGTGAAGGTGAATCGTATACAGACCCACAATCGATTGTGAATGCTTTTGGCATTTTCTTTAAAAGTGCATATTCTGTACCTACAAGCGAAGAGGAAAATCCAGTTTTCAATTTTGATCGTAATATCCTAGTAGATATCAGCTGTGAGCCAATTACTGAAAAAGAAATATTGGAAGCTGGAAAAAAATTAAAGAATAAGTTTACTTCAGGCTCAGACAAAATACCGTCATTTCTCGTGAAAAACTGCTTACGAGTATTAGTTCACCCTCTACGAATCCTTTTCAATTTAATTTTGAAAACATCAGATTTTCCAGATATTTGGAAAATAGCCAAAGTTTGCCCAGTTCATAAGTCTCAAGATCGGAGTGCCATTAGTAATTTTGGAGACAGTCTTGTACAGTCGCATCTGTCTACGAAATATTTTATATCAGAACATCAACATGGTTTTATGAATTCTAGGTCTACCATTAGTAACCTGGCTGTCTTTAATCAATATCTGTGCGAAACTTTAGATCATAGGGGACAAGTTGATGCGGTGTACACTGATTTTTCTAAGGCCTTCGATAAGATCAGTCACAATTTACTTCTTCATAAACTGTCCATAATGGGATTCAATGAAATTTATCTACAACTATTGAAATCATACCTTCATCAACGCAAACAGTTTTTTCATTATAATGGTTACTACTCAAAAGTTTATCTTGTAACTAGTGGAGTACCTCAAGGGTCTAATCTAGGGCCGTTATTATTTTTAATATTTATTAATGATTTGTGCAATCTGTTGGAGTGCAATAGGTTGATGTTTGCAGATGATCTGAAATTGTACGCTAATATCATCAGCTTAGATGATTGTGTGATATTGCAGAATCAACTTGATATTGTACAAAAATGGTGTCTTGAAAATCACTTGTATCTGAATATATCCAAATGTAAAGTTTTAACATTCAGTCGCAAAGTTAATACGATACAATATCCTTACAGTATAGATGATGTTGTTTTGGAAAGAAAATATACCATTAAGGACCTAGGTGTCCATTTTGATTCCCAACTCACATTCAATCACCATATAAATATTATTGTTGATTCGGCATGTCGAGCGTATGGTTTCATCATAAGGAATTGTAAGAATTTCAATAATACCGCAACATTAACTTCTCTTTATTTTAGTCTGGTGAGATCTAAATTGGAATACGGGTCCATAATATGGAATCCCATATATTCTCAATATATAACAGCTATCGATAAAGTTCAAAAAAAATTCCTAAAATTCTTGAGTTTTAAAATCACTGCAATATATCCTGCAAGAGGTTGCAATTACCTTGACTTATTGCATACATTTGACTTTGTATCATTAGAAAAGCGAAGGAATCAGGCTTCTGTTAAATGCTTGTATAAATTATTCAATGGTAAAATTGATTGTCCATCATTGCTCTCGCAAATTAATATTTATGTTCCAAGAATAACATCTAGACACAACACAACTTTTTTATGTAAAAGAGCTCAAACAAATCTAATGTTAAAAGCACCATTAACATTTATGTGCAGTAATGCAAACAACCTTACTTGCGTTTGTGACTTCTTTTCGTGTAGTATTTGCGAACTAAAAAATAAATCTCGTGCATATCTTTGAAATTTTATGAAATGTAATCTAATTCACCTTTTCGTCCATATTTGGAAAATAGTGCTATTATTGTATTGAAAAATGTAAAATTGCTCTGTAAATGGGAAACTGTTGGGCAATAAACGCTATTATTATTATTATTATTAAAAGACCTGATAAAATATATCTTGCGATAAGAATGGAAGTTTATCAGAAGAATTGAATGACGAGATGTAAAGTGGCAATTTTTGTTGGAAAAGACAAACTCATTCTCGCGAATAATGACAATCAATAGGTTCTCTTAAATCGACGATGTCCTATGTATAGATCTGACTCAAAGCACCAATAGAATCAAACGATCTAAACATACTTTCAAGGTCGATGTCTGAAAAATGTTCTCACATTTACTAGCGAGTGCATCAAAAACCACAAAAAACGCAACGAGCAAAATATGATAATTTCCCCTGACTTAATGAGTGATGTAACTCAAAAATCTGTTGGGTAAACTCAAAATTCTGACTATTGAAAGTGTAGACTATCTCATTCCTCCCTATCTTATGGCCTGCTCGATTCCCGGATTTACATTCCATTGCTCTCGAAACTTACTAGCAACCACACTGAATATTCTGGTGCACCATTGGGCATGAGTCATATTGCCTTCCTTATGGCTATTTTGGCAGGAATATTGGTTCAGTTAGCCAGTCACCCACAATTTCAACCCAAAATTCATTAGGAATACCTCAGCCCACACATGGTTGAATTGTGAGAATTCCTTTTGGCATCTGTTGAAAAATTGGTAGAGGTTCGTTGAGCTACAGTACCTTTTGTCGAAATTCTTGGGCTATCTTACGTATTTTGAGCTATCAAATATTCGAACTTAAACTTCAAGGAATATCAGGTCAAGTTTTTCATGGACAATAGAATTGTTTTTTTCGAAAACTGTTTTCACCCTGTATCTTCGAAACGAATAGTCTTTTCATGAATCATCATTAGACAAAAATTGAGTTATGTGTTTATCAAACACCCTGTGTAACTGATTATTATATTTACCTGTGTCAGGAGCAGTATTTCTCCTGCTTTGAACGTCTTCCGACTTCGAACCAGGTTTTTTATCTCTGTTGTAGAAATCTCCAGACTGAAAATCATCCTGAAATAGTCCCAAACCCAAGTTATCTTCAACACCAGTGGCAGACCCTCTTCTACCTCTTCTTCTCTCCCTATTGGTATTTGCTGAAAATAAACCAAAATCTGCAGATGTTTCTGCTGCTGGAGTGTTGAGATCTTTCAAGGAAGTGGAAGTCTTAGGGGTAGCTGCAACTTTGCTTTCTTTCAGAATATCTTCCAGGGAAGTAACTTTCTTCTCCGCTTTGGCAGTTTTGGGCTTGATCGACAAAATGTCTTCTAGGAAATCAGTTTTTTTACCACTCTTCTCAGCCGGTGTGTTCGTTTGACTGGTGTCGAGGAGCCAATCGTCCTTCGGTTTTCGAGAGACAGGGGGGTTGGTTTCCGTTTTAGGGGCCGTGTCTTCAAATTTGACGGTATGTTTAGGTTTAGGAAAATCGCTCTCGGTTTTCGTAACATTATCGGTAGAACTTTTATCCGCTAAACCGAACAGGCTGTCTAGGGATTTCTTTTCCGGCGTTTTCGTCAAACTAGCCCGTTTACTGAGGGCTTTGGGATCTTCGAAAAAACTGTCGTCGCTGTCTAAAGCATCGTCCAAGTCGAAATCCATTGTTCAATTTTCACTATTACAACAACTGTCCAACGAACCTTCACAGCTTGTTATTGTTGACATAACATTACCATATCTAAATAAGACGAGAGCGATCAAATGTTTGTAATGTGGTTGCTAGGCAATGCTGCTGGGACAAGGATGTTTAATGCTAGCTAGCTGGTTTGAGATTCATAGTCCAGTCTATGACCATTTTCCCGTGTATTTATCCCATACAGCACCGATTCGCATGAAAATTTGTATTTAGGATCTACATACACTCTTTTTCAAAATCTACCCTGTGCCGAGGGTTGCTTTCTCCCTGGGGGTGGATACCACCCCTTCTTGGGGATGAACAAATTTTTATTGGAAATAAGTGAGGAAATCAATAGATTGACTTATTCTAAGCACTTTTTGTTCAATGAAGTTTTTTCTGAAAAGCAATACTTTTCGACTTATTCGCGAGTGAAATTGTCGGTTTTCAGTCAAAAAAAAAAACACATTTTCAGATCCTTTTTCGCGAATAACTGAAAAATAATGCATGTAATCGAAAAACCTGCGGAGAGCAAAATTATAGCTTCTGAAATAACAAAGGCGATTGTTTATTTGTGATGTATGCAAACCCACTACGAACTCAATAATTGCTTGTTGAAAGTTGATTGGTATTTTCAAACGCCAAAATGGAAAGTTTCTACGTACAATAATCAAAAACCAATGCATTTTTCGGGAAAAACTTATTGGACCTTTTCTGAAGTCCTTCAAAAATCCTTCATTTTTGTTATTTATAAAAGTTTCTAGCATCCAAACTGACCGAGGTATGAAGGAAATAATGTTGAATCCTATTTTTTCCTTGAAAAAAATTGCCCCCTTTAGAAAAAATCGTTGCCTAGTGGAACTATATGTATATATACATATATAATATACATATAGTTCCACTAGGCCTGAAATATAGTTACTTTGTGTATTCTTCAATATACTAATGTACATACTCTAATTTCTACAAAAATTGTTTTTGTTTTTTTTCCCATAACTCGCTTAGTCTTCACGCAATCACATCCACCGAAGAGTATTTTGTAGATCTTTCCAAGAGCTATGAGCTCATTCACATTATTCTTTGTTTCAGATTATATTTTTGAAAAGGTTTATGCTGAAAGGGCTCAAAAAAGGTACTTTGCGCGAACCTTCACAATATTTGACTAGCCATATCTTACTCTATTTTCATCCTGCAGAAAAAAATGAAACACCGAAATTTTTAGAGAAGAAAAGCCTTCAATTTGTTACTGTAGAAAATTTTGCATATGATCAATACTTTTCGAGTTATTTCGAAGAAATTGTGATTTTTCGCTGAATTACGTATATGATTTTTTCTCTTCAATCTCAATTATTTCCAAAACTACGTACTTTCAATTGATGAAAAACTCAGAACTAATTGAAAAAACATGAATGAAGTGAATTATGGAGTAACAACGATTTGTTTCAAAGGGGGAAGAAGAGAGGATGAGTTATTCACAATTTTTTTCAACAAAAAAATGGGATTCAACATTATTTCCTTCATATAACGGTCAGTTTTGATGCTAAAAACTTTTATAAATAACAAAAATGAAGTATTTTTGAAGGACTCCAGAAAAGGTTCAATCAGTTTTTCCCGAAAAATGCATTGGTTTTTGGTTATTGTACGTAGAAACTTTCCATTTTGGAGTTTGAAAATACCAATCAACTTTCAATAAGCAATTATTCAGTTTGTAGTGGGTTTGCATACATCACAAATGAACAATCGCCTTTGTTTTTTCAAAAGCTATAATTTTGCTCTCCACAGGTTTTTCGAATAGATGCATTATTTTTCAGTTATTCGCGATAAAGGATCTGAAAATGTGTTTTTTTTGCCTGAAAACCGACAATTTCACTCGCGAATAAGTCGAAAAGTATTGCTTTTCAGAAAAAACTCCATTGAACAAAAAATGCTTAGAATTAGTCAATCTATTGATTTCCGCAATTATTTCCAATAAAAATGTTTTCACCCCCAAGAAGGGGTGGCATCCACCCCCAGTGAGAAAGCAACCCTCGGCACGGGGTAGATTTTGGAATAGAGGGTAAGTAGAACCTATATCCAAATTTTCATACGAATCGGTGCTGTATGGGATAATTACACAGTTTACACTTTTTTCACCGTCATAGACTGGAGTATCAATAGTAATTGTTGTTTGAATGTTATTCGAGGAGGTAAATGAGTATTGAAATCATTTTTTGGTTGTCAAAATCAACACTTGGTAGAACTATAGATCATTTATTATTTATTACTCATGCCAGTGTCACATTTTTACACAACACACTAAACTGAAATATCCAATAGTTATATGTATATTAAGGCCGTGAAATGCTTTTTTGTTCATATGGAAATGAAATATTGAGCAATACAAAAGTTCAGTTTGCCGGCAGTTACTCTGGACAACGGCCGTAAAACACCCTAAGTAACTTCTGCAAAAACATCTCTGTTGCAGCTGCGAAATGCTTGAAGAAAGAAGCAGACTATAGTTTCCGAAAGGTCGCCGAGGGCGAGTATAAAATATTTCTTGAATTCTTTCTCAAATTTTATCTCTTTTACAAAGAATTCGATACGTAATCGACAAAATAGTCGGTCAACTTTTCTTTTTCGTGTTATTGCATTCACGTATCGAAATTTGCCCAAAAAACAGCTATTATAATAATTTCAAGCTTTCTCATTTTCATGGGAGAGAAAACACAAAAAATTTAAAACCAATTCAATGTTATATGGTTTTTCTATTCTTGACTTTCATATATTGAAGACTATTTTTCATTAATGTTCCAGATAGAATGACTTACGAAAAGTTTTACTCGCTTTCAATTCAAGACTTGGACTAGGTTCAAATTTTTTTGTAGTATTAAACTCGAAATTCTTTTGAGTCTTGAGTGTTACAAAAAAAATGAAAAACCTGAAAAACTTGCGGAATCAATTTGTCATCATTAGAAAATATCTTTATCATTTTGGGTAATTCTCGTTACTATACAGATCACTCATACAAGAATTGATTTTTCATGGCGCGGAAAGGTTGGTACTTTTTTGGTCTCTAACATACCACAATATGCAAAAATGAATGGCGAAAAGTTGTTAAACTAATGGAAGATGTTTCTTCTGAATGAGGAAAATTCGAAATTAAACATCAACTTGATAATAAAGACCTTCATTATATTTATATTATATACCACCCAAAATCGCATGTACAATAGCTATTTATATAACTGATTATAATTTTTTTTGTCTAAAGAACGCGATTTCTGTGGAACGAGCTAAGCGAGATCCTGTGAAGTAGCTTGAGTTATACAAAATGGAAGAAGAGTGAGATATTAAACGTAACAAAAAATTTTGAAGGTGTTCCGAAAGACAACAAGCAAGCGACAAGTTGAAGATTTCAAGATAATTGATACGCACTGTGGTGAAACAATTTCAAACAATGTGAAAGTATTGTCAAAGTGGTGCTTATTAGTTGAAGTCTTGGTAAAAGTGGCGCTGCGATATTATTTTGAAATATGATACAAATTATTGCTAATGTTTATCGAGCACAATTCATTGATAACGTTCACATGAGAAGTGAAAAAACACTGAAAACTGTATTAGTAATCCATTTTATAACTGATTATAAAAAGTTAGTAATGTTTCTCGAGGATTGCTGCAAACAACAATAGGATTACTTACTGAAATATTAGCGGCATTTTCAATAAAAATAGTCCTGCCTTGAGGCAGAAAATTCTTCATTGTTGAATTTCGCCAAGGTTTCTATACTGTTTTGTTCGCAACCATTTGAAATATTGAATGAACAACAACTGAATGTCACTTGTCTGCGCACAGTTTGAAATGTGTTTTACATTTTAGCTTCGTTTCAATGAATGCGCTTAGCCTTATATACATTTCTATTATGTTTCACGAGGATTGCTGCACATAATCAACGTTTGGATTACTCAATGACATATTAACGGCATTTTCGACAATAAATATTGACTGGCCTTGATCGAGGGAGAGCGCTGAATCCTACACTTGAGAAAATGAAATACTGTGTACCTATATCTTTTCTGTCCGTTGTTTACTGAGATGTGTGTAATAACTGTTATGTCGTGTCAGAGATTGCTCGTTTTGTATAAGTTGCGGAGATCTAAGTACTTCATAAATTCGGACGATACGAATGACGTTTCGATGACGGAGTCGGGAAGGTGTCAAGCGGTCGGTAAAATGTTTTGCCGACCGCTCCTTCTTCTGACTGAAAATTCGACCACTTTCTAATAACTTCAAAGTAGGTTGGAAATGAGCCGTTTCGGATAATTGTGGAAAAACATCTCAATCGCCGTTGCACTTTTATGTACTAGAAATCCTCAACTGGATCAATCGTACACCCGGTACATGCTTAATTAAACGAGATAGAACGCATATTTGGACATATGTGTCATGGAGCACTTGTGCTGGTACCTACTTGAGCATGTGCGCGGTGAAAGTCATATTGGGGACGTTTAATGATTCACTTCAGGTCTGAGGATTACTTAACAGCAGCTTTTATAGGAAATATCTGTCGAATTTCAATGGAAACGTGATGCATCAACGTCAGCGAAAGTTTCGTAATAGATTCAAAAACTGTTTCTTTCAAGTATTTCAGAGGATTCGTCTAGATTTTGCAGTGCGTTATTCAATTCTTGGTATGGTGTAGTTTGGGCGCATTATTCATCTTTCTAGATTTTAGTAGTTTCATTGTACGGAGCAACTTTTGAAAACATACAATTGGCCATGTATTGTTTGAACTTCATTTTTTTGTGGTGGATCAATATTTTTTCCGTAGTTTTTTGGGTTTGTAACCTACCACAATCTGAAAAAATAAAAATTAATATTGGAATCTATACAAGTGTAGAAGGGCAGATTTTCAATCTACCCCGAAAAGTTGCTGCGTGTATTGAAAAACAGAAAGACTAGAAAGAACTGTTTTTCAATTGACGCAGCAACTTTTCGGGGTAGATTGAAAATCTGCCCTTCTACATTTGTATAGATTTCAATATTAATTCTTATTTTTTCAGATTGTGGTAGGTTACAAACCCAAAAAACTACGGAACAAATATGGCCATGTATCTTTTATTATGAGCCTGAACACTTGCCGGGCATCTTCCTCGTTTGTATTATGTAATAGAGACTTCTAAAAAGCTGCAATTGATTAATATGTTCGTCGATGTAAACCTGAAGATCTGGCGAATATCTTTTTTCCAAGAATCAATCTGCGATGGGATCCGAGTTAGTGCCCTTATCGTTTTTCCTTAAAAGTTCTTTCCTCCTATTTTTTAATCGATAGTGAATCAGGATTACGATGAGAGGAATAATTCTTCGAACGATTTGTCGAAAGCGTTTTTCAAAAACTTGGTTCTGTATCTCGTGTCTAGAAATACTTTACATCTCATTAGTCCACCTATAAAGCGCATACACGATTTTCTCTATCATATTCTTATATGTGGAGTAATTACGTACATTGGGAGCTTGATTACAGCCATGAAAATGAAATCTGTCTTTTTGGTAGGAACAGCTTATCCAATCCATCTTGGCACAGAACTTATAACGCATCTGCCCAGCAATTTCTGTGAAGTATACTAATATAAAAAAAACACATGTTATATGTGACCACTGTGTTTGAATTTATTCCTAGGTGTTTTTCCTTTCGTTATGGTCTACACTCCCAGTGTGAAACTGGAAAAGTATCTGAGTTTGTGCCAAGATGGATTGGATAAGCTTTAGGTTTCTTTACAAATGGGCACACTTTTCTGGAATACCATCAAGTCAGTTATTTTTCACTCAGCATTACCATTTATACGCACCCCTTCGTTGTAAACCTGGAGATATGTCGAAACACCCTCTGTGTCTGTGTCTATTTCCATCTCTTCAGGACTGTGGAATATCAAGAATTTTGAAAGTAAAATGAATAAGAAAACTAAAAACGCATTATAAATAAACGCACAGATCACAGAAACAAGTTTAGATAGGCAACGGCACACTTGTATAAACCAAAAACCATTGCGCCACATTCATGTAGAGGTTTTTGACACCAACTATAAAAAAAAATTGATGTATAACAGAATAATGTACAGAATGAAAATGTAGGATTCTGTATCATCGACAAGTGAGGGCAGATTTTCAATACTTGGATCGATAGATAGAAACCAACAAATAATAAAATATATCTCACCACCCGGCCTAATACACATATTATGTGCGAGGATTTTTTTTCGGAAAATATGGCGTCACGCACCCTAAGACGACTTACAGCATGTCCAGTTCATCATGGCACGGAAATAATGACGTATTGCGCAGTGCGGGACAAGCAGCCATTTGAAATCTACTGTAAGTTCAGTGCGCAACCGGATGTGGAACCAATTACCATGGATTGAATAAGCTCTACATTATATGGTGCAGTTCTAAATGATTCATCACCATCTCAAGGCGTATTCAAAAAAGTCAACTCAACTTATGAATCACCTAACATCTGAAAAATAAAATCAACAAGATTGAATAAGGGCATTCAGACAAGTTCTTAGCTCAACTTGAAATTTCCTATGATTTATCTTTCGCTTAAGAATAGTAATATATATATATATATATATTTATTAGTACTACTCTACATTGTTACTTATACCTGTCAATAAAAGCCTTCAGTTTATTAAAAACAAACCCGAAGGGCGCCGGACAGGGCAGCGGACCCAAAAGAAAAAAAAAAAAAAAGGTAGGGGGGAAAAAAAGAGCAGCGAAAAAAAAAAGGGGAAGGGAGCCAAAATGAATTTTTTTTGTGGGGATGTGGGTGGGGGGGGGGGGGGGGGGGGGGGGGGGGGGAAGGGAGGAAAAAGGAGAGGGGGGGAAGGAAAAGAGAAGGGAAGTGGAAAGGGGGGTAATTTTGAAGGGGGGGGGGGGGGGAGAGGGGGGGGGGGGGGGAGAAAAAGGGGAAAGGGGGGGGGGGGGGGGGGGGGGGGGGGGGGGGGGGGGGTGGGGGGGGGGGGGGGGGGGGGGGGGGGGGGGGGGGGGGGGGGGGGGAGGGGGGGGGGGAGGGGGAGGGAGTGGTTGGTGGGGGGGGGGGGGGGGGGGGGGGGGGGGAGGAAAAAAGAGTGGGGGGGTGGGGGGGGGGGGGGGGGGGGGTGGGGGGGGGGGGGGGGGGGGGGGGGGGGGGTGGGGGGGGGGGGGGGGGGGGAAGGGGGGAAAAGGGGGGGGGGGGGGGGGGGGGGGACGCCTGTCCGGTTGGGGGATGGTGTGTGGGGGGGGGGGGGGGGGGGGGGGGGGGGGGGGGGGGGGGGGGGTGGGGGGGTGGTGGGGGGGGTGTTTTTGTGGATGGGAAGGGGAGGGATAAAAAAATTAAAAAGAAATTCTTTTTTTGATATCCCAAAACACCTCCTTCTTTTTTTTTTTAAGGGAATATGGGTTTTTTTTTTTAAAAAACTCTATCTCCCCCCCCCTCTCTCTCTTTTTCGTTGGGTGGGGTTTCGTTTTATTCTCTTATATATTATTCTTCTTTTTTCTTCTCTTCTTTTGTTTGGGGAGAAGAGAAAAAATACTCGCCCGACAAGAAGAAATAATACGTCCATCCTTTCTCCTCTCCTCCTCCCCCCCCCCACCCCTTAATAAGGGGGGGAAAGAGTGTTTCGAAATATTACGTTCGTGGCGTTGTGTTTGCGGTGATATTTGGTTGTGTAGTGGGGGTGGAAGAGTTTAACCATGAACGGGTGTGTTGTTTTCTCTCCCTCCTTTTTTTTTTCTTTTTTTTTGTGGTTGTGTGGGGGGTGGTGTTTTTTTTTGTTGGGTGAGAGAAACCTGTGGGTAAAAAAGAGGGGGGGATTGTTCTTTTTTTTTTTATTGTTGTTTTTTTTTTTTTTTGGGGGGGGGGGGGGTTTTTTTTTTTTGGTGGGGGGAAAAAAAAAAAATTGTGGTGGAGATAAAAATACAAACATGACTGTTATATTATATTTTTGTTTTTTTTTTTCCTTGGTTGTGTTGTTTTCTTTTGTTTGGAAAAATAAAAAAAAATTAAAAATAATTGAAATTTCGTTTTTTTTCTTTTGTTTTTCTTTGGGTTTAAGTTGATTGGTTTTGTTTGGTTTGGAATAAGGGAATTGATAATATGTGTGTGCGTTTATTTCTTTGTTTTTTTTTGTTGGATGATTTGTTTGGTTTGTGTTGATTGGAGAAAAGAGAAAAGATGAGATGTGGTATTTATAGATTTTTTTCCCTTTTTTTTTCCTATTTATATTGTATGTGTTTTATTTGTGGGAAGGGTGGAGGGGGATGGATTGTAGGTGTTTTTTTATGTTTTTTTCCATTTTTTTAATATTGTTTTTAATTAGTTTGATTGGTTTTTTAGATGGAAAAAAAAAGAGAAAATAAAGATGGTGTTATTGTTTTCTTTTTTTAGTTGGTGTTTAGGTGGATGGGTGTGGGGGGGAGGAGGGGGAAGGGTGTGGGGGTTTGTTTTTTGGGTTGGGTGGGGTGGGTTGGGGGGGGGCGGGGGGGGGGGGGGGGGGGGGGGTTATTATTATTATTATTAATTTATAAGAGCGTTTGTTAGTTCTTGGCATTGTAAAATCCAAAAAAATACCCTTTGCGCACAAAATCTGGGTTGGAAATTTGGTTCCTAGATTTTCATAAATTCAAATCTCACGCTCCACACTATTCAAAGTCGCATTGCATGTCAAATAGACGTCAAAGTCATTTAAAACCATCAAGGGAGTTTGCGATTCAATATCATCACTCCCAACTATTATCAGCGCCTTCGGTGGTTGTTGAACCCAAGCCCACAAATTTCACGCAGGAAGGCGGATATGACATTTTTTTTGTGTTCTGTGAACAAACTTTCCATATGCTGGTTCTTAAGATCGTTCTCTTGTAGCTCAAATTAACTCAAGTTCAATATCTTCCATATTTTTCCAATTTTCATTTTTCTTTTAATAATTATAGTTTTTTGTATATGTCCAAACTCTGGTTTATGCTAAGCCCAACCCCACGACTAATGAAGCTCAAACCAGCCATGATTCTTTTCTTTCATTAACGATTTCACATCAATAAAATACAACTCAATTTCGTTAACTGCATCTTAACAGCTATATCTCTGGGACTTTCCTTGGATATGCCACTTGAGTATATTCAGGGGCATAAGTTAGTTTCTCATATTATTTCTCCAAGTCAAACACTCATACGGCTGCACAGAGCCTTGTGCGGACAAGGGATGCTCGAACCGTAGGGGAGCCCAAGAGCCCAAATAGACCGGGCGGCAGTGCCATTTTTTTGGACCAATATTCAACAGTTTGCATACGAAACAGGAAATACTTGGAGCTGAAACAAATCATAATCTGCAAACATTTCAACGCACTGCGTGTTACTTCATGGCACACCCAAAATTTGGTTTTGTTGAAACACACTGTGTACTTTGTACGATGAAACTACTTTAAGTTGTAACTTGCATACCGTGAAAAGTTGATTTTCAATAATTTTTTTGCAATACATTCGTGCAAATAATGCAAATATTCATGGGCATGCTTGATGAAGACTGGCTTTAAATCAAATATTCCAAAAATGAACAATTTGTTCAGGCCAGCCTCAACTCACCTACACTGTAGGTTGACGGACTAACACCTATTAGAAAACAACTACTCCCCTGGCTAATACCACGAAGGGCATTGGATTACATCCAACAGGTGTTAGTGCGGGATTCTTCACAGAAGAATTTCCACATATGCTCTTGGCGATACAACTACCAGAATTGATTTTCAATTATTGGGACGGGGACGGGACACACTTGCAGACCGGTTTAGAAGTTTCGAGCTATTTGGCCTCTCGTCAGTGCAAGGCAGCGCCATCATCAACCATAAGTCGATGACTTCCCATAATTGAAAATCATATTCGAGTAGAGTATCTTCTCTAGACCTAGGCTGATACAAACAACTAGCAAAATAACCGTTGCTGCGCCATCTGCCCGTAGACTAGGTACTAACCAAGAGCATATCCGCATGGACCCAATTCCTAGTACAAGGAAAATACGAATAATGCAAATATTGTTTGTATCAGCCTAGGTCTAAGGAAGATACCCTACTCGAATATGATTTTTAATTATGGGAAGTCATCGACTTATGTTGATGATGGCACTGCCTTGCACTGACGAGAGGCCAAATAGCTCGAAACTTCTAAACCGGTCTGCAAGTGTGTCCCGTCCCAATAATTGAAAATCAATTCTGGTAGTTGTATCGCCAAGAGCATATGTGGAATTTCTTCTGTGAAGAATCCCGCACTCACACCTGTTGGATGTAATCCAATGCCCTTTGTGGTATTAGCCAGGGGAGTAGTTGTTTTCTAATAGGTGTTAGTCCGTCAACCTACAGTGTAGGTGTGTTGAGGCTGGCCTGAACAAATTGTTCATTTTTAGAATATTTTACATTCGTGCAAGTTGTATGTCACCCTGTATCATTTGAAACAGTATATTTCTATGTGTAACGAATGCAAGGCACCCTGGTAAAAGGCTTCCTTTCAAATTGTTGTTGAAGTTAGCGAACGTGAATTCTTGGTTTTAAGTACATAAAAAACCAAGCAGCGCGTAATACTTTTGCAGATTACGTGTTCAACCTTCAATCACCTCTTATTGAAGGCAGATTGTGAAAAATTGTCCAACCGGTCCAAAATGGTACTGCGAGTCATATAATATACTTTTTTTATTTGTATTCTCTGTTATGGAGATGAAAACTGAAATCGTTTTTTGTTTTTCATGAATCATCTTGGTGGTCTTTTTTTGGCGCTCCTAGAAATGTAAAGTCCAGACTAAATATAACGACTTAACTCGACACTGAATAACGTCACGTGAAGATATGTTGCTCGACTACGAAATATAAATCTTTCTGCGTTTAATTACACGACTACAACTAGAACAGATAACCATTGACCCAACGAATCAATGGGTACCTTTTTTCTCCCATGAAATATCGGTGTTACATTAGACCATAAAAGTAAACATTACGTCTTCATGAAGGATAATCGTCCATATATGGATACTCGGTATAATATATTGCGTTTGCATTCTTATGTATCTGACCTCAATACAAATATTTACTTGGCTGTGTTTATTCGAGAAACGAATACATAGCAAACGGGTGGTCGAACTGTCTGATATCGATACATAGTGTCCCAAGGAAAACTGAAAGATTCGTCATGGAAGGACATTTATCAAAAATCGCAAATTTTCATTTATATTGGGAGGTCGAATCAAATTCTTTTGAGGGCCACTTTTATAAGTCCAATGAACTGTCGTTCATGTGAACCGAGATCAATTGTCAAGCAACAAACGATTGCTTATGTTCAGCAACTGAACCGGCTTGAACCGGATATAAATCTGGTATATTTGATTGTCAGGGAGCCAGGAAAACTTCTTTAGTTCAATACGAGAAGTCTATTATAGGTAGAATCAATCGAAATCAACGAACAATATTTGAATTTGTTCATTCAGATTTCAGAAGCAATGACAACTATGAATAACCAACATGACATCAACAGGATGTATTTTGCATCATTGTTGGTACTGTTATAACAGAACAAGAAATGAGAAAAATCATCACTACTTTTGTTCGGGTTTGAATTCGAATTGGAATTTCTTGTCCGATGAATCGTAGTCAAACTCAACATGTATGAGCCTCTGAAGAAGCTAGCCACTCGGGCCAGCGAAACGTCAGGAATAAATTCCAAAAAACGACGGCCTTCGAACCCGAACAAAAGTAGTGATACTGAAAACCTCTACCGCAAAAACCTCATCCATTTATTCAAGAAAAATCAACATCGCCAGAAAAGACTGACAGAAAGGCCCATTTGTGAGAGTTGAAGGTAGTGGTAGTAAACATTAACAGAGTCAGAACAAAAATGACAAGACCATGGTGCAGGACAATTCTTCACGCAGAAGTTTCTCAGCGAAACCACTGCCATTATCTTCGAGAGCTAAACGAAACTGAAGACACTCAGAATCGGGTTACCTTTATCTGGATATCTGGATACGCTCAGTTACCACATACTACCCAAATGCGTAATGTAGATTTCAGTTTCTCCTCCTTGTACTGTAACTAATAGAACTGCGCTCACCCAAAGAGACCCATGAGGCCTTTTCTTTCATTACTAGACAAGTTTGTTGATTGAGTTCATTTATAGGGAGACTAGAGAAATAATATGATACATTTTTTGAGGTAGGAGTTGAATATTCGTGTTGGTAGTGAATTGCTTCCAATAGTGAGCAGCGCAAAAAACTTGGGAATTGTTTTTGATGACTGTTTGCGATTTTCTCCACACGTATCACTCATCGCAAAGAGAGCTTACAGTAGTCTGAAACTCTTATACTCGAGTAGGGATTTGTTAAATAAAAAGACTAAAACGATTTTGTGTGAATCTATTGTGCTTTCCCACGCTAATTACGGACCCTGTCTATTAAAATCTGATAAAACCAGAATACAGAAAATTCAAAACTCTTGTGTTCGTTTCATATGCGGTCTTCGTAAAAGAGATCATGTATCAAATCATCTGACAACTCTGGGATGGCTTAGTATGGCGGAGAGAAGAATTCTGCATGCTTGTAGTCTCTACAAAAAAATCATAGAAGAAAAACGACCCCCTTACCTTTACAATAAAATTAGATATCGAACGGATGTCCACAACATCAATGTTCGTTACAAAACTGCGTTAACCCCACCTATCCATAGAACTAGTCGTTTCCAGAGTTCATTCTCATACAATGTTTGTTGGCTTATGAATAGGATACCGCTTGATATTAGAAATGTGTCTCTCACCCGATTTAAAAAAATAATGAAAGAAAAATTGTTGAACAAATCTTTGATATTAGTAGATTCTCGTTTTTGATGAGCACTGCTGTGTGATATAATCATAATCAATTTGAAGTATGAAAACAACGTTTCGAATTTACAATTATTTGTGTATATATTATGTGTTTCTGTGTATGACTAGTATGTAGGTGTATTTTTATGCTGATTTCCTACTTTCTTTTTGGTGCGTCCTTCATACAGGGCGCACTTTTATGGGTTGAGTGGAAG
Organism: Zygogramma bicolorata; assembly: GCA_032362365.1. NCBI lineage: Eukaryota > Metazoa > Arthropoda > Insecta > Coleoptera > Chrysomelidae > Zygogramma > Zygogramma bicolorata. Next base: position 382,474 of record JAVJAQ010005047.1, read on the forward strand.
AACAAGTCCTTTTCCTCGGAAAGGAATTGAACTCTGCCTTTTGGCGTGAATAATTCATAAGTTTTTTTTTTCTTATAATGTTTTTTTGTATTTATATCACGTCAATAAAAACGATAAAAAAAAAGGCATTGAATGAAAGTAATTTCACTGAGATTAGGTCTGACTCGGGAGCTCTGCTCTTCATTTCAGTCCAGCTGATAGCTGTGATAACATTTGATGGCAAATAATCTATTCAACCATGAGAACAGTAGTGGACCTAGAGTCGGTCTCTGCGGCACCTCACACAGTTCTGATGGGGTACAATTTGCCACTTTAGCTTTTACATTTTTGTATCTTGCTCAATTATATTGTGAATGGACTGTTGATTAGGAATTTGTGTATTTTTGTGTATGGAACGAAGTTTGATGAATTATTTCTGTCTTTCTTCTTCTCCGAATCGAAAAATAGAAATTACTTCTATGAAATAAGTGGATTGAAAAAAAATATGATATATGCTTGGTATACAAATTGATAAAAAAGTGATTTCTATGATACCCATTGCCCGTCCTCTGCCATATAGGCAGGGTAGTAGCTGTTTAAGATACTCTTTTTTCGTTTTTGTGAATGAATCGAATGGTTTCGAATGACATAACACGTACTTAACATTAGCAAGTGTTTGTATTTTTTTCATTTTACTTCTTTCATAGAAATTGTAATTTCCATTTTTTCATTCAGAGAAGAAGATGTGTAATCATTTGTAATTGGTCCCAGTACTGGGATCGTATTGGGGCTGAATTAAAGAACAGCAACCGCTGACACTTCGCCTTTTCATTAATAAATGAATAAATTCGATTCATTTTATTTTCTTCTGAACAAACCTAGACGGGTCCGTACCCAGTGGGAGAACGCGCTAGTATCATTAACCAATGACCATTATTATTATTAATATTATTATTATCAGCGGGGTACCATACATGTTGCTTCTTATGGTTTCTTGAGTATGAAGATTACTGAGTGCCCACCGTGCACCTAGGGTTACATTTTTACATGTTATTATGCATCACTACTTTCCGCACAATATGGGCTGTTTTAAGCAGGACAGTTTTCTATAGACTGAGCAGATCTAGTAGTAGTAGTAGTGCATTGATAACCAAATTATATTATATATAGATAGAAGGTAAGGTTAGTCAAACCGAGTCTTATTACTGAATTTTTATCATCGGAAAAATAGGTACTGATGATTCACTTAAGTTTTTGGAAAACTTGTCTGTGAAACATCAATTTCGAGATTTTTTCCTTTGAAGTTGCTCAAGATATAATGTATTTTGAGATACTCGGCCAGACATTGCTTATATTCCTAGTGGTATCAACAATATCAATTTCTATTTTTTTTTTTATTATTTTATTTTTTTTATGTGTAAACTTATAAAAATATTTTGTCACAATATAAAATATAAAATATAAAATCGTTTTGAATAAAAACTATACCGAATTGTGGGGATGTGAAATATATGTAAAAATTGAGAGAATTAATTCAGTAGAAATTGTTCATAGTAAAGTATATTTTCATTTTTGAGCCATTTGATCAGTGAAATTTTGAATAATTTGAAAACATATTCCATTTTTATATGATCTGGAGCAAGATTGAATAATTTGGGTCCAATATATGTAATTGATCTTTGTCCAATAGCTTTGTTCATTTTAGGTATATCTAGGTTACTCGCATTTAGTCGGGTTTCATATCTATGTTGACAATTTTTGAACTTATCCCTATTGTGGAATATAAATATCAACAATTGTTTGAATTAAAGATATCTCAAACTCATCATTGGAATATTTGTGCCGATGGGAAACAGATATTTGAATTGTAGATAATTTTGAGAAATCATTTATGTAGAACCATAAGCGGTTGTACAGTTGTACTTTAGACCCCACCCCATCCAAGATTTCCATACATTAAGAGAGACTGAACTAACGAAAAATATATACTGCGCAAATCATTGATAGAACATTTTTGAGGGTTGGAAAAACATACAAAAGGGCTCTGAGCCTTTTACAAAGATAGTCTATATGTATTTTCCATTTAAGATTTTGATCAATGTGTATTCCCAGATATTTTACTGAACTGGATTTTTTCTGCTACTTAAATGAATATTGATGTTTTGTGCATTGGGAGAATCATGACTGTTACTACAAAATGAAATGTAAGTTGTTTTATCAATATTCATTGTCAGTAAAATATCATCAAGCCAATTTACTATGGTGTCAATTTCGTTTCTATTGTATGAGATATTATATCTTCCCAGGTTGTTCCAGCAATAATTAGTACTGTATCATCAGCATATGAGACCATTTTCCCAGAAATGTCAATGGACAAATAATATAAACAGGATTGGCCCTAGAACAGTACCCTGGGGAACTCCATATTTAATTACTAAAGGGTCGCTCAGTACGCCATCTATTTTAACTATTTGTACTTTTTCCTCTGATACCAAGATTATTTAATTTCAACAGTAATTTTTCATGACTAATGGTATCGAAGGCCTTGGCCAAATCGATAAATACTCCAAGGCATGGTCGTTTTTTATCTAAGTGTTATTATATTTGTGTGACTAAGTTAACTATGGCATCAGAGGTAGGTCTTCTATTTTGAAAACCGAATTGGAAATCTGAAATTATATGATGTTTCTCTGCGAGAGTCATTAAACGTTTTTTGAGGATTTTTTCAAATACTTTTGCCAGATTGGATATTATCCTCATTGGGCGGTGATTGTTCACTTCATTTTTTGCTCCCGACTTAAATACAGGTTTACCAATTGTTATTTTGATAATTGAATGTGTTTAATGGGATATAAGCCCTGTTGCTCCTTTGAACACCTAGATAGTATTCTCTCAATTTTTAGCATGAGGTTTTTTATATTTCAACCTCTCATCTGCTTCTTTCTCAGTGATGTTACGATCTGGAGGGACTGAAACATCTATTATTATCTTATCAGACACCGTCTTTTCATTTTGTTCCTCTACACGAGGTTTAATGGCCTTAATGGATCGATCAGTCTGTATTTTAGTGTTCCATATCAATGTGATCTTGTCTGTTACCACAACCGGGTCAAATTTATGGTCATACCATTTTTCTGTCACTTCGATTCTATATTATTCACATATGTTTCTGTGTAGGTGGGCTGCGACTGCATTGTGGCGTTTAATGTATTTGTTCCTAGCAAGGACTTTCTGTCCGGCACAGTCTACATTTTTGGTCTGTGCTGATTTTCAGAATTTTTATGGCTATCGCCTGCTCTTGACATGTGGTGAAAAGTGATTCTCTATTTTCAGAATTCCGAACATGGGCGACAAATTATTTGCCAAAACAAATATAATGGTAGGTTTCTTGCATTGTTCATGATTTCTTCTGTGACCAAGAATTAAACAATACCAATATTTTTTTCTAAATGAAATCTATTGATTTGAATTCATTATCATCAGAATATGACAACTTCTGAATGGAGAGATATTACAGAAAGTATAAAAATAACTATGATATAAGAGTCAGGTTTTCGATAAAAATTTCCAAACTTGTGTTTCCGTATGTGATAACAACACTGAACACATGGCGCATTGGTTTCGCTGATAGACTGAGTTGAAACTGCCTCTTATCACATTCGTAGAGTGGAATATAGTTCACGTTTCAATTTCGAAATGAAGGTTTGGTTACTAGGAAAATGCTACTGTTGCCATTTCATAATGATATAAACAACAAGAGTTGCAATTTCCTTATCATCAGGCTGTATTCATAGAAAATACGACCAAAAATCTTGGGGAGACAGCATTTTCACCATGTGAGAATTAAAAAACTTGCACACGAGATATTTTGGAGATATGGATATGGAAAATTAAAATTTGTTCTATACCTATTTTGTAAGATCTGAGAGAATTCGATTGGAGTTTCTCATTCAGATTCATGCAATTTGGACGCCATCAGTTTGCTGACTAGTTTACATGTACACTAGGGTGGTCACAAAAAATCAATGTTGTTTTTTTTTGAGGGGACCCTCTTGAAGCTGCCAATTGGTTAAGAAATGAGATTGGTGAAGTTTCAGCTCAATTGGACAAGGTTAACCCGTTCATCAAGGTTGAAGTTTTAATTTTTTAGGAATTTTTTTTATAAGATACCCAGCAATATTGCAAGATATAATCACATCTGCTATCAAGAACTTGCCTTATTCATTTTCTCAATTGCTACATAGAAGGGGGTAGTTAAAACTGATTTCAAAGTTGAAATGATGGATTCAGGAAAAAGTGAGAGCAAAAATGTATAAAAAACAAGAAATAATGTTAAATATTTCGTTATTTAAAATATAAAAAAGGAAGTATTATGAAAGAAAGAAGTTGTAATCATTTACCTCTTAAATTAATTACCAGATTATGGGGGTAATGGCTGAGATAACGTGTCTTTTGAAGAGTCAGCAATTTTTTTTTCGACATTCTGATACAACAGAAAATGTCATGGTCATTTTTCGTCTATTGTCAAACAGGAATTGAAGTCTTGGATTGATATCACCTGTCTTTCAGCTATCTCATTGACAACCTAGAACACTTCTATTTCCAATTAAATTCTGTGAGTCAAAACCTAACGCCGCTGCACTAGCTGATATTATTGTCTCTATCTGAAATACTACATCTATCTAACAATAAAGATAATTTTTCGGTAGTAATCGCTCCACTTCCTCTGGCGTACTTCTTTTCTTTATTTCTGGTCCTCCTTCCGCTGTGTCGGGAAAATTCACCTCCATCTCTTCTTGTTCCTCTTATTCTGATGTACTGCTCGTTGAAGATTCCAGTTATGCAATTAAATTTATATTTCCTGAAGAGAAAGAAAAAAAAAACATTGAGCAGTAGGCCAAGCACTCACGGAATAGGCATCAAGTCAATCTCGAAAGGAAAAAAGAATACTTAGGCAAAATGCGAAAAAAACAAAAGAGAGAAAATCTCTGCTAACCTACTTTGTTTTGTGATTTTTGCTAACTCAGCTGATCTTCTCTCTTCTCTTCGTTGTTCCACATACGAAATTCATGTAAACTCCTCCCATGCAACCAGGACTACCTTTCTTTCTCTGGAGGAACAAAAATTGCTTGTTTCCTTCAACAGTGTTTTTTGATGCATTCAGATGTGCCATATCAAAAAAGGTCATCAAGGGCTGACTTGAATGTTTCTACCTTTTCATTTTGAGCTGTGCTTTCATATCTGCTAGCGTTTTTTAGTTTTATCCACTCTTCGTAGAGTTTTTCAAGCTTTACAACATAATCTTTGTCTTTATGGTATCTTACCTTTCCCACAATTTTTTTCAACTTCCTGTATTGTAAGTCTTGCAGCTCTTTTAGTGTTCACTTGACAATTAGACCAGTGATTTGATAGACATGTGGCCAATAAAATAAACCATTTTTTTCAGCCTTGAACCCGAACCAGAAAAAGCATGGCTCATTGATGCTGTAGAAGACGTAGTACCTCGAACCTCACAAAAAAAACACTACGAGAACGTTGTTCAATAATGTTCACTGTTTGAAAGCAAACGTTAACCAAAACCCTCTGACATCTCCCTCACACTTTTGAAAGAGTGGGAAAACCCCAGGTAAATCAGACAAGGAACCCAAAATTAAAGAAGCGGTTTATACCACTTCAAGTAGGAATTCTCTGAAAAAGGGCCCTTGGCTAGAGCTCTTTTGCAATAAATCCTACCTTTGCAGGGAGATAACTATATGCCAGATAGCAAATCACCAACTTGAGAATTTGTTAAAACATTTATCTACCCCCGTAATATTATAATACACTTAAATGCTCATAACTCGTTTTATAATGAAATCCATTACGATACAGATTTTCATTACGATACAGATTTTCAACCAATAGAAACCCATTATTTTTCAATCAAGCATGATGTGCAAGCTTTGCATTTTGACGCTTGTCAAGTCAAAATCAGTAGGCATTTTTGAAGAATTTGGTCAATTTTCGATAATCGTATGAATATGTCTTATAGCAGTGATATAGAAGAATTACCAGCGACTCCTCCACAGATGTCTCAGACAAGAAAAAAATACAATCGAAAGGATTATATTTTTCATTTGGCAAATGCATCACATATGTTTTTATTTTTAACCAAATCAAAAGAGCTCTCATGGCCGAGTGGTCAATGGCGCCGGCAGTGATCAGAAACGTCCGGGTTCAATTCTTGACCTCGACAGAGACTCTTTTTCATTTTTTTTTTCATTTCTCATTGTTGTATTTTCCGTGGTTATACCATTAATTATAATTTTGTAGAATTTTTCAAAGAAATACGATTGATTACCTACTATTATTGTGTTCAATATAAATACCTAATAATATAACATTTTTAGTTCTTCATTATTTATTGGGTGTAGATAAAATAGCGTATGCAACTCTCATGTAATGGTTATTAATACACTCGCATAAACCATAAAACATAAACGAAACTCACCTTCGGCTCGTTTCGTATCCCGGTTTATGCTCATGTATTAATAACCATAATTACACGATCGTTGCATAATATACTATTATAGAGTTGAGGAAAATGTTTACTTCATATTTAATTATACATTGTTCAATAATGTATGAAATTGAAAGGGAGTGATTAGATTTAATTAAATTTTCAACTCATTTTACAAAAATAGTCACTTTGAAAATAATAGATATCTTCAAATATAAACATTTCAACAAAAAAGTGGTTGAAGTGAAACTTGAAGACAGCAGCATTTCCTATGAAATGAAACTAGTATCAAATTGCTGGGAGAAATAGTTTTCATTTCATGGCAAAAAAGGCGATTTTTACCAAAAATAAAGTTTTTTTCAGTTTATTCTTGATGAGGCACGAGTTAACATTATACAACTGAGCTTGAACTTTCCAAATCTTATTTTCCAGGCAAATAGCAAATATTAGAATGCACACATTACACAGTCAGAAACTATGTAAAATTGTGTCTCTGAAGAGAATTTTGGATCGTACTCTCCTTGACAGCTGGTATGTTCGTATGACTACGTTCAGTAAAAATTGTCTTCTTTAAGATCTAGATACACATAAAAAAACCATTTCATTCAGGGTCATCGGATGATTAATTCACGACACATCCTGGGGTTGCAAAAAGTCATTTCCTGTGGACCGAGTGGTCACCCGGCCCCTTCGAAACAACTGACCCTGTAGAAGAGTTCGAAGCAAACGCAACGCCGAGGAACGTAACCCAACAATAGAGATTGCATACTTCCCGAGGCCATTCCTTCCAACGAATTATTTGCTCAACCGGTTTTTCGAAGAGGTCTTGCCTCCTCATCAAATTTTAATAGAAGGTGGAGTGAACGAGCCTGCGAGATAAAAATAGTCCGGGGAGAAACGATATTCTGCCAGATATGTTGTGGTGAATTTTGAATTTTTTCAAAAATAGTCTGATGAATTCACATCGAAATAGATACGCCAAAATATTATGGTTTCATTCCATATTTTTAGTGTTCAATATATTTTTTCTACACCTGTACTATAATAATACACTTATATACCCATAATCTGTTTCATAATGAGATCCTTTATGAAATGGATTGAACATGTGTATCGTAATGAAAAATCTGTATTATTATTATTATAGTAAGCTCATTACGATACAGATTTTTAATCAATTGGATATCCAATTCAGTGGCAGAAAGCTACATTAAAAATTTGGTTCAAAATAAAATTCAGCTTTTCTAATCGAATACTGAGCTCTATTGACTAGCAATGCTGAGATAAATGTTTATATTCCTTCCCATTCCAAATCAGTGGGACCAACAATACAAATATAATATTCATAGTTCTTCATTGTTTATCGGGTGTAAAAAAATAGCGTATGCAACTTCCATGTAATGTTTATAATGCTCGTGCATTAATAACCATCATTACATGATCGTTGCAATATATACTATTATGCTTGTTGGAACTTTAACTAATATTTGTATACTATGTCAAATACAATAACACCTTAATACAGATTAATGAAAAACATGACTATTGTAACTTTAATTACCAAAATTTTTGGACTTGGCAGGCACTGCAGACAATTGAAAGATGAACTGAAAACTTCCAACAAATTCCTAAATTCATTGTCAATACACCCAAGGAGTTTCTTCATTGGCAAATTCAGGTTATACGATAAGATACTGACTAATTGGACTTCTCCTATTCAGAAAGAACAGTTATCGCAGAATCAACATTGGAAGATGAACTGAAAAATCCCAACAAATTCCTAAATTCATTGTCAATACACCCAAGGAGCGTTTGCCCATTTGACAATATTAATGTTTCAAAAATAAATATCCCTATCCTGATTTGGGTTTAGTATTCTACAGGTTAGAATTCAATTGAATAATGATACCTATTCGTTGTTTCATTCATTGTGCCAATAGCACAATATTGAGATTCCAAAAACAGTTTACTAACTAATGATTTGAGTGATTTCCCTTCTGTCAGAAGAATTCACGCACTTCCGTTTCTTCCCCAGTATTCTTTTTGATAGGGGTCTGATTTTCTTGTTCATAATTGCTTCATGCGATTATATAGGTACAGTGATTTCATTTATACCTCTTCCAACCTCTTCAACTTCGACCTCAAACCAGTTTCTAAAAATAAAACTTTACCGGTTTAATAGCCATTTTGTCGATCACACTATATTTGTTTATTTATGACATCGGTCTCTCTTGTTCAGGGCCTGTCTTTGTTTTAGCGTTTTCTACTTACTCGCCTGCAGTGGAAATATTCAATTGTAGAAAATGGCTATTAACGACGATGATGGATTTGTTCGGAGCTTTCATGTTGTTCAAAATATTCTTGAAATTAACCTCGCAGATATTCTATACCTGTTCATTATAAAAGATTTTCTCGAATGATTTCGAATAAAATATAATATAATCATCGGCAAAAGTACCAATTCTCTATATAAAAATTGTTCATCTAGATCTATGACTTCGATAAACAATATTTATTATTCTCACGAGATAAAATGCACTGTCTGTCCCGTTTCGTAATATACTGTTGTATTTTTCTTTTGCTTTGTATTTATCGGTACTATAAACGTCAGTTGTAAGGTATATGCACCCATTCGGCCTTTTGAGGCCTCATTGTGAATTCTTGAATAGACACCATTTTATAAATTTTATTTTCTGTTTCTGCCTTTTCTCGCGATTTTCCGTTATTTTAATTCTCCAATGATAGAAATTTCATTGTTTCTGGGCTCTTCTATCCGCGTTAAACTTTTTTCTTTGATTTTTTGTTATTTTTCTTGATGCGGTTGGTAATATATTTTCATTCGAATATTTTTTCAACCGAGTTATCGCTTCAAAAACTTTTGATTCATCACTACCTTCTACCTTGGGTATATATATTCATAATAAAAAAATTGAGACAGATGCTCATTTACATGGACATTTTCATTTGCTCATCGTTGACCTGGATAAATGATCATATTTGTGGTTACGATGGATAATAATTGTGTCATTCCTAATTCTGTGAATGAAATTAGCAAAAGAACACTCTAGATGTGTCTTATCTGTTATCAGGTTCGGAGCAGGGTCGGCGTTGTACGTATTTGCCTGCTACAAAATTCTCATTCCAGTCTCCTCGGACTGGAATATGATCTAATCATTATATCTATTAATTATATCGAATTTAACTTCGATGAAACCTCATTCGAGTACCTACCTATCTTGGTTGATTTTTTTATAGAAATGACGACGGTGATTATAACGAGCAGGGGCGGATTAGCCGCAAGCAGTAAATATTTAAGAGTTCGAACGTCTAGATGAGTTTTCATATCTCTGCAAACACGACTTCTTTGGGGCAGATGTCGTGGGTTCATACTATACCAATTCGCTGCGATTTTGTAGAGGAAAGTCATTGGACCCTTTATCTTTACATCTCCCCAGCCAACACATCTGTGACATGACATCCCTGCGATGTCACTATCAAGTAACACTGAGACATTACTTTTGTTAGGTCGCTGCGATGTACACATTTGGCATGTAACTATTGCGATATCGAGTTGATGTGATATTTGTGACATCCAGTAGATATCGCTCTCATGATGTCCAGTAGCTTTCGCTCTTATGATGTCCAGTGCATATAATTCTGGTAATATCCATGAGATATCAATGATACAGAATTCAGGCCTGCCAATATTTCTGGATAGTTTTCAGAATATATCCCACATATTAAAGGCAGTAACTACGCCGCAGATTGATAGCGAAATAAATCGCAGAGTCATCGCACATCTTGTCGCAATTACGTCGCAAAATTGATCTCAATTTTGTCACAAAATTTGTCACGAAACTTGTCACAATTTCTTCACGAAACTTGTCACAATTTCGTCACGAAACTTGTCGCAGTTGTGTCACAGGCGATATCGCCTGAGTGTGACATCGCGACATGTGAGCGACGTTAATGCAAGTTCCCTGCGACAAGTTTTGGGACGTCACACGCCTCGGCGTGATATCGCAGGGACGTCTCTGCGATGTAACTGTGTTGGCTGGGTCCTTGTAGATGCTGTTGTACCTTTCGGGCAAATTCTCGTATAGCTCAAAACACGGGTGGTAGGTATCTACAGGGAGTCAAGTCTGTTAGGGTCTGCGAAGCTTTGAAAAAATTCAAGGTTAGAGTTGGTTTCGTTGTAGTGCATCCAAACCACATTCAGATTTGAAATGCATTATGGGTTAACAAAGAGAGCGCATATTCCTCTCAAACTTGGGAGAGAGATCCTGGCCGTAAACTCCCAGAATGCAGTGCTTCCACCAACGCTATACATTAAGTATATACACCGATCACGTAGAAAAATCCCTATAAGCTGACGACACGACTCCGCTCGCTAGCTCTTTGCACCCTGAATCACAGTAAACCTATATGCTTCGTGCCTTGAATTGCGTTGAGCCGCAGTCAGACTAGGCTGTTTAGTAGCCGCTTCTAACTAGCCATAAAACTATACAAATATTCACAGAACAGAAACACAGAACAAGCGTTAGCTGAACTAACGCTTGCCCCTAAAATCCTGAAAATGTACGATGAGTCATCACCTACAATTTAGGAACTAGACTATAGAAGCGGCTGCTAAACAGCCTAGTCTAACCGCGGCTTCACCTGCAAAACGCGATTAATAACTTCGAACTATGGTGCCTGGACTGGAAGATTAGGGTCAACCCCGCCAAATTCCCCTTTCCCCTCGGTCAAAGGCAGTACCTCCCGCGAAATCGAATTAGGATCTCAGGAGAGAGGTCGACTGGTCGGGTAACGGCAAATACTTGGGCCTGATTATTATAGACCGAAAGCTGAACTGAACACAGCACGCGTATCCGTTAATGAACTGAAAATCCAAGTAGGACCTGAACAACAAGGTCCTATTTTACCAAAATATTCTCAGACCTGTCATCATGTACTCCGAATGCTGACGAACGCCCATCGTTTATTTGCAATGAACAGATCCGAAGCGATCTCAGCCTACCTTTCAAACACATCCGGAGATGTAATCAAGTAGTCTTCGAACTGGGGGAATCCTCTCATCTGGGCCGCCCTAGAACACCCGTATCATTAGTCGTTTCCTCAAAGGTTCCTGGGCTCAAACTCAGTCGAGGTTCCTTCAAGGAGTTCCTCGAAAATTTCTCCAAATCGTTATTAATAATCGTCATCGCAAGCTGAGAGGAGGAGTGACGTCATATGTCTCGAAGAAAATTTTGCTATAATGTTGGCTCAAGGAGGCATTATAGCTAGTCCTGGAACACGGAAAAACTCCATTTTATTCAGTTTTCTGTCAAAGATAATCTGTAATTCCTGCCAATTTGATTGAATGAAAGTGTCGCTCGCAACAATTCGACTTGTTTTCAGTTTTTTGTATGTTGTTTATTAAATAAAAATCCACTACCAACCCCATAAGTTGTACCTGATGGCAAGATGAAGTTTTCTCAGAAACCGCTAAATCTTGTCTTCTGTCAGAATTGATAGTCAACCACAAACTAAACTCGTAATTAAGATATGGGGCCGGAAACCCCCCATCAAAAAAACGGCTTGGGTACTCCTTACGGAGGCTTTTAATTCTATCGAAACGACTTGTCGTGGAAGTATTTGTTTTCAGTTGTATAAATTTTCTTTTATTCATTGATAGTAATATGAAAAAAAAGTCCTTTGTGATTGCAGCATATTTCTCCAATTTCTCTAATGGGATGTTTTATGGGAACATGAGTACAATCGATGCAGCCAATAAGACCGGGAAAACCAGCTTGTTGGAAAAAAATCGTTTTTTGGTTAGCATTTCATTTGGCGTAGGAAATTTAACAAACTGGTGCATGGTGCACTTTCCTAGCCAGAATTTTGGTGATGCGCCCAATTACTTTACAAACAACTGGCTGGCTTGAATGTAGGAGGCCTCCATTAAGGATCTGAAAGTTACGAAATGTTGCAAGAGTTACATTGGAAAGCCTTTTTATCAGTAATAGTAGATAATTTGAAGTGCCCCGCTATTTATTTGTTACAAGTATGTGATGAGCAATACCTAATAATATTATAAATTTAGGCATATTCTTACTTGAAAATATCCAGTTGCAAAAAAATCTTAATGTTGTTAATAACTACAATATTGGAGGAATCGCAAGTCCTCCATTATTTGGGTTTCCGTTGAGAATTTTAACAAAGGTAGTATAATATGGTATGAAGCACTGTTCCTTTGAGACATCGCAAGCTTTTCTGAAACTGATAGTTCTCATAATAGGGTTTAGCACATCAATAGTATCGTCGTGCCGGCTAATCGTAGGGATTTTCATACAGATAATATAGGCAATAAAATCTTCAAAATCTTCCGTTGTAACAACAAAAAGCTCAGCAAACAATGCCAGCAAACTACACCTGAGAAATCCTTAAGGTAGGTCCTGAGGTACAGCTTATCCAATCCATCTTGGCAAAGAACTAATGACGTATATGCACAGCAATCTCTGTGAAGTATAGTAAGATGAAGAAACACCTATATATTTGTTAACTGTGTTGAAATTTCTTTCTATTAGGTGTTTTTTCTTTGTCATGGTCTGACAGTGTGCAACTGGAAATGAGTAGCTGAGTTTGTGTCAAGATGGATTGGGTAAGCTGTACCTTGGGTTCAACAGTTCAAACCACACTCCATAGAGGAAATTCCCCAAGTGGATGACATTTGTGTCAAATAAGAATACCAATTTTGTTGCGTGAGGTTAAGTGGAGTCGAGAAAATCTCGAGTAAACGACTAATGGTACGGGTGTTGTCTATAGAGGACCCCTCCCGATTCAAGAGGCCCCGGCTCTCAGCTGAATGACACCTTCAAACCTCGATGAGTCGCAAAATGAACGGCCCCACGTAACACTACCCCAGTCACAACGGGGATCCTACTAATTCCGAATTCTTTTGGCAGAGCAGTACAGAGTGGGTGTATCTCTGTCTTTCTTCCACAATCCATTCATTGAATGATGAACATACACGAGTTCTGTCAAAAGTTGCACCAGTATTACCAAAATAATTCGCTGTAAGTGGTATTGGTTCGGACTCCTTATTCTTTATGATTAACTCCATTGATGCCTTTCGATAAAAAAAATTATAAAGGAATTGAGACAATTAAACCGCTGGTATCCGCGATCGTCTTCGGGTGATGACTGACAACATTTCGGAGAATGGTCGGTTATAAAGACGGTGGTACTTATGATCCTCCATCGTTGGAAAAGGAAGTGCTACTAATGAGTCGCCCTGATTGGTTTCAGCGGAAAAAAGATGTATAGGCGCGAAGTTCTCGTCCTTAGAGCCGAAGTTGGCCCATCCTCTGGATGAGTGTTTTCCACACATTCCCAGCGTAGAAGTCCGGAATGTGTTGAAATCACTCATCCAAAAGATGAAGGCTTTGAAGACCTGTCGTTTTCCTCCACGTTCTGAAACTAGAGTGAAGAGATTAAAGTGTTAACATACAGTACTGTGATGGAAGTGATTCTTTTATTTCCTCTCCTCCAAGTCAATGTAGAAATCACTTCCTCGAAACTTTCTTCTCGCCACAAACATATTCATGTTCGAATACACTGATGGTCTCTGAAATGAAGCATTAATTCGCTAAACCTTCGTTTAAAACACTTGAAATGACCTATTAGAAATACATGATAATTTGATCTGAAAATGGTAATATTGAACAAAAAATATTTTTATTAAAACTCATTTATTTATGTACGGAAGCGCAGAAGGGCCAAACCTTTTCCATTTTAATTTTTTTTTAAATTCCGACTTTTATCTCGAAATTTCGACTTTTATGTCGAAATTTCGACTTTTATGTCGAAATTCCGACTTTTATCTCGAATTTTCGACTTTTATGCGGCTCAATTCGCTTATGTCAATTTCGCTTTTCTCATTTCGCTTTTTGTCTTTCGCTTTCTCTCGTTTTGACAATGAAAAAAAAGAAGAAAAGGGGGTCTTGTGGAATCTTCCGTCTTTTTCTTTTCTCCTTCTCTTCCTCCTCCTTCTCTCCATGCGCTTTATGCCTCCCCTTCTTTGCTTCTTGAGGCTCTCTTCTCTCCTTCTCTTTTTCCCTCCCTCTTTTTCCTTTCCCCCCTCCTTTTTCTTTCTCCCTTCTCTCCTGCCCCAACGTTCTCTGGAGCGGGCTCCTTCCTTCTCTGCCCCTGTTTCCCCTTTTTTTTTGTTTTTTCTTTTGTTCCTTCGTTTGGTGTTGGGTGTGTTCTCTTCTCCTTTTCTCCTGGGTCAACTGAACAATATGATGTTCGTTTCACTGTCATTTTTGTCTTTTGTTATGAACAAAAAATAACCTATCACAACTTATCGGGTTGTTGGGATTGCCATATGACAGAGAAAAACCAATATTTCTAGTAATATCGATATTAATGTGTTTCTTTTCAAGTAATTATTAAATGTTCCGCCATTTTGTAGTAGGTGAAGATATTGACTTCATATTCTATGGTTGTCAATCATTCGTCAGGAAATTCAAAATGATAAATAACAAGACCCCCTTTCCATTTCATTTGTTTTGCTATTTAAGTCGAAATTTCGAGATAAAAGTCGAAATTTCGAGTTAAAAGTCGAAATTTCGAGATAAAAGTCGAAATTTCGACATAAAAGTCGAAATTTCGACATAAAAGTCGAAATTTCGAGATAAAAGTCGAAATTTCGAGATGAAAGTCGGAATTTAAAGAAAAATAAAAATGGAAAAGGTTTGGCACTTCTGCGCTTCCGTATTTATGACTTAAAAAGCAGTTCAATAATGACTCACACATCTCAAAATCCGAATGAAATTAAGAATGAATAGAGAAACATCACATACATGAACTTCGAAGTACCTATCTTGGGTTTGCAATACTGTCACCATGGTACTGTCATTAGAGCTGAAATGAAAAACATTTTGGGTCAATACGTGACAGAAAAACTACAGCTGAGATGGAGATGAGAAAAACAACTCTAGAACTTTCGAAAAACATTTCGTAAACGAGGAGAGAAACGTGCATTGCGGTGCGAAGCACGTTCTTTTGTTTATTTTAATCTCAATATCGTTTGGAAATTTCGTTTTTTTTTTTTGTGAAAAATGTTTATAACTTGAAAAAACTGCGGAGGGTCGAATCAGTTGTAAATGGCACTCAATGAATACAAACGTGTGTGGTGCGATCGTTTTTTTGCTTGAACTTCGAAGGACCATAATTCCGGAACGAAAGGAGAGCGCTACGTTTCAACCTCCGATTCGAGATCAGCGTCTCATAATACGTAAGACAGTATAATTTTTTTCTCGAAACTAGGTGCTGTGCACTAAACGAAAAAAAAAACTCATGAGGGAAGTGCACTAAACGAAAAAAAAAACTTTGAGGGAAGTAGGTTCGACGTGTGGGAATTTTGCACTCGTCGGGTCAACAGCGATGAAATGGCACTTGCAAAAGCTTATGGCTGGGACGAAAAACGTTTTAGTTCCCAACGAGACGGCCCAAAAACTAGGTGCCATTTTATTACTCTAGAGACCGTGTAAAAAGTATGGGGAACGACGTAACTAAGACTTTTGGACCACTGCCGTCAATTTCTGGTGGCCCGATTTTCCGCCATAATTAAATAAACATTGCATCTGGAAACATCATTTTGTATAAAATTATTACTGACGGCATACTGTTTATATTAACAGTAGTAGTTAAAAATTAAATTTAAACTTATTGCCGTCAAAAAAAAATGGCACCGGAAGTCAGGAAAAATTTTGAAAATTTGAAAGTTGAGTATCCATTTTAGTATATTTTGTGATGTTATTTCGTGTTTTATTAATGCCGTCAAAATTTACTGGCACCGGGGTTGAAAAAAGGGTGGTCACCCCAACCTCGGGCACCCTGGGTGCAGAATTTTTGCATACTGTTTGGCACTTACAAAAAAATTATATTTCACATCAAAATCAATAAAAAAACGATTTAAAGTTGGTGCCGTCAAAAAAAAAAGTAAACGGAGTCAGAAAAATTGTTTATTTACGTCTAGTAGAGGTACTATTTTTGTATCAAATTATTATTGACGGCAGTTGTAAAATTTATTTTATTTTATCATGTTATTTGATTTTTTATCATCGCCGTCAAAATTTGGTGGCCCGGGGGTTGAGAAAAGGGGGTGGACGGCCGCCTTTGATGCTTGCAGCCTAAAATATTAAACTAAAAATTCGGAAAAAGCGAAAAAGTCAGGAAGACGGCCTTTTTCTAAGTAAATTAGTTAAAGAAATTGCGTGGATTAATTAATTTTCTGGTTGTTTAATTTTAGAAATATCAATAGATTTTCTCTTGCCTCCCGGTTGTTTATTACGTTCTCGAATAGCAATTGCACTTTTGTTTAAAATATCAGCTGTAACTATTTTTAATTTATTACTTATCGGATCACCACCACTTAAACAAATGAAACAAACTTTATCGACATCAACTTCATCATCTACCACAATACTTTCGTTGTCGGACTCCATTTTAGCGTCAGGCTAATGTATCTGAACCTTCCTAACTAAAGATGTGCGTAGCAACTGGTAGCAAGCGTGGTACTACGGTGTACTGCGGCCACTCGGACAGCTTCCTTCTCCATTCTACTCCTCTCTCTCTCTCTTTTCATCATTCTCCCTTTTATTTGAGACCCTAGCACTCTCAACATCTTTTTCAAATCTCTACATGGAGAGAAGAATTTTTTTTCAGCACCTACAAAACTTTTTCTACACATAAATCCATTTATAGGTTTCTTTTTTTTTCAAAAACATCAAAATTTTTATTTTTTTTTAACGATACTGTTAATTATTGAAAAATAGTTTAATTTCTGTCCTAAACATGTGGTTTCTGTTTTTTATAACTTTTCTTTTAAATATTTCAAGTGCCATAAAAATATTTTTGACGGCGTATCACGTCTTGTACGCTATAAACTTTTTTTAATTTTAATAGCCGTAGGTGCCATTAAAAATTGACGGCACAATAATTTATAATATTGTATTCTCAAGTAGTTCAATAATATTACAAAATTTTTTGTAATGAAATAATACTAAAACCCTATTCAACGTAAGGGGTTATCACCCCCTTTTTTCAACCCCGGTGCCAGTAAATTTTGACGGCATTAATAAAACACGAAATAACATCACAAAGTATAATAAATTATGCTATTGCCGTCAATAATGATTTGATACTAAAATGGATACTCAACTTTCACATTTTCAAAATTTTTCCTGACTTCCGGTGCCATTTTTTTTTGACGGCAATAAGTTTAAATTTAATTTTTAACTACTACTGTTAATATAAACAGTATGCCGTCAGTAATAATTTTATACAAAATGACGTTTCCAGATGCAATGTTTATTTAATTATGGCGGAAAATCGGGCCACCAGAAATTGACGGCAGTGGTCCAAAAGTCTTTGTTACGTCGTTCCCCATACTTTTTACACGGTCTCTAGAGTAATAAAATGGCACCTAGTTTTTGGGCCGTCTCGTTGGGAACTATTTCGGATTGTTATTCTTCAAATTCCAACGTTTCTCGAAATTGTGCACGCAACACCACGACTATTTCGAATAGCGAAGCAAAGGGGAACTCCGAGACCGCGCTTCCAGTTGCCCAGTCGAGTGGTTAGATATTCAGTCAGTCTCACCCGCCTGTCGGTTAGTCGTGTTTACAGTTCGTAGAAGTTCAGGTGCCTTCTCTTTTGGATTTTTTATCAATTTTTTTCCCGCACAATGGCAACGAACAGGGCTACTAAGAGTGGATTTGCGGCCGAAGCTCAAAGAAAGGTGAATACATTTCATTTGATTCAATGGTTCTATGCGTGAAAAATCGCTAGGAGTTAGCAGGTGGTTGTCAGGTTTGGTTAACTGCACAGTTCGTGTTTGGGAATGTTATTACACTGGATTCTACATGCAATTTTGAATCAGCAAAATGAATGTCAGACTACGTTGCATTTTTGAATTTCGCGATAAAGTACATGGAAAGTGCACAAAAAACGTATAATTGTCGGCAAAGATAAGAAAATTATTGAACAGACAAAATGTTTACAATGTTTTCATATTCATTGCTCGTGATTCTGAAATGTTCGAAATTAGTTTCAATCAACTTTGAGAGTGTAGGTCATGTATCTGTGGAAAATCAATATCGCATCTAGTGCCCCTGAGGCAAACCCGGGTACAGATTGGTCTTAAAAGCCACCCCTAGTTGATTGGCTATTAAAACGACAACAATATGCTCAATTAGGTTTGGTGACGATTTTTTTCAAGACTGGGGCAACACAATTATTGGAGAAGGCCTTGAATAGGTCGTATGTTTTTTGATTGGATTCCCATTGTACGAACCATCACCCAGTTGAGGAACCATCATCATTTTTTGTTTTCATCAATAGGTATAATACCTCATTCCTTTGTATTGTTTTCTGATCTTTATCTTTCCTTATCTTTGGGTATTACTGGTTTGGATCACGTATTGTGAAACTTAAACTTTGTTTCTCAAATATTTTTCTGTCTGGATCATGCTTTTACGATACAAAAATATTTGCTGGGTGACAAAATATTATTTTCAGTAGGTAGCGTTGAAAGCAACTATTTATCTATGATTTTTGTTTGAATTGATGATCTTTTATCTGGGTCAACGATATTCTTCTAGGGTTAGTTCAATTATTTCAATTACTTATAAAACATCACTTCAAAAATATAAATCCAAAAAAGGTTTTAGTCGCAGTATCTGCAGTCGCCTAATAAAAATACGTCTCCATTAAAAAATGATTACTCGATTGAATTCATCTCATCTTGAGGAATTTTTTACTCACGAAATCCATTGATGTTAATAGAGTATTGTTTTACACATAGTTGAAACTTACACGAATGTGTTCCGAACAAAACTTCAAACAAAAATTATTTTTATTATTTTTTCAGAAATATTAACCTAATACTTTCATTTGGTTTGGTGGCCATACACCGTTCGTTGCTTGAAATTGATTAATTTAAAATATGGCATCAATTGAAAAATAGAGTCCGTTTGGACTAACGTGTTGTTGCTTCAAAGCCGTTGTCGATTCATTTTGGTTCAATCTAATTTAAACCCCCCCAGACAAACCAATCGTTCTCGTTTCACAACTATGTCGTCGCTTATAGAACCCGGTCTTGATTTTCCTGAAACAGCGTTGGGAATACCTGGTCGAGGAAGCAGTAATTTTTTTCTCTTTTTTTTATCTATCTTTCTCTTTTCCTCAAAATTTGATTTTTCTAACAAATTCGACGGGTCATCGGTGTTGACACTGGACCTGGCATTATTAATCTGAAAATCAATCATTTGAAGAACTAAAAAAGAAATCTGTTCTTATTTAATCTTTAAGGATGACCTCTACAGCCAACTCAATTATTTTCGATGGTAGATCGAGTGGTAGATCCATTTTCTTCTTAGAGGAAATAAACAAGTAGGTATTTCAGGTTGGGTTTAAAAGCAGCTCTCATAGCTGAACTCCGCCTATTCATCATTTCTATGTTACATTGTTTCATTTGTATTTCTTATTGTGATGAATAAAGACCTATTATTATTATTATTATTATTATTATTATTTTTTTTTGTCGAGGTACCTATTTGTTAAAAACTAACTTGTGCAAATGAACCAATGAATTCGTTTCAATATATAATGTGACGTCAACAAATGAGCAACAAAAAGTTGTAAATCGAAACCTTTTAAATGAATTACCTCGTGAATTATTGGTCTTTTGTGCCCCTTATAAAAATTGCAATGAATTCCCAATGACTCTCTTTCCGTTTATATTGTGTAGTAACTTTTTGGGAACATGTTTATCTCAGAAACGGAAATTCTGGATATACATGTGAAATCGTGATAATTAACGAAATAGAGAGATTATAGATATTGCGAGATGCTTTCTAGAACTTTGCCTTGAAGCTTTGATGGTAGTGAGCCTCGTGAACCCCACCTGTAGATTCGGAGTTGCATAACCCAGCCTTGAGAACCCATGCAGGGGTTTCTGACAAGGAAGAGGAGCCCATTGTTTTGATCTTTGATTCTTCTATGATTCAAATGAAGGTTACTTGATTTCTTTTTGCCATTTATCTAAGGAAGTGTTTGCAGTCTTATATCGATCGCAAGTTAACTTAGGTTCATGAGTGCGTGACTTGATAATATTCTTTGTAAAATAAAGATTTCTAGAACCACGGGAGTCTCATCTGGGACATCCTTGAGAACAGACTTTTGACCTTGTTACTCCCACTCCAACACGTTCTACAAACTTGGATGAAATTCCATCCAACTGTGGAAAATTTCGCGAAAATTTTTGGCGATTATTTATAATCAATTCAAACTTCATATCGAAATCTTACCGAGATGGTACAATACCCGTGCGTTCGGACATTGATTCTGATGAAATTATTTTAGAATTTTCCTGTGTGCTCACAGGAAACTGGTTGATAGATTACGTTTTTCCTTTTCGGTAAACACCATATCCACCTGATTTTAGATTTTTATTGCATCAGGACAGACGATTCGAAATTCACCATATCACTGGAATAGGTTTATGGGAGAGAAACAATCGACGATTTCTATAGTTTCATAATTTTCTTATGGGGGTGTTATATTAGCATTCTCAAAAATCTGTCAAAATGTGGTTTCAGATTGACGTTAGTTTGATGTTATTGTTGACAATATTTGTCTGAATTTTCATTGATGTTATTCATTCATCTAAAACTACCCGGTTAATGCTCGTGTATTAATAACTTAACATTGCATGATCGTTGCATATTATACTATTATCGAAATAATAAATAATGATGGTTCATTGTTAGCTGTCTGGTGAATCCTCCATCAAAAAGAGATAAAGTGACTGAATATTCGATATTTTCTCTAGACCTATAGCGGGACACCTATTTGATAGTATCATTATTTGTATAAATAGATTATTTAATATTCCTTGTATTCAGATGTAGAACATGAAAATGCACTTACAAGATAACCTATCTAGCTGTCTCGAGATTCATTTGACATGACATTTATTTATTGATGATTGAGAGTTAATAAATGATTTTTCTTAGTGATTTTTAACACGAATTGAATATTGAATTGAATTATATCATATCCAAAATATCTGCACTTCTTATAAACAAATATATGGAGACAAACTTAAACAGTTAGGTATGATGAGATTAAATTGATGCTAGGATGATTTATAATTTCCTGAATATGCAAATTCGGTTGCCAAAACGCGTGTCCATGTAAGCGTAATATTTCTGTTAAGTGTTTTCTTTCTGATTTTCTGGTGCATATTTTTAAGTTCATTCGGTACTTGAGTTGGTGTTATGGTATTTAACACAAGAAATGTATTTGTAACCGCTATATAGAGATTGAAATATTGAAGATTTTCTCAAAGCAATTTTATTTATCAGTGGGAGTGTTCATGTCGATACTTCATAATTCTCGTGATTGATTTGAATGAAAAATAGCTGCTTATCACTGGTATTACTGATAATCCATCTTTATAGCTGAACAAACGCCGTTTTCAATGTCGAATTTATCATTCGTTATCCATAAATGCACAGGGACGGGTTAATACAGATGTTAAATGATACTACTACTACAGCGATTCATCAAAACATATGAGATTATTTAGTATCTGTATACCACAAAATCAATGGAATCAATTCATGAAATTCCGGTAATATTTCACTGATTCGTTGAACTTTATTGTTTGCCTCTTCAGTTTTTTATGTTATATGGAGATAAGAACATATGTAACGTAACATATTGTCAGTATAATATCGAAATTCAAACGTTCGTATCTATCTTATTCTTGAAATGATTCCAAAACTAACTCCACTATCGCATTTCGGTATTGAATATGTCATAAATAATTATAAAAAAATTCAACATCCTTATTTATTTACAAGTACACCCCTAGAGAAAATTATTATACCAGACTAAGGTTATTCTTAGAACGTGTTATTTTCATCTGTTGAAAAATACTCACTTATTGCTTTACTTTATTCAGGTAATTCCTTGTATGTATGTATGTATGTAGCATGTTAATCTTAGATTATAGAACAATCTATTATCTATCATTGTTGTTAATAGAGAAGCAGGCAGACTGGGTAAAATATATAAATTACTATTGTACAGAAAACATGTACCAGTCATTCCAAACTGTATTTCACAGCCATTTTGTCTGGAACCATAAGGTATGTCATTCATCACAGAAGAGAGCCTTTTTGATTATGATTGTGAAAGGATACTAATAATAGAAAAACAGTATGACACACATGCTCTAATACGTATGCTTTTCTGAAGGCTGCGACTAACCCAATTAACCCATTATTTGAATTAAGTGGAATATTAACTCAATTTTTCCTTTGAAACTGTTTCCGGCATGGTGGTAAAAATGTTGTACCACCCAGTCTGCCCCAGTTGATGCATGGTTGTACAACATACGTACCACCATTCTCAAATGTTTCTGTTGATGTGCTGAAGCTAAAATATTCATGTATATCACTATAATGAACTTCTTCTGGTTGACAAGGCGCAAATTTTTTTCGTGCAACCTGGGGATATTTTCCCCCAATTTTAGCGTGCAACAAAGAGTTGAGGATTATCAAATTGATGCAAAAAACGAATAAAAATCCAGGTGTTCTCTTCGAACTCCACTACATTATGTTGTTATTGTAGTTCTGCTTAACTGTGTTCAACTCATCACTGAAACCCTTTATAACATTTTGTCAATTATTAATTAATGGTTAGTTGTAACTACAGCAGCTCAGGAATATTTGGGGGTAGGATAATGTAAACAATCCGTGAACATTTTGATTTATGTTTTTCACTAATTGACAACTTTTGAAGTGATCTGCTTGATAACTGAACTGAGTTCACTTGATACTGAACTGTATATGAACCTGGTTCAAGAACTGGAACTATCCCAATCGCACCAAAATGCTATACACTTTCTTCACTCCATGCGAGTGAGCTCTGAAAGTGTCCCTCTGAATTTATAATCAAAAAAATACTTGACTATACTATAACTGCTTAATCGTATAGTGATTATTGTTATAAAAGTCCTGTTATAGACGTTTTCATGGAATATCAGGTAAAGAACAGAATGAGTTATATATTCTTTACTCATTCTTCGTGTGATATTCCACTGAATTCGCCTTGTAAAAGAACCTTGACGATAATCACTCGGCGTTAAACCCGATAAGTTCAGTCTCGTATTCCTACTAATTCGAGCGAGAGACGTCCACTATTATCTCACCACAATAAACAGAGCTCGGGTGTGTCACGGGTGAAGAATTTTTCATTAATTTAATTTCCATCCCGTTCCTTATATGGTCACAGTCTGCCCGCTTCGCTGTGAAAGTAACTCGCTGAATGCGGCACGAAATCTTCCAAGTATGGATAAAAACTGATGAATATGCTGGAACTGTGAACAGGCCACGTAAGCCTTATTGATAAATGGAGCATACCTAACGTGACCATTTATTTTTTTTGTCAATAAGTATATACTTTTCATTCTACTCATATTGCTATGTAGTATGTTTTGTCAATGAGTATATACTTTTCATTCTACTCATATTATTGCTATGTAGTATGATAAATGACCGAATATCATTATAACGGTTTATTTTTACTTACGTTAGTTATCTCTAAAGTCTGAAGTTTATTTTTATCGAAAATTATTGTTTTCTCTACTTTACAATTTTATTTATAAAAAAAATGATAAAATAAATCTGACGTTTTTATTTCACAGTTTCATAATAATTCAAGTCATTGTGAAAGGTAAGTTTGCAAAAAGGCCAATATGCATTTGTGTTTTGATAAAATGGTGGAAACGCATAATTTTTCTCAGTGATTACCCCCCCTATAAACTTGAACTGTATACGCGCCTGGTCAGAGCGGGACATCTGCGAAATTATGAAAATGTTTCACAAGTTTTTTATTATAGAAGATAAATTAACACAAAATACTCGAAGCACTAAACACAAAATAATTAAGTAGGCACGAGTTACCAAGCCCCAGTAGCGGCGTGACTCCTAGTTTGTATTTTTTTTGTATTTGTCGGCTAAACAAATCGGTTTCAGAATATCGGGTCTTGTGTTAAGATAAGAGTAGAACTCAGTACATGATTTATTTATATTCATCTTCGTAATCGAAATAGCTTTCTTTCATTACTGCAACCATAGACAATTGAAAAGTTGAATGATTGTTGGTACGAAAGGGCTGGATTAATTCAGCCCAATGGTTTCCCAACGTTCTCGGCATTCCGGCCAGAGATTTTTTCATCTGTCGCAAAGCTGGATATGCGTGAAAACTCATCATAGACTTTCGTATCTAGGTTGCTGCTAATAGACCCTTGGGTGATCAGTAAATCCAGAACTTCCTGTACCTCTCCCCACGTAGACACTTTCGTGAAATTTGCCTTTTCAAATACTTCTAGTTCTGTGTTGAATTGACACCACTGCTCCTAGTGATCTTTACTTGTTTCATAAAACTCTTTTCGCCGGAGTTTCTACATTCTGGTCAAAAGCAGCTTCTCTTCCTTGTAATTTCACAAGCAGGTTACGGACAATGTGAGGAAGGAAAATCGTATTTACTTTTAGTGCCAGGTTATCTCGAAGACTCTGCGGCCGACACATCTTGCCCTTCGATCGATTTTCAACACGGTAAAGAAAGGTAGCTGCTTGTGCGTGCAAAAAATATAACCACAATTCTGAGCTGGGATTTTAGAAACACGTCTTTGAAATATCAGGTCATTAGTCCATATTCAGGAAAAAGGTTTTCAAAGGATGAAACATTTTTATAACTCTCTGAAGTGCGGGAATTAACGGAAGCCATCTTGTTTTACTGTAGCCCAGCAGTTTGTGATACTCTTGTCTCGGTATAATCACAAAAATCTTCCGAAGTTCATGTAGAAAAAATACTTCAACTACGGAATATAATATTTTTGTCAAATTCATTAGCAAGACTGAATTTTGGAAAAAATAGAATCCTCCGTTCCCGATTCTTTAGAGCAGTGGTTCCCAACCAGTGGTCCGTGGACCACCAGTGGTCCGCAGAAGTCAAAATATGGTCCGCGAATGATTTCAAATTCAGCGGGCGCCATTTTTCATGAACTCAATATCGGAATATTTTGAGAAACATTATCTCATGTGGGATAAACTCGTTGCCCTCTGTACTGATGGTGCCCCTGCAATGTTGAGATCACGTTCCTGGCTGGCGACGTTAGTAAAACAGAAAAATCATAAGGTGATAACAACGTACTGTATCATACATCGCAAGGCGTTAGCTTCTAAGACTCTTCCTGAATGTCTTACTGATACACTGAAAATGGCCATAAAAGTTGTTAATGGTATCGAAAGCAGCGCACTAAATACACGCTTTTTTAACAAATTATTCACAGAAATGGACTCTGACCATGAAGCACTTCTCTTTCACACAGAATTTCGATGGCTATCGAAAGGTGATATGTTGGGAAGATTATATGAACTGAGAGCAGAGGTTGCGATTTTTCTGGTTGACAAAAAAATGATTGATTTGTTGAAACAGTTTACTAATCCAGCATGTCAAATTAATTTAGCTTATCCTGTGGATATTTTCACACACTTAAATCGAATATACAACTGCAAGGTTCCGGAAATAAACAATTAGAAAACATCGCAAATATATTTTATATTTTTGAAGATAAACTTCGCGCTTTTACTTGCAAACTTTAGTTGTGGTTAGGTAAAAGTGAAGAAAATAATTATTCTGCGTTTGCGACGTTAAAAGCACTTGTGGAAGACAAAAAGTATGACACTATTAAAGCAAATATACAAGAAAATATCAGGACTCATTTACAAATGTTGATGGATGAATTCAATCGTTACTGCCCAGAATATACCGCAGAAACTGAAGTTGATCATAAACTGATTCGTAACCCTTTTAGTACGGACGCTGGAGAAGTTACTGAAGAAAGACAGGAAGAACTCACTGAATTCCAAAATGACAGAAACTGCAAGGATGCTTTTGAATTGAATTCACTTTAGTCGTTTTGGTGTAAAAAGGCAATTTAAAGGCAATTTCTTATACTAAACTTCGAGAAATCGCCTTGCGCTATTTTATGATTTTTTCAGCAACTTATTTATGTGAACAAGAATTTTCTGCTTTATTGGTAATTAAGAACAAGGCGAGGAATCGTTTGAAAATAAGTGATGATTTGCGTGTAGCTTTGAGCAACTCGTGAAGACGATGCAAACTCAGAAATCACTTTGATACAAAATCACAGAAGTTTATTCAAAAAATATTATTATTTTTTTTTTGTAATATCCTATTGAGTTGCTAATTAAAGTTACGGTTTGATTATTACAGTTTATCTTCATTACCTACAATATACGTATGTATATACCACTATGTAAGTCATTCATAGTGGTCCCTGGTCCCTGCCAACAAGAATAATATAAAAGTGGTCCAGGACTGAGAAGAGGTTGGGAACCCCTGACTTTAGAGCAACAGCCACTATTCTACTTAATATTAACTTAGTATTACCTTCCCGAGTGCACCTTATTGGCCTCATCTCCGAGTCGTGTACTGTACTTTTTCTACTCCCACCATCCTGACAGCTGTGACATAATGGCTCACTTAAAAACCACGTGTATTGTAAATTAATTGCCGGCCGCCAGTGGGAGTAGAAAATAATATATTATGCAACGATCGTGTAATGATGGGTATTAATACATTAGCATAAACCGGGATACGAAACGAGCCGAAGGTCAGTTTCGTATGGTTTATGCGAGTGTATTTATAACCATTACATGAGAGTTGCATACGCTATTTCATCTACACCCAATGAATAATGAAGAACTATTAATATTATATTATTAGGTATTTATATTGAACTCAATAACAGTAGGTAATCAATCGTATTTCTTTGAAAAATTCTACAAAATTATAATTATTGGTATAACCACGGAAAATACAATGAGAAATGAAAATTAAAAAAAATGAAAAAAAACTCTCCCGAGGTCAGGAATTGAACCCGGACGTAACTGACCACTGCCGGCGCCATTGACCACTCGGACACGAGAGCTTGTATAATTTGGTTGAAAATAAAAACATATGTGTCGCATTTGTCAAATGAAAAATATAATCCTTTCGATTGTATTTTTTTCTTGTCTTACACATCTGTGGAGGGTCGCTGGTAATTCTTCTATATCACTGCTATAAGACATTTTCAAACGATTATCGAAAATTGACTAAATTCTTCAAAAGTTCAATACTTACCGATTTTGACTTGACAAACGTCAAAATGCAAAGCTTGCACATCATGCTTGATTGAAAAATAATGGGTTTCTATTGTGTGAAAATTTGTATCTTAATGAAAATCTGTATCGTAATGGATTTCGTTATCTACACCCGCCGTCTGTGGCGCTTACATTGAAAATCCGATCGAATCCGGTCTCAAGCTATCTTTTTTTTCTTTGATTTTTGATCTTCTTTTCATATCTCATCGTTTTATTTCTCGAAGTAATATATTAATTACAATTTTGTGAAATTTTTCAAAGAAATTCGTTAAATTAGTATTATTGTGTGCAATACAAATATAAATATAATATTTATAATATTTGTAGTTCTTCACTATTTATCGGGTGTAGATAAAATAGCGTATGCAAATCTCATGTAATGGTTATTAATACACTCGCATAAACCATACGAAACTCACCTTCGGCTCGTTTCGTATCCCGGTTTATGCTCATATATTAATAACCATCATTACACGATCGTTGCATAATTGATATACTATTACCTACGTAGAGGTTGAAAATATAGTACCGTAAGTACATGTGAGTTTGTACAATTCGATTTATTTCTAATGCATGCATTGGGCATACAAATAACGTTTCACAAATCTCTGTTGTGTCACGGAGATTGCTGCATGTAGGCAATGTTTGGATTAATCACTTTTCTATACGTTAGCGTGGCTATAAACACTTCGAAAATGACGATGACTATGATGAGGTTTCGAATGAAAGATGAAGAGCTTAGAAAGTTTCAAAAGTGGTCGGGAAAGTTATTTCATACCTTCTTCATCTTCTGTGAGAACAATTTGTCACTTTTCAACCTGAAAGTAGGTTAGAAACAAGCACGTTTGGGAATGATTGTGAATTTTGTTCTGGCTAAAGAATCATTTCCTGGATCCTCATGTCAAATTTGTAATTTTGGTTCACTCTAGAAAACGGAATAATATGTTCACATTTTGCATGAGGATTCCATCGTCCCGTTTTAACAAGCTAGAACGCAAGATTATCAGATATTCAATGTAAGAAACATTGTAGTAATAGTAAAGTTGGTAATTCCTTCTTTGTCAACTAAGTCGTGTCGGAACTCGCTGGATATGATTCTTCTCATATTCATAATTCAAGTGTTGGTTCTATTATAGACGGAGGATTCAAAATCATTGCATTCTCCAGTCTTACCAAATTACCAAGACCCATGGTGGGTAGAAACCGCTGTTTAATGTAATGTGTAATAATTCTGTACGTCGAATGCTAGATTTTTATCAGGGCTGCAGCCTCTCCTGCAAACAGACTAAATAGTCCAAGATCCCAGAGCAATCAGACATAACTTATTTTCACACGGATGAAACCTGAAGTTTTCAGTAGCGTCTCGTGTGCCTTGAATACCTACGCGCTTTGTGGAACTTGCCGAGTGACACCTGGGCAGGTACCAGGTGAGAAAGGTAACTAAAAATAAGAATTATTTAACTTAAATTCACATGGCTGATTTTTATATATGTCATGTAGAATATTATTTTAAAGTAATATCATAAGTGTCAGACACTTTTGATGGACCAGAGCTTTTATCAGACGCTTTTAAGCTACCCAAAAAATAAATGAACTTTACTTATTTTTACATGTCTGATTTTTTAATATGTTATTGAAGTATTTATTTAAAAGTTATATTCAATCAGTAAGACAAATTAGAGTGACCAAACATCCCCTAAGACAAAAATTATTCAGCCAGAAGTATGAGGGCGAGAGTACTATGCATGCGCTTCAGAGTGAATGAGACGTCCATAATAACTCGGTTTCCCTTCTCAAACTCACCATCTGTTTCAATCTACTGTGTATGTGCTGTTTGTGTGTAATATAACTTATAGTATACAGTATAGTCAGTGTTGTTTTTTAAGGCACAATTGTGCCAAAAGGGGCACTATGGTAAGCACTTTGAGAAATTGGTCGAAAACGGGCACAATTTTAAGATTCCGTATTTTCGTGGTTCCGTGGTCATTTTCACTTGTCTAAATTCTCACTTTTCATTTCATTTTCCTCAACAATCCTGTTTCCTGTTAGTATGAAATTTAAAAATTATGATTTCTATGCAATACATACATGATTTCTCAACGTTCAGATTGGTAAACATTAAAAAATGGAGCTTCATGTAGTATTTGATATGCAATTGATGGAATTCCGCAGGTTTCTGGGGCCAAAATTGCCTCCTTTGGGGCTTTGGACAAACCGTCTACTTTTTGCGAGGACAAACGCTAACTCGAATGTGACTCAAGTGGCAATTTTTCATATTTATTGAATATATTTATATTTTTACGATGCAGAAAAACTCAAAGTCGTCTCCACAATTTAATATTTGAAAGATGTTCAGAACGGTGATTCAGTACATGTTTCGAACCTACATGGGTTCATCATCAGCTGAATAGCACATACACAGTAGATTGAAACAGATGGTGAGTTTGAGAAGGGAAACCGAGTTATTATGGACGTCTCATTCACTCTGAAGCGCATGCATAGTACTCTCGCCCTCATACTTCTGGCTGAATAATTTTTGTCTTAGGGGATGTTTGGTCACTCTAATTTGTCTTACTGATTGAATATAACTTTTAAATAAATACTTCAAAAACATATTAAAAAATCAGACATGTAAAAATAAGTAAAGTACATTTATTTTTTGGGTAGCTTAAAAGCGTCTGATAAAAGCTCTGGTCCATCAAAAGTGTCTGACACTTATGATATTACTTTAAAATAATATTCTACAAGACATATATAAAAATCAGCCATGTGAATTTAAGTTAAATAATTCTTATTTTTAGTTACCTTTCTCACCTGGTACCTGCCCAGGTGTCACTCGGCAAGTTCCATAAAGCGCGTAGGTATTCAAGGCACACGAGACGCTACTGAAAACTACAGGTTTCATCCGTGTGAAAATAAGTTATGTCTGATTGCTCTGGGATCTTACTCTAAAAGACAAAACCTCGTTTGTGACGGGTTGATTGTGATAGTTTCGCTATACGTTTTTCCAGTCGTTAAAGCCCTTCATCTGCTATTTAAAAGATAGAACAAAAAAATTATTCTTTGTTTGCTCATCACTTTTTTATACAAACTTTCACAAGTAGATTGATTGGAAGAAGATGGTCATGAAATAGCGGGTTCAATTTATACAACCGCCCTTCGAGCTTTTTTCCTAGAGAATCTTCTAGATTTCAAAGTCCATCCTAGAACTCTTCCTGTGTGCTAATTCGTTGAAGTAGGGATAATGTTTTGAAACAAAACTGTACTCTTTGGAGAAATGATGAACCTCGGGAAAAGGATATAATTTTAACTGAACATGTTTTGAATGACATACTTCTGCGGATGTTTGAGACAGTTCGATTTCATAATTGTAATGAAAAAATGAATTTATTATCTTGAAATATTTGATGCTCACTATTACAGGGGGTCGATTTTTGACCAATGCCGTTATTTAGCGAATACGCTATCACTAAGTTAGGAAAGATTTGATGGGCTACGCCTTAGCTATAGCGTATGCGTTATCGTAACAAAGACCGTGAAAAATCGAGCCCCAGCCCTAAAATTTTCGATATATGTCAAGATAAGTGATTTATCGATCGAAACCTGGTCTGTTTTTTCGATGATGAACTAAGTAAACTGATTTGAAAATTTCCACTGATATCGACTAGATCTATAAATGACGCCATCGACTTATTGAAAGTAATATTTTGATAAGAATAATGTATGAAAATTTTCGAAGATAATCTCCTTATCAATTCCATAAGTACGTTTTGAGGGCTTTTAATAATAACCAATTGAAAACTTTTCAGGATCAGTTACCCTAACATCAAACTGATATATCACTTGCACTCGACTCGCATTTCGTTAGGTTAGCATCTTCAGAAGAAAATATCACTAAATTGTTGTTGTTCTAAAATTGTTCGTTCCGTTAACCAGCTGACGAACGTCAACCCTCAGAAGTCGAAACTTGTGCGAGCAATGGATCAACGAGGCCTTACCTTTTAACGTGCGATTACCCAGCACTAAATCTATTTGATCTTTTGCCGACAAGGCAAGGACTCCGTCTTCTGATTATACAAACTAAATATCTCAATATCAGGCTTAAGAGCAGGCTAGATTACTTTCACTAAGTCTACGATTATCATCAAAAGCGTGCTGGAAGATACCGGTGACACTGGACTGTTCAGTCCTTTCGTATCTAATGTGAGCATAATGTTCCTTGACGCAGGTTTTTGTAGGTTGTCGACTTCGGCCAATGTAGGTTTTGTTGCAAAAAAGTAAATAATGAGATGTCTATGAAAGTTGCAACGGTGACAAGTTACATGTGATTCTCAGAGATCACAAAAAAATTTCACTTGTATTTTTGAATTGTACTTTCAAGAACCGAGAAATGATTCTTCTTGCAGTAGAAAAGTATTTAATATTCACCTAATCGTCGCCTCCGAGTGTAACATTTCTAGTAATGTTATATTGACAGGAACAGGAAACTATGAATACCTATATATTCAAACGGTTGCTCTATGATGGCAATACATTTTCCTTTCCTGCATCTGATTTCTCACCAATATCCTAATCAGTTCTACTTTCTGTCATCAATCGAATATTGAACTATTTTGACTATTTTTCAACAAGCTTTGCGTTACAAGCTACTAATAATTCAGAGCATACTAGAAAGAGTCATTTCTATTTCCAAAACGATATTTCCAGAAACCAGAAATAAAAGTAGCATTTTCCCCTCTTTAGTTAGGGAGATAGGTACTTCCCCAACTAGTTTGGGAAGAATCACATCGTCCTTGTTATTGTAAGTAAAGCATTTCAAACAAATTGAGTCCCCTCAACATCAGCAATTACTCGAATCTTCATGTAAATATTAATATAAATAAGAATTAAAATGTTTCTGTTAGTACGTGTCTTCTGTTTTTTCCGGACTTGCTACGTAAATTACTATTGTACTAATGATGAACCATTTATCAACCTCGGCCAAAAAACTCATCTGCGCCTGTTATATGCTCAATTGCGGTAATAACTATTACTACTACTGAGTGGTGTGGATAGTAAACACGGTTGTTTTTTTTCTTCAAATGACAGCTGCAAATAATCCTCACTGTGAACATAACAATAAGAGTTTGTGTTGTGTGCCGTATTGCGAAAGAGTTTTATGAAGAGCAGAAACGGCTCTTGCATTCTTCTTCGAAATGACACCTTTCAAACAACCGCTCGTCATTTCACACCTCGTTGAATACGTCGATTATAATTCTCGAAAGGTTCACTTCCTATTTCTAACTCGGACACCAAGGGAAGTCCTGCCGTGTCCTGTCGTTTGCATACTTATTAGACGTGACTTGAATGTTGATTGAAGTAAGTTGTGTTGTTAACAAGATGTACCATTTCGATCGTATCCTTTGTCAGTTCTTTTAATACGGTAATTTGTAATCACCTCGTTTCTATTATTTGTGACCGTGAGCGTGTTTCATGATCGCACCAAAATACTGCTCCGAACATAATACGGAAGTACTAGAATGCGTTTTTGAAAACTCTTATACGAAAGAGTATGCCAACATTTATAGTCACAGTGAAAACCAGCCAGTCAAAAACTTCAAGAGAGGTGTCACAATTTCAAGATAATATTTATATCTTTTTCCCATCTATTTGGCATTGATTCTCCTTGGCATGGGAGAAGCATGAGAAACAAAAAAAAAATAATAATCTGTGCAGCGTTAGACAACAAGCTAAAACGAAAGATAAGAGAAAAAGTGGATGAAAACGACAACTGTAGTATATTCTCATTTTGTAGTTTTGAAAATTCAGGTATTATGATCATAACAGGGGTAAAAAGTTGAAGAATGAGAACTCAGATATGCATTCTAGACTGGGACATAGTTAAAGGAGAAATCAAATATAAGGTACATTAATGATTCATTCTCGGGAAAGATCCATTTGTATAGTAGAGCAATGACCGAATCCCTAATTTACCAGACAAATATATTAGTTAAAGCAGTGGTGGGGGTTCGAAAAGGTCAAATTTAGTGTTTTTTTCCATTCTCATGAATTGAATATTTTTTTGGAAAAGGTAATTCTCCATTCCTGGTTTTTGAATTACTCCTTTGACGGAGGCTGGACAAAAAACATTTGAATATATCATTATTTTCCAGTGACGTACATGGTATTAACATTGAATTACATTTCTTCAAATAATCCAAATAATTGCAAGGGTTACTCCAAAAAAAATCACTATAAATACATAAATAATCATATTGAATTTTTCATATCTATGTGGTAAAAGATAAACTATCAAATCTTCTACATTTAAAAATCATTGAATGTTTCAAAATCACGATGAGGCTTCTGAATCGTCGTCAATCGTTCCACCCTTGGCAGTATCGACACGGATGACCCGACGAGTGCAGAATTCTCACCCCTTTGTTGTGATCTTGGAGACCTGTCGAACCTCTCTTGCTCAGGGATCTTTTCTCAATAAAACAGCTGAACTCTGGAACTCCTTGTCGAGGAAGGTTTTTTCTGAGGATAACAAACTTTAAAAATTCAAAATGAATGTTAATTCGAATCTTCTGTCCCTTGATTCACGCGGTGTTCTTTGAACCTTACGTGTGAATACTTATATACAAAAAAATACAATGTAAACAGCCTATTGAACCTGTTTTCAGTTTGATCTTGATTAGCTGTGATCAAATAAATGACCTCAAATCAACTAATTTAGCGGATTTCTAGTTGAACAAAAAGTTTCCGTTCAAACTGTCACCTCGAAATAGTTGAGAAGTTATGCGAATTATGAAAAATACTCAGACTGTTTAGATGGGATTTTACTATGAGTAATTAGGTTTAGAAAAGTGCGAAACTTATTTCGCTATACCATAGATAGATCCTTCAAAATAAAATTCGAAAACTACAAAGTATGACCTATTTAATCGCCCAACACTGTTTTATGCCCTTTACCCAGCCTGGCAATTTTTTCGTAGCTATATTTTTTCCTTTTGTGATTGTGAGTTCAATCGAATAATTCGAAAAAATGTGAATAATCAGTGAGTATAAAGCAGAGGTACAAGTACGGACTGAGAATTTTCGGGTCTAGTACTCATCAACAAAGATATTTTTCATGATATTTTTCGAAATTATTCTTGCTGCTGTTAATTGTTTTCATTTGCTTGCGCTATTTTCTATGTGGCAGAACGATAACGGAGCCCACTGAGAAACACCACTCGGGTGTTCAAGAAAGATTATTTGTGAATGAAAGGGGGCCTGAAAACCGAAAGTTTAATTTTTTGCCGACTAGAGACGTTCCGAAGAAGTTTCGAATATTTTCATGACTGCAGTGGTGGGTTACTGAGGAAACGAAATAAAAATTGGGCTATATTGCTTTCGGCTTGCAGATGAGGGCAGTAGCCTGGCGGCCCCTCCTTGTGCACGTTAGTGTTGTAGATTCCATGAATTCGCATAATGAAAGAACGGCATAAAACACAGGTTTATGAACTAGGAATTTCTGCATATATCATAAATACTGTAAATACATAAAGTTATCGTGTATGTAATTAGTCTATCATTAACCAACTAACGTGAAAACGCAATTAAAGCTATACGCTCAAGATACTACTGCGGATCAGTCGGAGTTATTAACGTGTTTCGAATTCCTCCTCGCCAAAGGAATGTCTACAACTCTACAATTCACTTCTTTGTTGCCGTCTTGGGGGCTCTCAAAGGATTATCCGAGTGTTTCCGAATGTCGCCATTGTTCCTGTTTCTTCGAGCGAAACGCCCTAGTCACCCTCTCTGTATTCAAGTGGCGTAGTAGTCCGGTTTGAGAATGATGAGAAGAAATTTTGTAAAAAGACCTAAAGCATATAAGTATAGTGTTCTGTGAACAAGACAATCGAAGCTGCCGAAAGCTCTCACAGAGAGCACATACCTTCATTTAATTTACAAACATTCGAAAATATGTCCTTTTCCTTGCCTTTTTTGAGGGTGGAAAGTGATCAACTGTTAATGGAGAAGAGGTCGACAATTGAACTATTCTACTAACTCACGATTGGCACCCCTACAACCTCCTGTTTTTCTGTTATTTCTGCTGTTTGAATGTCACTTTCTGGTGGTGGATAGATTCTTTCTCGTAGTTTCTTTGGGTTCTTAACCTACCATAATTTGAAAAATAAGAATTAATATTGGATGCTATCTATACAAGTTCAGAAGGGTAGATTTTTAATACAACTCGATAAGTTACGTCATTAATTGAAAAAACAGTTCCTTCTGAATAGAACAAGTTCAATCTGCTCATTGGAATCTAGGAAGATCCTCTGCTAACGCATACATGCCAACTTAGTTTTAGAAAACTCTGACACTATTATAAAACTCACCTTATCCCAGCCTCGATATCAGTACTAAACGGGCAGTTCCTCCCTTGATAACATCCAATCTCTCCAATAACTGCGTCTTGACAGCATGGTTTAACAGCCATTTTGTGAAACAGCATTTACCTTTCCCTTTTTGACGTCGTCGGTTACAACGCTCAACAAAATTATATTATGGTACTTGCCATATTCACTTCTATTGACGAAAATACTCTCATATTTCTATAATTACTCTTAACAAGGATGATTTAGAGCAGTGCTTTTCAAACTTTTTGAATACACGACCCCTTTCAAGGATAAAAATTTCTGGCGACCCCCTTGGGCCATAGAAAGACAAAAAATTGTAATGTAATTAAAAGACTACATTTAATTTGTGACTTTCTATATCAGTATCGCGGAAGAAATTTTATTTTGCAAACCGCTTTCAGCAAACACTTCTGGACAGTGTTTGTATGATTTGTTTATCGGAAGTTCTCGCGACTATGACATTGATTGGAAAAAAATGTATCGCTGTTTGTAGCGATGGTGCTAAAAGTTTGACTGCAAAAATAGCGGACTTGTTGCGAAATTAAAATTTGTAATGCCAAACGTATCATAGACACACTCTTTTCTACATCGACAAGCTCTAGCTGCTAAGCTTTGTGAATTCCATCAAGGGTAAAGCTTTGCAAACAAGACTATTCCGAATCGTTTGTGAACGATTGGTGCACTTCATCACAATCTCCTTTACAGAGGTCAGGTGTCTATCCAAAGGAAAGGTATTGACAAGAGTTCTAGAACTTGAAGCTGAATTGTTAATGTTCCTGCAAGATGCTGAATCTGAGTATGCTTGTCACTTTTCTGACCCTGGTTGGCTTCTGAAATTATCATTTCTGTCAGATTTTTTCAATCATCTCAATAATTCGAACAAGAATCTCCAAGGTAGAGATGAAAATATTATGACAGCGAAAGATAAACTGAAAACATTTTATGCAAAACTTCATTTATGGTCAACCTCTCTGCAAAACAATATATTCGATTCATTTCCATGTCTTCAGAAAACTGTTCAAGATAATGCAACAGATCAATCGCTTGTGGTCGGAGCTCACATTCCCTGCATGGTAGAGAGCATACATAATCTGCAAGAGTAACTATTAATATATTTTCCAGACTTGCACTCTGAAGCTGACAATGGTCGCGGATGAATTCTGAACCCTTTCTTGGTTAAGTCATCAGAACCGGCTGATCTCACTACAAATTTGAAAGAAAATCTTATAGATTTAGGTGCTGACGGCATGCTCAAAATGGAATTTTATTCACAAACTGTTGACTTTTTTTGGATGAAAAGGAAACAAGAATATCCCGAGCTGGCAAGGGGAGCTCTTAAATTATTAGTGCCATTCGCAACTTCATACTTATGTGAACTAACGTTCTCTTCAATGGTGGACATCAAAACTAAAAAAAGGAACGGGCTCCAATCAGAAAACAATTCGATTGTGAAAATTTCAAAAAATAGCAGCACGATTTGACATCTTTTTGAAAAATACACAAGCTCATCCTTCTCACTGAAATTGCGTTTCACTGTATTTAGTGAATCATGTAGAACCTTAACTTATTTTCTTTTGCCGGCGACCCCCCGAGTAAAGGTCCGCGACCCCCTTGGGGGTCGCGACCCACAGATTGAAAAACACTGATTTAGAGCGATCCCTCGTGAATCGTATCTAAATGAATTCAGTCGGTATGATTGGCATGCCAAGCACACTCATTTCAAGCAAAATGAATGCAAAACATTTTTTCACCTCTGCATAAGTGACGATTTACAGAGAATGACAATGGTAACATCTGTTGGGAGCTTGATGTAGTGATGGCTACTCGAACTCATAATTTACCCTGTAAATACTCACTTTTTTTTTATTATGTTTTTGAAAGGTGGTGAATAGAAAAGTATAAAATCTTCGGTAAAATTCAGCATTTCCCTCCGGAAAATGTCTTCTTTCGAGATAGTGTCCTCTCTAGAAAAAAATAAACGCGGTATGTGATATAGTATTGCTAAAGCTCTGCAAAAAAATTCAGCTAATTTTCTCCTCCCACGAGAAAAATTGCCAACTTTGGATATCTCTGCTGGGAATTTGATTCTTGTAACATAGGAGGAGCGCTTCTAGACCAGCATATGTATCAACACTTCCACCCCTCAAATCACGTTTCATAAACTTGTCTGTATATATTTTTTTGGTTTTTGATTTCAATAATAACTATATACATTTACGGTTAGAGTAAAATTCCCTAGGCAATTCGGAATATCTAGTTGTTGATCGGTCTGCATAGAGAAATTTACTTGCATTGCCTCTTTTATTAGAAAAAAATGATTCAATTTTTAAAAATATTCAATTGATTGCGTATGTCTATTCCGATAACACACCTTAATTTTTCATTACGTTTGAGTTTGAGAAGATTAACTTTGAGATAAGAGAACGATACAAATCTATATTTATGATTCTCAACCTCGCCTTTCTTCAATTCTCGTTGTGGTATTCATTTCCCTAACACCTGTTAACAACGTAGTTTGTACTCAACTAACTGGATCAATATGGTGAGTGTTTGTATTATAATGGAAATAAATCATAAAATCTCCAGTATGTTCAAAAATGATAAAAACCAGTCAAACATTTGTTACTTGAATAGAAAAATCAAGTATCAAGATTCAAGTTCAACCCCATTATCTTCTGAACATTATAGGATATGGCCTCTGAAGTAGCCGATGAAATAATAAGTTCGTTATTATATCATGAAAATGAATTCAGAAATGCAGAATTAGGTTTATGTCTCAAATTCCACCTTCGTTATGGTAGGGCAATATATCAATTAACCTCAATGGCGATTTGAAGTATGTGTTTAATTTAGGAAGAACAGTTTCTACTTCTATTGTAGCACTATGCCCAAACTACCTTTCAAGGATATCAATGAATTCTGCAAGTATGTTTCATTTGGTTCGACCCATTTTTGGAGATCTCCATATTCTAGTGATTTGAAATATAGATATGTTTATACAATCATATATAGAAACTCATTGGGATTCATTCGGAATGAAAAAAGTGGGGCTATTTTAAAACAAAAGTTGGAAGATATCTTGGATAATGTGAGAGAACATTACAGGAAAAACGTACGACTTGATTAAAACTCTTTTTTGTTTCATAACTTATTTCTTTCAAAAATATATTGCGTGTTAACTGCATTCTGGTTCAATTTGTAGTTTAATTTTTCCACCGTGAACCATTTCTTCTTTCATCAAGATCTCGTAATGTCTCTACTTAGTTTGTGTGATGACAAAATATTCATTCTGTTCATGTTGTTTCAGGTTAACGCCAAATACAGCGAAGATTTAGCAAGAGAATGTCTCGAATGGATTGTGACCATCACTAACGATCAAATTTCCACCAATGGCGATATGGATAACTTCTACGAAGTTTTGAAAGATGGAACGTTGTTGTGCAAGTAAGTTTGGAATAACGTTTTGACATCGAATACTTAGGGGGTTGACAATAATGAATTGAATCCTTGGTCGTCGGATGATGTTTTGCTACTAGAACTGTACTATGCATTAGTACAGAGCTTGTTATCATATGGTATTTTAGGCTGGGGCGGAGTTACGGACAACCACTTAGAAAAAGTTCACGTTGTTCAAAAATGGATTTTGAGAATTATTTTCAGAAAAGATATCAGATATCCTAGTGATGCACTATATGAAAACAGTCGAATATATGATACGAGGCAATTATTCGCATATAAAATTTTAATCAATATACATAAAGGAAAGATCCCAATACAGTCAATTAACCACGGATATGATACTAGGAATAAACATTTCAAAACGACCTTAGATAAATGTGATAAAGCTATTGGTCAGCACAGCTGTCAGTACATAAGTACAAAATTATATAATTACCTACCCAGAGACTTGAAAAATTTAAGAAATTTTAATCAATATAAGAAATCAGTTAAAGAATGGCTGTTGTCAGAAGACCGTAGAGTATACCATAATATGATAAATACATATTTAACATTTTAAATCTGAATTGATGTTGACAATCCACTCAATGTATGATACTTCCTTACCGATATGTGATATTTAGCTACCCGGATTGAAATATTTCTTCCGCTGGATTGTGATATGTATGTATGTATTTTTACTTCTAACTGTGAAATTCTATATTTTACCTATAATTTTTAAATTTTATATGTACTACCAATTATTGTATAATTGAATTTTTTACTTTTTTTACAATTTTTTACTATTTTTAAATTTTAGCTTTTAAATAGTTTTTAGTTTTAACATGTTCAAACTCCATTGTGAGTACCACGTACAAGCTGATTCCTCAAATCAGCTTCTGTGGGAATGAACAGTTTATTTACAGACAAATTCTAGAATATTTTTGTAACTAATTTGTAACTATTCTGTGAATAAACATATATTATATTATTATTATAGATGAACGATCTCTGGAAATCCCCCGCCCCCCTGGCCACGATATTATTGTTATTATTATTGTACTTTTCGTGCGCCCCCGGTGTTTCTTATATCCAAACAAATACTCTGAATTCATCAATAATTCAGTAGTTAACAAAAGACGCCAATTTCTGGCTGAATCAATGTCTGCCAAACCTGCAAAATTCATTGAACAGATATGTATGACTCATCATCACTGCATTCAATCGGTATACTGGAAATAAGTATCTCGTCATTATTCAAGGTTGTGATTAGTTCATCTGAGAAGGCCACCTAGGTGTTCCTAGGTAAACACCCACGAGATATGTTATTCTTTTATATTTAACGTTCTGAACTCTTTTAGAATTCTGACACTGGTTATTATAATAATTATTGAAGAAGCTTCACTGAATTTGCAAATGACAATGTTTTCAACGTGTACACTTCGATGTATAGAAGATGATGTTCTGGAAGAAACCGTCCATTAAAATACTGAGGAAATTAGGAAGACTGAAAAATGGGCCCATGTTGTCCGAATTACACATGGGGTCCTGAAATATTGAAATGGATTAGGTGTGTCTGAAATGGTGTCTTAAGGTAAGCGTCCATAGGTACGCATCGTACGTATCGCACGGATCGTATAAAACGGATCGATTTGTGGTAGTGCATCCACTGTATCCGTAGCGATCGGATTGCCGATGCGACGGTCGGCTTTCAAGTAACATTCGCATTTTCGTAGTGAGTAGACGATTTCATCGGCATTACCGACGGACCGATACGTCCGCTGCCGGTCAGTGGACGCATATCTATAACTTACTATACTAATGATTCTAAAATCCGTTTCGTACGATCCGTACGATACGTACGATGCGTACCTATGGACGCTTACCTTTATTCGACAATGAGATATGACACTTCTCGCGAAAACAAAAATGCCATTTTTATATTATTATTTTTTATATTAGCAACTACACCTTTGCCTATATGGCGTGTCGAGTCCATTTTCACTTGATTCGAAACACATACAAATTGTATCGAAGAGATTGGATTGATTTTGGAGGGACCAAATCCGTTTCATGAAGCCAATTGTCGCCTTGGTGCACTATTTATTGTCATTGCCCTGGATACTATCATTAAAATTCTGCTATGAAGTATCTCACTACCCATTCTAAGCTGGATTTGCTTTTTTTTCTGATTTTGCTCCCCCCTTCCAAACTATCTCTCTATAGAGTGCGCTAGTGCTGAACACTCTCACCAGATCAGAATTTGTGCAGATATTTCTCTAGGCTTTTACCGCCACCTCGTTGTCAGAGTAGATCCAGATGATTACAACATACCTATTCCCAAAAGCTCCTCAGCGTATGCTTGAATTGCCAACAATTCCGCCTTGAAAACAGAAGGATATTTTTACAACTTAGTGCAGAAGCTGTTATGGTACCTAGGCTTACAGAAATCAGCTCCTATGATGAATAAATGGGATATCGAACTCAAAAAAATTGCTTTCCTCTGAAAAAACTAGCCATTCAGAGTGCATATATGAATAGATGATAGACCTTTTTCACCATACCAAACAGTTGGCAGTCATGACTGAAATCAACATTCAGCTTTTTGATAAATTGATGAATGTAGAGATTATCATGTGGTAGAAGATGGTCATGAAAATTTATAAATAAAACTTCCTACGTGGTTTTTATGCCACTTATTAACTAACGTAACTGCAGTTTCATCCTATACGAACAAACGAATACTATAATAGTATTTTATGCAACGATCATGTAATGATGGTTATGAATACACGAGCATCAACCGGGATACGAATCGAGCCGAAGGTGATTTTCGTATGGTTGATGCGAGTGTATTAATAACCATTACATGAGAGTTGCATACGCTATTTTATCTATACTGAGTGAAGAACTACAAATGTTATATTTATTTCACACAATAATACTTATTAAACGAATTTCTTTGAAAAATTTTACAAAATCGTAATTAATGCTATTACTTCGAGAATTAAAGAGAAGATCAAAAATCAAGAAAAAAAGATTACTCGAGGCCGGAATCGAACCCATGTCTCTTCCAACTAGTTCAACTAGCTCAACTAGCCACTATAATCTTTGCGCCTTAGACCGCTCGCCTACGGAGAGCTCAGAATATTTGATTGAAAAATAAAGAAACAAATCATGCATTTGTGAATTGAAAAATTTAATCATTCTAAGTGTATTTCTGCCGGTGAAGGTTTCGAAGGTGATTCTCCCATATCGCTGGTATCAGACATTTTGTTACGATTATCGAGGTTTGGCTATATTCTTCAACAATTCAATACCTATACCGATTTTGACTTGACAAACGTCAAATGCAGAGCATGCACAACCTGCTTGATTGAAAAATAATGGGTTTCTATTGGTTGAAAATCTGTATCGTAATGGATTTCATTATAAAACGGGTTGTGGGCATATAAGTGTATTATTAGAGTACGGTTGTAGATAATAGTATATTATGCAATGATCATGAAATAATGATTATTAATACACGAATATTAACCGGGATACGAAACGAGCCGAAGGTTAGTTTTGTATTGTTTATGCGAGTCTATTAATAGCTATTACATGATAGTTGCATGCGATATTTTTCATGCACCCAATAAATGATAAAGTACTATAAATAATATTAATATTAACATTTCATTATTGCTAGTCTCAATACAGTTCAATTTCGTTTTGGAAATGCTGATATTATTTATTTTCAATGCAGGCTTCCGCCACTGAATTGGATTTCCAATCCGTTTCATAATAGATATCATAATGAAACGGATTATGAGCACATTATTATAGTTTTCGTTTAATAATTTCCTTTAGTAAGGAACTACAGTAACGTTATGAATATAAGTGGTATGAAAACATAGAAAGCTTTATTTCTCAATTTTCATGATTCAGCTTCTTCCTTCTGATGAGTTTTCATAGTCCAGCGTGATGCGATATGTCCTCTGCGGAATCAGCAAGGGATATAGTTATTCTTTGATGAATATCTGTCTGCAGTATCTAGTTCGAAATTCTCAAAGATATGAGATTTGTTTTTTTAATTATACTCTTAAATCCTTACCACATAAAATGCTGTCATGCATTCAAACTCCGTTAATGTAGCGTTTTTCTGCCGCGGTTGGTAACAGTGAACTGCGATTCGATTGGCTTGTGAGTCACACTTCCTTTTATGTTAGTATAATTCCTTACGAGTACGAGAATAAGCCATGACATCATTATTGGTTTGGTAACGGATAACGAACAACATTTCACTTGAACTTTCGATTCTGTCATATCTGTTTGCAATTGATGATAAGTCGCAAACGAACCTCAGATTTTATTAATAGGTATGACTGTGTCGCGTCTTCAGCTGTCGGTGCCGACTCCAGATTAATTTGCGAATACCTATATGGACAATATATCATATTCTAAACTCCAGATCAAATTCTAAATATTTTCTCTCGAGTTCTTCAAAATACTTTCGAATGTTTCATCAGGGTTATAACACCCTCTGATAAGCAGATCATTAAAATATTCAAGCACGATTTTCACTTATTTTTTTGCATGTTGAATAGGTTAATTTTGTTCGTGAAGATTTTCAGGGAAGCTTTATTTGAATACATAAACATCATCAATAATAGATAAATATCGAACTTTACTACCCCTAAAATACTAGAGCGCTTCTCCAATATCAAACCACTGTTTTTCACTAGCCAAATATGAGTAGCACTCGACATTGTTCTGAAATTATCTGAAAGCAAGAGAGAGAAGAAGTTTCTGTCAGCTTCGACTTTTGGAAGATTCAGTTAACTACAGAAATATACCCTTTTGACAGAAAGTTCAACACATATTCCTTTTCAAAATGAGGATTTCCTTCAGAAAAGGTGCTTTGTGTGGCGAACAAAGAAATGGATGACCCTCATATGTGACTTGGTTGGTACAGAGTTATTCTCGATATAAAATAATTATGATTGATTTATTTTTTCAATGATAGTATATTATAGGTACCACGAGTCAATGATGATAGCTATTATTCTCGAGGAATTTTTACGAACCGAGCCGCGTTAGCGGCGAGGGAGTAATGTTATAAGAGAATAATAGTCATTATTGCG
Source organism: Zygogramma bicolorata (assembly GCA_032362365.1). Lineage (NCBI taxonomy): Eukaryota > Metazoa > Arthropoda > Insecta > Coleoptera > Chrysomelidae > Zygogramma > Zygogramma bicolorata. The sequence continues at coordinate 427,196 of JAVJAQ010005047.1, forward strand.
AGTAGTATACTGTACTTTATTTACGACTAATTTATTTATAATAAATAAATGACTTTTCAGTTTCATTCATCTCAATACGAATACAGAAATACCCAACGCGTTTGACACTGACACTTTGTAATTTGGTTATATCGTTTCCATGGTAATATTCAATTCAAGAAATTTTATGATAGGACTACAAGAGGAAATAGAGACTATTACTATTGATCCCTTGCCATTATTCCCCAATGAATAATATATATCATTATACTGCAAAAACCATAAGTATAATACATTATGTATTAGTCTTAAATGAAGGCATAAATATTGATTTTAGCCACCTATATAATAAAATTATAAATGAGTGAAATGTAAAAATTCCTGCTATGCTTTTTTCGAAGTATTGAAATAATCTATATAACACGTATCGATATTGCAACTGCTTCCACCACTTTAGTAATTATCATTCGTAATTTAAGAGCCATCAATGGCTTCACAACAGATGGCACGCTAATTAGTAGATGACGAATTGTTTGATGAACTTCCTGTTTTTAATTGTGCTTTTATGGCAAGTGGTGTTGCCTATTCCCGAGGAAATACGTTCAGCCAATTCAGCTCATATTTTTATGTTAATGTACAAATAATTTCGAAGGAACAACACGAAAGAATTAAAGAAAACATGATACTGACATCGAAATATATAAAACTAGTGGATGTAATCATTGTTTGAAAACTGGGTTGAATCCGTTTATCGGGCCCACTAAGATAAAAAACGGTTTGCGGGAACTTACGTATTTTGGCCTCCTGAACAAAAAATTCACATGAAATTTTCGGCACTCTCAATTAGTTTCGGAGATACGGGCCAATTTTTGGGTGAAAAGTGGGATTTTCTAGTACACGTTTCTGTGTCAAAATAACACTCGAAATGCCCCTTTCTTCTTCATCAGCATTCATCTTTCGTTTCACATATTTACTTTTACTATCGAAAACCCTACTTTTTAACAAAAAATTCACTTTTTTCAACATCCACAGCATATGACAGCTGAGGTGAACAGATACCGGCACAGGAATATTAGTCAAGTGCCGGGATCTGTTGTTATTTCAGACTGCTGAAGAAAGGGTGCATTTTTTTTAAGTGGTGTTTCCAATTGAGAAAATGTGTAAAACAGATGATTAAGGATGTGTACATTGTGCTGATGGAAAACAAGGAGGCATTTCGAGTATCACTTGGCCGCAGAAACGTGTACGAGAAAATACCATTTTCACCCAAAAACTGGCCCGTCACTCCAAAACTAATTGAGAGCGCCAAAAATTTTATCTGAAATTTTCGTTCAGGCGGTCAAAATACATAAGTTCCCGCAAACCGTTTTTTTTATCTTAGTGTGCCCGATAAACGGAATTTCACCGAAACTTGTTCCTAACAAATCTATTGTGTAGAATGCCTCGTTGAATCACAAATGTTGACATTCCAGGCAAAATTTCTTGAAAAAAGGCTTACCATATATTCTTACAGTTGTTGGTACATAATTGATTGAAAACACATTGTTTATTTGCGATAGTCCATAAATCTAACTTTTCCTTTGATTTCTTCGGCAATAATTCTAATGAAGCAGTATTCACTGGAGGAGTCCCAGGAATGAAAATTTCATCATCACTCATCATTTCACAATTCAACCTTTATACGCTTCCTCAGTAACCCAAGTAATTTCAATACGAATTATTCGCGATTTTTCAAAATCAATTAATATCTGTCGAATTTCAAACGATTTGCGGAAAAAAATGCAATGACCCCAGTCACATCATCAGAACATCATCAGAGGCCCTACCAACATTTTTCTATCCAACATCAATATGATGATGGTGAATAATGATTTCATTATTCACTAGTGATGAATGGATATCGTAATGCGTGAAGAAACACATGCATTATGGATATTTCATATAATAGTCGTGGACAGATGATAGACAAGGGTTCGAATCCCGCTTGAGGAAGTTTATTTTTCTTGAATACTGATTTGCCCGAATGCCGCAAAATATTTCATTCGATTTGTTTATATTATTATAGCTAGACTTGAGATGTCTAGAAACCCTGGTGTAGGGATTTATACCTGGGAAAGTTTGGGGTCTAAGAGGCGACACATGCCTACTATGATAATAAGCATCATGGCTTTTCGACATCAAATCAGTTCAGATGGCGTGTGCAACGAAAAGAGTTACAAATTTCCTAGGAAATGTATAAACGGCCGACCTGACGGCTGGCTATACTTTTACTTTTGGACGCTGACTGATCAACAGCCTATATTATTCGTTTAGAATACTGGCCAAATTCCCTATAATTGTGTTCCTTTCATTCGATTTTCTTTTTTATGAGTTTGACATTAGATTTTGCTCATTTTGTTGACTGCTCGAATCAAAGAATATAGTTTGTCGATCGATCGGTTGACTATGCACTTCCAATTAGCGTCAACTAGCGATGAAATTGAGAAACACACCACGATACGTAAAAATTACACTAATGACTGGCTGAATGCGCCTTGGAGGAAGCAAAGGCCAATAACATAGAGAGAGAGACACTAATGACAGAAAAGTGTCGCCATAAAATTCTAAACAATATCGCATCAGTCCCAGCACCATCCTTCTAGACATCTTAGCTAGACTACATTAACAACTCATTTTCATATTCATGTTGACTGAAAGATTCATTTTTAATTTTCGTCATTGAAGTTATATAATTGATCGAATGCAGTGACTACAATGGCCATTAAACTTCAACATTATCGAGGTAAAATCCTTTCTGAGCAGGTGCAGTTCAACGTGTTATATAAGCTCATAAAAAAACGTGTAAAAATGGGAGAAGCTGTTTTTGAATAAAGCAACTGGTGCCAATGGAAACTGTGGCGTGGGTGTAAAATCTATGCTGGTCAGAATTCATTACAAAGATATATTTGATGACATGTATACCTTTTCCCATGTATGTACTAGTCGAACGACTGACTGATATACGTTTTCTCATTCTTTTTCGAATGTGAGTTATTACACATTTCAGAAAACTTCTACAGAAAAACTTTATTTTTTAATTGATTTCGTTATTTTGTTTCCAGTGGGAAAAATGTATGTCAATGTGATTGTCTTGTTATTATCAAGAATTTTCAAACCAGAACTTGTATGAAAGTATTTGAAGTGAGAAATAGTTACATGAAAAAGAATATTGTTTCTAAATCAAAAATCGAAGGAAGTCCCGAAAAACTGGCACAATTATCCGGAAGATAAAAATATTCATATCTACGCAGCTTCCTCATCTCGTTATGAAAACCCACTCTTTCAACCTGACAAATTAACGGTTCAGTCTTCGTAAATTGTCATTCTTTCTCTTGGAATGCGAGAAAAGAACTGCTGTATACAAAGCCTTTTAGGCTTCTTATATTTCGTTCCGTCATTTATTAATAGGCTGTTGATCCCGTACTTCAAACCTTCTCCGTTTTCAACCCTGAAATAACAGTATGATTCAACAGGAAGTAATAAAATGAAAAACTGTAGAAGAGAAACTAAGGGTCAGTATTTTATTGCGAAGAAATCCATTGTTATCACATAGATCACAAGATATATAATAGTCTTCGAATTTCGAAAACAAAACGATGACTCGTCAGTTGATTTCAACAACTTTTCCACATGAAACTCCTAAAATTAATCAAGCAAGTACCCCTATTCACTTGTGGACTTCTAATTGGGTCTAGAATATTGTGATGATTCAAAACAACTTGTAGAAAGTGTTTCTACTCTCAAACTACGTATAGCAACTGAAAGGACGGTGGGAAATTTTTCGTCTAGATTCTTTATGATTCTATCATCATCACGACTCGACTTTTTCCCTCTATAATCTCCCTGAAATAATAATTGTTTCGCGATCGCTTCTTGTATGGTACACGACCTGTTGTTCTGCTCCGAAACTGTGAAGGAAATTTTGAATTTTTTGTGATAGCTTACGTTTTTCTAACGCGTATTTCCTTTTTTTATAGACTTGTCAATACGATCAAGCCAGGTATGGTGAAAAAAATCAACACCTCCACGATGGCGTTCAAATGCATGGAGAACATAAACGCATTCCTGGAAGCAGCGAAAGAACTTGGAGTTCCACCACAAGAAACATTCCAAACAGTAGATTTATGGGAGAGGCAAAACCTGAATTCCGTAGTAATCTGCCTTCAATCTCTGGGGAGAAAGGTAATGATTTTTTCATCAATCATCTTTCTTGTCAAATTAGTATCTTCGAGATTATAGCTATTAATGACACAAGGCAGGTTTGTAGGGGTGGAGGGGTTTACGAGATCTAGCCAGAACAGGTTCAATTCCGATAGCAATATTATCTTTGAATCTAAAGGAAAAAGTGGTGATGCACATTGTCGATGTCCAAGCAGAACAGGGTCCAATCCATCATCCGACAGTCCAGATCTGTCATGTAATGATTCAAGCGATAGTGACTTGTAAGAAGGCCTGCTAGACAGCGTAGATCATCCCTGTTTTGGTTCAATAATTATTTCGTGACATTTTGGGTGTGAAAATGCTTTGCATTGGGCCATTCCTGGTAAATAGTCCAAAACTCTTTCTGCCATCCAGGTTTGCAGTATTTGTCAATGCCAGTTTCTGGACCGACAAAACCACTTACAGGGTCCCTCTTGCAAGGGAGTCAGCAGCCCATTACTTTCTAGACCAATGGGACCAGGGATGCAGACGAGAGACAATTTGACAAGATATTGAGGAGAGGTTTTTGGCAGTGCGGTTCCAACTCAGGCGTGACTTGATTATAATCTAGTGCTTCCAGAGAAGAGAATATTTCCATTGTGTTAGAGGTGAAGTGGATTTCCCCACACATATATTATTCATTTTGGGTCTGTAACTGGTTATATCTACACCAGAACATGATGTGGAGAGTCTAGAAGGATTTTAATGACCCCCAACGGTGATGTGCTGGCGTACCAGAGCTAGCCAGGCACACCTGTTTCTGTAGACTAGAGAGCTTCCTCTGAGCTGCCCACTGTAAAGCATTCGGCCACCAAGCAAATCCTTCATATGTGATCACTGCTATCCTAATCGCCACATGTATCTAATGGATTTGTTAAGGCTCTAATCTAAGCCCACAGATCCTTCGACTTGTTACAGATGAATTTTTCAAGGATAGCTAATACCTATTTCACTTTCGCTGCTTATGGAATAACTTTACCATTGATGAAAAGTGAAGTGAAATCATCAGATTTCTTCTCCTGGTGAGGAAAACTATCACGGTTCTGCTGGGGTTTACAAATATCTGCTCTCTCTGATACCAACTATGAACATCGTCCAATTGGAGAATTGTGGAGGCTACCTCCCTTTCCAGACTTGGATCTTGTCAAGATGACGAGGTCTTTTGCCCTAGCTTGAATTCCACCTCTTTATCAAGGACATAAAGCAAAGTGTGTATAAGGAAAGACCACAGAACATAGGACGATATGATTTTAAGTATTTTCTAACTCAAAGAAATGTTCGTGTGACGTTATCGGTTCAGATATGAGAATCAAATCTGCCGTTTCTGAGAAGTGGGCAGATTTATTTGCGTTCAACAATTTTCAAACACGTTTATAATCATAAAAACTCATCGATAGCAATTTAATTCAAAACTCATTCGTTTTTTTCCAATTATTAGTAAAAAAAATGCCGGCCCGTTACCCTGGGTAAATATTATTTTGCGACCTCTGTTGCGACTGAGAAATGATTGTTTCGCGTCCGGTTGCATAAAAAAGTACTCATTCTGTTTTCTGTAAGTTTTACCAGAAAAAGTACCATAAAACCACAAAAAGCATTTCGTTAAGTTAGGTTTCACACGAGAACGATTAAATTTCAATATTTTTCGAACAATCATTTGTATGACGTTACTTGTTGCTATGAGGGGAATATCAACTTTGTCGTGTAGAGAAGGGTTCTTGTGACACTTTGTTCGAAAGGTCTTTCAATTTTCTATAAACCTCGTTTCTTGCACAACTTTCACAACATTATGGATTCTCGAGAAATGATAATTCATTTTTGTTTTCAGGCTGACAAATATGGCAAACCCCATATAGGACCAAAGGAAGCAGAGAAGAACGAAAGGACGTTCTCAGAAGAGAAACTCAAGGCTGGACAAACCATCATCGGCCTCCAGATGGGAAGCAACAAAGGTGCCAACCAATCCGGGATCAATTTCGGGAACACAAGACATATGTAAATTCATAAGAGTTATTACATAGATTTCCTCAAACAATGATAGGATCGTCATTTATTTATATAGTCTTTAAGGTATTTTTGTTAATTACATTATACTTTACACGTGGGTGTAGTTTAAGTTTTTGATCAAATTTTTTAGAAGAATTTATGATGGATATATTCCGAGTTGAACATTCCTGTTAAATTTACCGTCTCAAAGGCCAATAAATTTATATTTCAACTCAATCTTTTCATTTGTACACGTCCTGCGGACTCGTTGTATTTTCAGCTTTGGGATTGCAATTCATTAATATTCCAAAAAATTATCGGTAATAATCATACCACTTATTATATTACCCCTGAGAATTGCTACAAATCAGCGTAGATAGGATGAACGTAATGATATATTAGCGGCATTATCAACAATGAAAATGGTCGAACCCTGAGCGAGAGAGACCGATGTAAAAATTGGTTGGATACTGTGGCCCAAACACCAGTATATTCTCATTTGTGAAAAGTGGTGCGAGGTCGTGGTATTTGAAGGTTCGAAATTCTCTAGAGAAAAACGGATTTTCTATATTTTTCTGTACGCTTGGTACTGGAATAGTGTGTAATATTGTGTCAGGGTTAGCTCGTTTCTTTATGATTATGTTGGTGTGTACACGTTATCGGGGATCTAGACACTACATAAATCTCGATGAGATGTAAGACTGCAAATAAAAGTTTAAGAAAAGTTTGGAAAAGTCCCAAGAGGTCGATAAAAGGGTAAAACTTCGGTAATGCATCAGTATCTCCGAAAATAGACGTGATCGCAAAAAAATTATTTGGATTTTTTGAAGGGGAGACCGAATTACGTGAGTCGCACAATTTTTTTTTCAAATGCAGATGCTCACCGAAGTTTCACCGATAATATTAATTTATGTACGAAGGGTATCAAGCAGATGTTTATGTCCTGATGGCCTATTGTTCGAGGTGTTGTATGTCGCCTGAGGGCAAGTTGATGTCATACTAGTCCCTTATTAAATTCACAATATACATATGTGAATATTAATAAACCGAAAATTCATTTATAATAACTCCCTTGTAATCGTTACTAGGGTAATGTTGTAATTATTTGTTAGAAACAAATTGTGCTGGATGTCAGACGAGTCAAAACGCAGAAAAGTTTTGAAATTCCTGACTAAATTGCAAAAAAGCTGGGAGAGCAACACAAAACCTGCTTCCGAAGGAATCAAAGGGGTCTACGACAAAGAATATGCTAAATTACTGAATTTTATGGCAGAAAACTGCAGAACATATCAATGAAATGGTGTTATGCTTGGATATAATAATAATCGTCTTTATTGTTTTCAGTGATATTATACAAAATATTCATTGATAAGAACAACAATTCAAAACAAAGGGCGAAGTTCAATTCTTGTGATGAAACATCATAAGACTTGATGATCTCGCTGAAACATTTGCCCCGAACTCTTGACCCTCCGAATATTCCATGGTAAGGAACAAACTGATGGTGAAAATGGATCTCAACACCGCTAATAACCCTAATAGACTACAGACCTATGTCAAAAATTGATGGGTCAATTGAACCACCAGGAGACCTATATAGAATGATATAAGGGTATAAAATAATAAGATTCAGCACTATGCCGTCATTTGTAAGCTGTCCAACTGAGTGCAGATGAGATTTCAAAAGCACAGGTAGAGTGGGTACATTTTGGTCATGTATTTTTGTACGGCATTCTCACCATCAATAGATCCATGGAAAATAATAAGAAAACGCACAGTGTCATACAAAAGTAGTGTACCACAAAGTCGGAAAAATTTTTGATTTTCCGGCGATTTTCAAGGTAAAGGTCATTCGATTATGTACGGCATCAGTTCACAGTTTCAATACCCCTTCTAAATCAATAATTCTGCAACGCCTTACAAAAAATCATGCGACAAAGGAAAAAAAATCGAGAGTTGCTACCCTCTTCCTTTCCGTGGTCCGGGGGATGATTTGACACCACATAAAATCATCATAGATAAAATTTTTTTAAATGCCGTATATTTTTGTTGGTCCAAAGGTTAGTAGGAGGAAAAAAACTCCAGAAAAAGCCATGTAACGAAATGTACTTTGCGGTGATTGTTGGCACGATATTTCATTATACGGCATTCAGATATTTCATTTGAATTTATTGCAATTGTCTATGAAAAGTCAATACCGTACAAATCTGAAAGTTCATAGAAATAATATATACATAAGATTTGTAGGCATATGTCATCTGTTTATACCGTATCTATGTGCTTTTAATGTGGTATAGTATAGATAGATCATTTTGAGTCACGTGACTTTGACAAGAGACGCCATGTTGTCGGTATAATAATAAGTTATTCAGTTACTGCTTCTCGTCTTTATGCCCGCGTGGGTCATAAATTATACTTTACGCCTGCACGAACCTAAAGTACACTCTCATGTAGTTGATAACTGAACGATAAATAAATAATAAGGTAATGAGGAACCCATATTACATGAAGTCCTTTCTCGACCTCATCTGGGTGAACTATTGTTTTTTTCACAACCTGAAAGTAGCTTATGAATAAAGATATTCACGAATGATTGTGAAAGAAATAACTATCTATAGCAGTTGTTTATTGAATAATTGGCAATGGGACTGATTTGAATGTACTGGAGTAATCAAATCTTTTTTATTCGTCACGTTGTTTTCATATCGCGCACATTTTCTGCCTGGAGAACCATATGCATGTTATTCATATAACATACATTAGACGACAATAACAATATGCGCGACATCATCACAACGTGATATAAGAAGCGTAGATATCGATACGAGCCATGTAGCTGAAATAAACTGTTCGAGAAGAAACTCGATAACTCATATGATCCTAAATCATCATAAAGAAACAGTATGTTTAAAAAAAGTGAGCGGGTGCTCACAGAAGATCACTTATAGTGAAGGTTCGAGCTCATTACAATATGAATGTCAATGTTTTCATTCGAATAAAAATATAAAAAGGAAGATTTTAGACATTATACACGAAGTTGAGGATACAACTCGCATCAATCCATACTTTTCTGAAAAAATCAGTGATACTCAGCAATGGCGCATTGTAGGAAAATACACTTAATACTGAATAGGCAACGAAGGGGCCATTTCAAAGATAGAAAAATAAAATTATTCCATTCAAGAATTTTGTTGCTTTATTAGTATTATCAATATATCGAGCAAATACGCACCATTTTTACATCGCCCAGTATGTAGAGTGTCCTAAAATGTCGTTGAAAGGCCAAATCACCATGTTTGAAATTTATTCATATATTATTTCTTCGTAAATATTGCTTGAATGTTCTTTGAGGAGGTAGAAATGTTCCGAAATCCATTTCTTGAGTTTTCTCTCCACTGGAAATAAAAAAAAGCTTTGAATTCATAATATCTATTTTTAGGGCAAATTGCCCTCTGATATGCAATATTATAAATTGACTGACAATTTTGGCAGCTACGAATCCTATAATAATTAATTTGGCGATTAAATAAAAAAATGCACATGCTTCCTCTAGCACCGTTCTTGTTAGGTTATAGCTCACTCGTTTGAAGATGACTTGATTATTGAAGACATTGAGAAGCTTTTCTGATATTGGTTCCAATACTGGGCTTTCTCTGGCTGTATGGTTGGTGATGCCACAAGTATCTTCATCTGGGGTAGCTTCCGGGTTCAAGTTCACACATTCCTTGTCTCCTTCGGTTGAGGAGTTCATTCGGAAGTTCTTGTTCAAGCGGTATGGGGTCTTTATCTTCAGGGAAATAGGGATGAAAGCAATTTTCAAATAGATCGTGGATGATGTCCTCCAAAAACTCAGGAATTCCTGATGGAGTTCCTTTGTATGTATCTCTATTCTGGAAAGCGCATCGGCGTTGGTATTGCTTGTGCCTTTTTTATAGACCACTTCGTAGTTATACTCTTCTAGCTTCAAGTTGAGATTTTGGACCCTTCAAAGAAAAGAACCACTGGAGGGGTCAATGATCTGATGAAATTTCAATTTTTATTTCGAAAATATACGGTCGGAAATATTTAGTAGCCCAAACTATTGCTAGCATTTCCTATTCGATGGTAGAGTACTTCATTTTAGTTTCATTCAGGGTCCTGGATGCTTAAGCTATTGGTTTGTCTTTTCCTATGGGTCCTTGGGAAAGAACGGGTCCTATGGCGGAATTACTGGCTTCTGGGGTCAGATTAAAGGGCTTTGTTAATCCCGGATAGTGGTTCATTGGTAAGCAGGATTTAACAAGTCTGAACACATTTCAGGAATTTTGGCATATGTTCTACATGGGCATCTTTCTTGAGACAGGCAGTTAACGGTTTGGTAGTCTTGGCGAAGTCCTTGAGGAACTTCCTGTAGTACCCTTAGGAGTCCAAGGAATCCTCTGATCTCTTTGACAGTTCTTGGAACAGGATAGTCCATAATTGCTTTGACTTTTGCTGGGTTTGGTATCATCCCATTTGGAATGACTATGTGTCCTAAAAAGCTGACTTCCTTTTTCAGAAATTCGCACTTGTCTACTTGTATTTTGAAACCAGTTTCTCGTAGGCGTTGGAATACTTTTGTAAGGGTGACCATATGCTCCTGTAGATAATGTAGAGAAGATGATTATGTCGTCCATATAAACCAAGCAGATAGTCCCGTGTAGACCCTTCAGAACATTGTCCATAACCCTTCGAAAAGTCGCTGGAGCATTTTTCAGTCCGAAAGGCATCCGCAGGTACTCGTAGTGTCCGTTTTCGACGTTGAATGCGGTCTTAGGGATGTCTTCCTCTGCCATTTTTATTTAGTGGAACCCGCTTGCCAAATCCAGGGTAGTGAAAATTGACATCTGCCCAGTTTTTCGAGGATATCAGAAATGTTCGGAATCGGATATCGATCGTCTATTGTCTTCTCGTTGACCTTGCGGAAATCCACAACGATACGCCATTTTGCTTTACCAGAGGCCTTCAGTTTTTTCGCAACGACCCAAATTGGTGAGGACCAGGGGGGTTGGCTGGGTCTGATGATTTCTTGGACCAATAAAGAAGTTATTTGTTTCTTGACTTCTTCCTTATGTACATATGGATATCGGTATGATTTGGTGTAGACTGGAATTTCGTCTTTGGTTTTCAAATTGTGCTTGACCTGATTGGTGAATGTGAGTGAGGAATATGGATGGTGAAAAATATTGGCATATCTCCTGCATATTTTTCTAATATACATCTTCATATTGTTATTGTTATTATCATCCATATTGTTGACTGGGTATGTTTCTTGATGGGACTAGGTCAGCAGAATAAATATGATGTTCTTGAAGATTTATTGGGTTGCGGCGTACTGGTTTGGCTAGAACGATTTGGAGTTCATCTGGACTGTTGTTGATGATTTCCGTCCAGGCTAGATGATCGCAGGCATCGGTGAAAGCTTCACTTCTTCTTCTCTTTTACCGCGTGTCGTACTTGCGTCACGCTGTCTGGCCCCAACTGAATAGAGTAGAACTGTGTCTTATTGGTTTCGTAGTACTGGATTGGTAGAGAGGAGTATTCAGTTAAAAGGGATGATTCAGGAAAATTCAGTTCAGCTTTGAGAAATTTCAGGTTATCGAGTCCAATGAGGCCATCGAGAGTTTTGTGGAATTTGAAGAGGTAGAATTTGAGAATACCATTTGGGTTGAACTCGGGAAATATGGGAATTTCTGCACGGTAATCTTGAGAATAATTTTGGAAAATGGAGGTGACGACAAAGGGATCTTTTTTGATGCAATCCTTGTAATATTGGAAAGCAAAATCAGGATTGAGAAAGGATTTTGTCGATCCGGTGTCAATGAGGAGTTTGAGGGGAGGATTTGAAATGTTTATATCAGGAAGTTCTATCTCATTGTCAAATATATGCAGCTCCACTATGTTTCTTGATTTTGTTATGGATCCAATGGAAAGTTTACATTCGGTTCCTGTTGGTCTTCTTGAACCTGGGATTCTTCAGTTGTTTCTTGATTGGGATGAAAACAGGTTTCTTCCTCAAGGGGGGGTTTGCTTCATATCCGAAGTCTTCGCCATGTTGCTCAATGTTGAACATGGAAGCTGGATTGAAATTTGGTCTTGCTTGAGGTTGGGTTCTCATGCTCCTTGTTGGTGCTCCATAAGTATTTCTGGTACTGATGCTCATTGTTGTTGATTCTTGTCCGTTCTGCCTATTTGGTTGATTCTGTCCAAAACGTTGTCGTTGGACTGAAGGCCACATCTGTCTCTGTTGAGTATTTGGTTGCCAATGTGGTCTAAAGGTCGGTTGTTGAAGTTGTGTCGAATTGTTTCGCCATGTTGATGGGATTTATAGGTTGGTCAATTGTTTGAGGAATAATGAATGGACGAGAATTGGTATTTGAGTGTGAATTTGGTGAAACTAAGGTAGGGGGACGTGCTTACAGGATGACGATGATGGCTCGTTGCATATTCGGTCACCGAAAATGTTCCGATAACTTGTTCCTATGTAGATATTTCTCAATGGACGGTAGTGAAGAGGTATTCTTGTCTACGGCTGAAATTCTTTCTGGAGTACTTGCTTCTATATGGAACTGGTTTCGGAGGAATAGTGGATAAACGTGTGAGAACGACGAGGATCTTCTAAGGACTCTTCCACTATCCTACCGACTGCGCCAATTATATTTCTCGTTCACACAAAAGAGTTCTCAAAAAAATTTTATTTGAACAGAGTAACAACTCAATACTATGAAATTTAGGTACTGTCTTTTATAAATCTATTGCATCTATTATATATAAATTATAACCGACTTCGCAGATATCAGCAATAAATAATTGATGTCGTATTCGGGTCATCGAACAAAATCTTGCTGATGTAAGGGGTTATCGAACTGTAGCTCGTATGAAGATTCTACTCTGTATACACCTGATGGTGTGGCACCTACCATACTTATGGGTTTTCGATACGAAAATACAAAATAAGTACGGAACTGAAAGGCGATATCAGCGATAACTGTCGATATAAGGATGAAACTATCCAATTGAAACAGCATGAATCAGCACTCTCAATAGCCAGTTGTTTGAAGAATTATAAGTTGTTGAAAATTCAACGATGTTCCGGTGAAATGAGGGAATTCGAATTGTCTCGTTCTGAATAGAATGCTGTAGCGTCCTTATTTTTTGGGTGCTCCAGAGTATGGAAATATATAGCACGAAGTAGATATTATGTGTGTTTTCACAATAGGTTCTGAGGTGTGAAGTACCTCTTGGTTCAAAAAAACTCGATTTTCCGTACGTACTTCTGGTTAAAAAATCTCACATGAATTTTCCATGAAGATGTTTTATAAAACTGGGCAATTATTCCGTCCTGAGGCGACATGCTTATAGTTAAACAAGGTCTCTAAGTATGTTTTCTACTAAACAGCAAGGTTCCTGATGCCTAGTCCAAGGATCTGGTCAATTGGGTCAACAGTAAGAGGAGGAATGGGCTGACAAACAATTTTCAAATATCACCGACTATTATGACAAAAATATCTGAACACATGAAGATTTCACAAGCTCTCTACAAACTAATCTCCATTCGTGTAAAAAAAAGTTTCTTTTATGTGATTCAACGCCCAAGAAAAAAAAATATATTTTTTTCCTTTTATATACATAAAAAAGACAGTTTGCTGAATATTTCATATTACTTCTTTGTTAGACGATTTCTATTCATTAAACATTGAATTGGAGGAGAAAATACCAAAAATCAGTTCCTTAAAACTCACTTCTCCCCACAAAAATAATCATGAATATCCTGATATCGTATCATTTGGTCTATTTTCCTCTTTTCTATACTTACATAAATTTATCAAATATTCCATATATTTTCGTAAATGAAAATACCTATGCATGAACGAAATTATTTTTGATTGGAGAAAGAACTCAAAATAGAGTTGGGAAGAAATCCTTATGAGCCTGTAAGGCTATTTACTCAAATTATCAAGTAATCAACTGGTTATACAAATATACAAATTATTTTATCGACCAAGTTTCGATAGCTTTTTGCATCAAGATCTTCGACAGCTATCTGTAAGAAGGCACGACGACTTTTCCTGTTGGTACAACGTCAACCACTCTTGGTAAAGGACCACTCACGCTTTTTATGGAAAATGGCTTCCCGTGAATTCGTGTGAATTTTTAGTAAGAAGTGGCCATGAGCGCAAATTTGAAAAATTGTTTTTTCAAAATATGGACCTGCGAATATCATTAAGGATCGCTTTGTGGTTTTGAAAATGTCTGAAACCCAAATCCTTATCCTATGCATGAGTTCCAAAATGTTATTCCCTAATCAGTTGAATGAAAATTAAAAAATGCTCTCTTCGTGAGACAATACGTTTCTTTCCTTTATTTTTTGATCTTCATTTTGAGAAAGATAATTAGGTGACTGGCAATTGAGACAAGTGTGAATTTCAAACTCGTTCATCACGTAATTTCACTTTTCTTCAAGGCGATCGGTTCGGTCCAATCCTATATGTTATGGGATTGACTGGAGTGGTTAAATCCAAGCCTTGAACTGTATATCTATCACAGAGATGTACTCTCAAGTCATGAAACCATAAGAAATGAGAAATCACAACTTTTATGAAAGAAGTAAAATAAAAAAATATAAATCCTTCATTTAGTCCAATTCGGCTGATTTACATTTCACGTTGCAATGATTACAATGATATTGATACATAGAATTGTTGTAGTTTGGAATGAAATAAGTTTGAAAATGAACAATTAAATTTCAATATCTCTCCATATGAGGCATGTGTACGTTGTCAAAAAAATTATTTAGACACATCTGCAAACACATATACAACACCTATAAACAAACATATACACACACCTGTTACACCTATTTGCACACATACACTATTCGAAACAATTACAGCACAAAATACTTCAAACATACTAAAACTTATGACTTATGTAAACCTGTTATCACTAAATATTGAAACTAATTATACAAAATGAGGAAGTGGCCACTGGATTTTTTTATTGGTCAAGGAAGTGTGATTTCAACTTCGTCTCGAAAGATGTCAAAGATGTTAAACCTTTGATATCGTCTGGCAGATTATTATAGCTATCAAGTTCCCTGAAAAAAACATAATTTTGGGTGTGTGATGATGTGACTTGTTGAATATGGAAGTCAGTTCTGGATCTCGTATTGTATCCATGGATTTGGTCATTTTACCTAACATTGTCCTGTGAGTATGTTGGGGAAATTTTATTTCCTATTTTGAAAATTAATATTAATGTTTGGAGGAGGAGAAAAGAATTAATTGGTTACCATTCTAGTTGCTCCAACATATCTTTTATTAGTGTTAATCTTTTGCAATTCAAAATAATGCGCATTGCTCTATTTTAGAGTTTCTGTAAACGCGATAAATCATTTTGCTTCACTAGATACAGAATTGTAGAACAATAAGTAAAATGAGCAAGCACTAATGAATTATATGGCAAAACTTTTGTCCACCTTCTCAAATATGGAGCACAACGAGATAAATACTGTATTTTGAAAGCTATTGTCTTTATAATGAGGTTTGCATGTTTTTTAAACTGCAATCTCCTATCCACATGAACTCCAAGATCTTTAATTTGGTTGACCTATTCCACATTATCAGGACCTAGCATTATCTCAAAATTTTGGTTACAAAAGCTTCTGAATCTTTTTTCTGTACTCATTACCATGTACTTGGTCTTCTAAATATATTTTAAAGTTCTGTTGATGGTTTCTGTGAGTTTCGTGTGATCTTTACATGAATAATAAAAGATGAACTGAGCTCTCACCTACCACCTCTGACAAATCATTGATATACATCAGGAACAATAGGGGTCCCGGCACACTTCCCTGTGGTACTCCTTGAACACACTCTATCTCATCTGATACTTTATTATTTATTTTGAGCTTTTGTTTTTTGTTATTCAAGAAGCTTTTCAACTATTTGAGGACGATTCCATCTATTCCTATTGCTACTAATTTTTATAATAATCCATCTCTATGTATTGTCTCAAAAGCACTCTGAAGATCCAAAAATATTGCAACAGTAGTAACATTTTTTTCTAAAAATTCGGAAAAGAAAACCAAAAAAGAATTCCTCAAATTTCATCTTCCTCACAAAAATAACCAAGTTCCTAAATAAAAAATAAAGGCTTGTTGTCATTGATAGTTTCGATCGATACATCGAGAACTACATTCAACTGAAAATTCAGACAAATCATGGGAACCCATGAGACACAAGGGCATTTCGTTGCGATTAATATTCATGAAGAATGGCAGTGTTATCTTTAATATTGGATGTATCACCTGTTGGAAAACTTCTGGGACAGTGACACACTTAGTTGAAGTAGCTACAGCGATTACTGTTATCTCCATGTTGTATACGAATTATAGACACGAGGATGCACCTTGCCTACTGAGCTAAGTCCCTTCTGTCAGTCACGGATATAGACACCCTGTATGCCTTATAATCAGCGCACCCAATATATTAATGGTTTTTCGACACGAGTTGCTTCGCAATAACCATAAAACCCCTCGATCGTCCAACAAAGGAAACAGGATAGTTACGGAAATAAAAGGCGAACAGCGAAATCAGCAATAACCGTCGGGATATCTATATCTGGATAAGGATAAAACTACCCCGCAGGAACAGAGCATGATCCAGCGCTCCCGACGGGCCCAGTTAATTGATGTTTCTGGATACTCCGGGGTTAGGCGCGTCTGTGGGTCAACTCGAGTGCATGACGCGATGACGTAAGGCTAGAGCACGAGGAGCATCCTCTTCCGAGTTTTATTTTTAGGTATGGCCCAACATTGTAGGTAGCGGCTGTGCTAGAGGGCCATTTATTTGCTCTTTCTCTAAAAATTTATTTGAGATATTGAGGTCGGCAAAAAATTTGTTCTTTCAGTTAGTCTAACAGGAATGTTATCATGAAAATAACAACTTTTCTGGTCAATGTCATGCCAAAAATTGTTACGCATATTATTTTCTATTGCACTGTTAATTTAGATTGAATAAAATGTTATAATCATAAAAATGTTTTAAGAAAGTATTCAAAATAATTAATGAAATGAAAAAAAGACAAATGAGTTGAAAAAATATTCTTACAGTTTTCTGTGGAACTTTTACTTCAGCAAAAATTACAAAGATGCCGCACGTGTTTCGCCATACGATAGCTTCTTCAGGCTTCTTCAAGCAGAGTATGTTTTCAATCCGGTTTTCAAGTCTTGACCATTTCGATTCAATAAGGGTTGAATAAAGGAGAAGAAACCACCCCGCACGCTGCGTGAATCAAGGTACAGGGGATACGAATTGAAATTCACTTAGAATTTTTGAAGTTTGTAAGCCTCAGGAAAAACCTCTTTCGGCAAGGAGTTCCAAAACTAAGCTGTTCTATTGAAAAAAGATCCCTGAGCAAGAGATGTTCGACAGGTCTCCAAATTCACAACAAAGGGGTGGGAATTTTCCACTCGTCGAGTCATCCGTGTAGATATTGTCAAGGGTGGAACGATTGATAACATTTCTGAAGAGCACCGACCGTGAAAATATCTATAGAAGAGAGACAAGTCTCCGACCCTTCTACGATGTTCCAATGAATTGAGCGAGTCTGAGAGCGAACAATCACCAACAAGACGGATTGCCTTTTTCTTATAGAATCGAGAAGCCTCAATGAATGTTGTGGTGCCGAACTCCACACATGAAAACTATATTCCAAGACAGGTCGTATCTGAGCCTTGTAGATCATTAGAAGCTGACGAGAAGCTGAGTATTTCTTCGCACGAAATAGAAATCCAAGTTTCTGGGAAGCACCTTTAGAGGTCGATCGCACATGCTTTTCCTATGAAAGATTTTCACTGATCGTAATTCGTAGCATCGAGCTCTAACTTGTCGATATATAACCTATATATATATATATATATATATATATATATATATATATATATATATATATATATATATATATATATTGTGATTTGTTCACAAATCACAAGATACCTAACGGATAAAAACCCAGAAAAATTCATCTTGCATATCGAAGATCCGTGAAAACATCAATTTCTACATATATATATGTATATATATATATATATATATATATATATATATATATATATATATATATATGCCATCAACTGTAAGAGATGAAAATACCAAAAATACATTGAAAAATCTGTTAATTGATCTATTGAAGAACTTATAGCCAACAAAACGAAATCTTTAACAAATGTTGTTGATACTATTACCTTTTCAATTCTGATTAGTGATAGAATATGTGTGAAATAGATTTTTTTTGGTGATTGTCTTGATTTGAGTTTTCTTCAACTCCGAGTCCATCTGAAAGAGTAGTAATACTGAATGTTATTTGTGGTATTTCATTCCAAACACCATCGACGTCGATCGAAGTCTTTCAGCAATTGGGCAATTGGGCCTTGTTGCTAAACCCCTACGCCTTTACTATTGGGGCGATATGGTTATTCACCGGCTCTTCAGTCATGAAATGCGGCGGAGTAATTCATCAATACGAAGAGAGAGAAATTCTCAAAAAAAATATCTGCCCCATCGAACCCATGACCTCTCGGCCATGAGACGAGCACACAACCACTTGCACCAACACCCTCACCTCAAAGGGGATTTACAATCAAGAATAACTAATTCTCCAGGTCATATTGTTCCCGGTACTCGGTGAGATCGGGGTTCGAAACCCTGCTTCGGAACCACCGTGCTGGGTTTTACGCGTTGAAAGTTGAGGCTTCGTTAATCCATTGCTCGGATATTTTTTTACATTTGAGAGTTGACGTTCGTAAGGGGGTGTCAGATGGTTGACGGAAAAACTATTTTTTTTCCATATCACGTCTTACACAGTAATGCCCCTGACAGACAAGTGCACTCCAATTAGTATTCCTCTACCACCAATTTGCATCTAATAATTTCCTGTTGTTCATGAACTTGTCTTTGAATACTGCTCCCGTTTTTGAAGTTCTGCTCCAAAACATTCATGTGAGATGTGGGATTATTTCATTGAGGATTAAATGACTCACCCGAAGGAAGTTCAATCCAAATTATACGAGATTGGTCACATGCGAATAGATCACCTATCTATTCGGATTTGGGCCAACCGAAATATAATTCAGAAGACTATGTCTAAGAGACACTTCATTTCATCATTCGTTACTCCGTCAGTAGTTTTCCACCAAACCTCTGATATCAGCATTTCGAAACAAGGTGTGCTGTTATCCGGCAAATGCTCGTATATTTCCATCAATTTTTGATGAGTGATGAGTTTTTCTTTGAACCGTAATTCCCAATGATCAATGCTTTGCTATGTGAACAGGAATGAATTGTATCATCTTATCAGATAAATTATTTCATTAATCATACGAATTTCCTGTGTGCGTGCCATAACGAATTTCTATTAGAACTCTGAGATATATATTTTTCTGAGGGTGAGATGCTATGCAGAATGTTCATCGTGTGCACAATTTTCCATTATAGATATTCATTTATGGTTTATGCAATGTGTACGAAGAATGATGCACTGTATTTTATATTTGTTAAGTACTAGTTGAAACAACATGAACATGTTCAATTACATCCTTGAGTTGAACTCTTAGTTACTATAGTCTTGAGCTCGGACTACTGTTATAATAACCAGCCATAAAAAACACGTTTTCCACAATCTTCAAATATGCTCAAGAAAAAAGTTGATCAGTTTTTTATTTAATAACTGTCCACCAATTTTCAACAGTCGACTGTAACTTCAAATTATTTCAACTGTATACTTTTTCGGAACTTTTGTTCAACCGATTTGGATGAAACATGTTTCAAACTCCCTGATTTTGATGAATACGAGACTTAAGTTCCGGCAAAAAAATAAATAAAAATTACACGAACTTCCAGAAATTCGTCTTTCTTGGTGCACATTTCCTCTAAGTTTCTCCAACTATCTGACTGAATCGTATTCGAATAAACGAAGAATAGTTCAATTGTATCACAGATAGCTGCACACAAAGTTGAAGTAGAACTTTGCACGAAGAAATATGTATTCTTGAATTAACGTTTTTTTTTTGGCAACCAATCGATGAAAGTATTTTTTAGGCTAAATATTGCATGTAAGAAAGATTCGAATAAACCAAAATCACAGAGTTTGCAAATCTGTGTATAGAAAGTTCTGAGAACTGAAACTTGATATTTGGTACATAGAAAATGATGAAAAACATTCCACCTGACCACAAATTGATATCA
Source organism: Zygogramma bicolorata (assembly GCA_032362365.1). Taxonomy (NCBI): domain Eukaryota; kingdom Metazoa; phylum Arthropoda; class Insecta; order Coleoptera; family Chrysomelidae; genus Zygogramma; species Zygogramma bicolorata. The sequence continues at coordinate 447,661 of JAVJAQ010005047.1, forward strand.
CTAGCGTTTCGCTAGTAGAAGGGATAGAACGGACTTAGACCTCCCCCCACCAATTTGACCTTGAATATCCTCGATGACGGGTCACTTTGAATAACCTTTGGTGTGTGTACTACCAAGCGCATGCAAGTTTGACCTTGGATAACCTTGAAGACGAGTCACCTTGAATGACCTTTGATGTGTGTGCTACCAAGCGTATGCAAGTTTGACCTTGAATACCCTTGAGTGTTGGCGTGGTCTAGCTTGAACAGCGTTGCCCTTGAATGACACTGAAGAATATATTCTTGTGACCTTCAATAACTTTGAGTAATGACTTTGTGCAATGTCAAATTGTTTCGAAACAGTGGAAAGTTTAGAGACTATATTCACGTAGAATAATTTTGACCTACAAATAACCTTGATCACATTCGCTGTCAAACGGACCCAAGCACCCTGTTAGCATCACCCTTGAATAACCTTGAACTTGTTGGAACTTCTCAAGACAAGCACGGTACATATTTCTGTAGTTGATCATCAATCCATACTTGGGGAGGGGGAGTGGTGAATATATATATATATATATAGAACGAGAGTCCTGGTTACTTCCACTACGATCATTCAGCGTGTGTGTATTTTCTCTTATTGAGAGTGATTGAGAGTTATTGAAGATGACAATGTATTCGTGTAGTGATTGCGGTAAAAAATTCACTAGAAGTGACAACTTGCATCGTCATCAGCGGGATTCTTGTTTGTCGAAGAATGAAGCTGGACCATCGAAAAGGCCGAGGATGGACATTCACCCTACACCTCCTCCAATGCAGACCTGTTTGTGTTGCAATATGAGTGTTGCTTCTAATCAGATGAATTCACATCGGAGAACTTTGGAACATAGAACAAATGCATGCGTCCAATATGGAGAGGGTGTGAAAATTATCCGTACTGCTTTCAAATGTAGAATTGTCAGCTACAGGGTGGATAGTCAAAACCACCACACGGATTACATCATCTTCTTCAACGAGATGAAACAAAAAATATTGAAATTACTGGAAGAAGTGTTGATGATCCACAAAGCGGTGAAAGTTAACATGGAGGTGTTTGGGCGATACAATCTGCAAACTAAAGAGCTATCTGATATAAAAGCCTTCAATAGCTCTAATCAAGTTATCGATCAATCGAGTGACTTGAACATGGTTTATAATACCTTCACAGATAGCCTCACAACTCAAGCAATGGAATTCAATGAGCGTGATTCAGGTATGTCGTAATACATTCACATGAGTAATCCCTTAATTGATGAAAAAAAATGGTTTTCAGGTTGAACTATTGATGGAATATTGTATATGGAGGTTAATGTCAACAAATACAGTCCACTCGGGGGGTCTTCGTACATCAAGCTGCCGAAGTATATCGAGTCGAAGAAGGCTATTGTGAATGTCAACAATCAAGACCAATACTGTTTTGCATGGGCTGTTACATCGGCATTGTATCCCGCCACCGTTAGAGTTAACGAAATTTCATCATACCCACCATTCCATACTGTGCTGAATGTGGCAGGTATAGATTTTCCAGTTAAGTTGAAGGATATTCCAAAATTTGAAGTGATGAATGATTGCTCTGTCAATGTTTATGGGCTAGAAAGTAATTTGAAGAATGGTAAAATTGAATATGAGGTAGTCGGTCCATTACATTACTCCAAACGTAGGCTCAATAGTCATGTTAATCTTTTAAATATCACCGATGAGTCTGGCAACAGCCATTATTGTTGGATAAAAGATCTGTCGAAATTAGTTTCTTCTCAAGTGTCCGCAAATCAACATAAAAAATATTTTTGCGATGGATGTCTATTGTATTTTGGGACTGAACGACATTTACTACGCCATCAGTCGAATGATTGCAATCATATTTCGACAAGTACACCCTCAACAAAACTCAGAAAAGATAAATTTGGAAAATATGTACCTGAGAATATTTTGAAGTTCGAAAATATCGAGAAACAATTGAGAGTTCCGTTTGTTGTATACGCCGATTTCGAATCAATTCTGAAACCGGTGCATACAACGGAACCAAATCCTGCTTACTCCTACACCAATCGGACTTATGTACATGAGCCATATGCTTTCTCGTATCTTATAAAGTGTTGTTTCGATGATTCCATTTCGAAATTTGTATTATACAGAGGTGTAGAGGCCGGTAAAGTTTTTGTTTCAAACTTGGAGGCCGATCTCACTGATATATATCATAAATACTTGAAGAATGTCATCCCCATGACTCCTTTGACTGTTGTGGAAGAGCGTGACTTTAATATTGCCACTACATGTGGAATATGCGAAAAACCATTTGAGGATGGTGATGTTAAAGTACGAGACCACTGCCATCTAACAGGCAAAAAGAGAAATGGAGCGGCGCATTCAAAATGTAACCTCAATTTCAAGTTACCCAATTTTGTTCCAATAATATTCCATAATCTCAGTGGTTATGACTGTCATTTATTTATAAAAGAGTTGTGTGGTAACAAAGACAAGGTTGACGTTATCGCACAAACTAAAGAAAACTATATATCTTTCACGAAACATATATTCATGGAAAATAAGTCTGAACGAGATGGTTATATGAGGAAAATATTTTTAAAGTTGAGATTCATCGATAGTTTTAAATTCTTGGCCGCTTCTCTGCAAGAGTTAGGTGATAATTTAGATGATGAACATTTTGTGGAGATGAGAAAGCATTTTCAGGAAGTTGAAAAATTTAATCTCATGCGTCAGAAAGGTGTTTTTCCATATAGTTTCATTGATTCTTTAGATAAATTGAATTATCCATGTTTACCTTCCAAGGCAGAATTTTATGACAAATTGAGTGAAAAGCATATTTCTGAAGTTGATTATGATCGGGCGAGTAAGGTTTGGAATATGTTCAATTGCCGAAATTTAGGTGAATATTCCGACATATACTTGAAATGTGATGTTTTGTTGTTGTGTGACATATTTGAGAACTTCAGAAACATGAGTTTGAAAACATATAAATTAGACCCTGCTCATTATTTCACTTCCCCAGGTCTGTCTTGGGATGCAATGTTGAAATATACAGGTGTAGAGTTAGAATTATTAACCGATATCGATATGGTACACTTTTTCCAAAAGGGTATACGTGGTGGTGTTAGTCAATGTTCTGAGAGAAAACATATTGCAAATAATCAGTTTCTTCCAAATTATAACCCTGAACAACCTTCTACTTTCATTATGTATTTGGATGCAACAAACCTCTATGGTCATAGCATGTCGCAATCACTTCCATCAGGAGGATTCACATGGCTCACTCCATATGAAATTAGTCAATTAGATATCAATAGCATTCCTGATGATAGTTCCGAAGGATACATTTTGGAAGTAGATGTGCACTATCCTGTAGAATTGCACGATCTTCATTCAGATTTACCCTTTTTAGTAGAAAGTATCATACCACCTAATTCAAATTCCAAAATACCAAAACTCATTCCGAATTTGAATGATAAAAAAAATATATTGTCCATTATAGAAACTTGAAGCAAGCAGTCCGTAATGGTTTGATGGTAATGAAAACTCACAGGATTTTAAGATTCAATCAATCACCATGGTTAAAAAAGTATATAGATCTGAATACTGAGTTGAGGAATAAGGCTTCGAATAAATTCGAAAAGGGTTATTTTAAACTCAATACAAACAGTATATTCGGTAAGACCTGTGAGAATGTTAATAATAGAAAAGATATTCGACTAGTTACCCATTGGAAGTCTATAAGAAGGGCTATGGGTGCTAACTCTCTCATAGCTCGTCCTAATTTTAAAACCGTATCTGTATTCTCTGAGGATTTTGTGGCTATACATATGGGTAAAGTCAATATTTGCTATAACAAACCATTGTATTTGGGATTCTCTATTTTAGATATGTCAAAAACTGTTATATACGACTTTTTCTATGACACAATTAAAAAACATTACGGATCGCAAGCTTCCCTTTTATATACTGATACCGATTCTTTAATACTGAAAATTGAAACTGATAATTTTTATCAATTCATGATCGAAAATGCTGATAAATTTGATACTTCGAATTATGGTGCAGCTAACAAATTCAATATACCCGTAAGTAAATCAGTGGTTGGAAAAATGAAGGATGAACTCCCGAATGACCCTATTATCAGTTTTTACGGTACCGGTGCTAAAGCTTACCATGTCAAAAGTATATCTGACGAGATGAAAAAAGCTAAAGGTATAAAAAAATCCGTTGTCAGAAATCAAATTTCAATTGACGATTATATGAATATCGTCGAATCAGGTGGTGTGATCCTTAGAAAGATGAATGTTTTCAGGAGTAATTTACATGATATACATACATTGATGTGTAATAAAGTCGCTTTGTCCCATAAGGATGATAAGCGATTCATTATTCCCAACACTACAAAAACATTGCCGTGGGGTCATACTGATATTGAATTTTACCAAACTGAGCCCGATGAGAACTTCAGAATTCTTCTGGAAACACTAGAAACTGAAAAATATATCGCCGATAATAAATTGGATCTTCTCATCAAACTATTGGAAGAGCAATCGAATAAATGAAATCAAACAGTGACTGTAAAATCTTTATGCTGTGACTATTGAAATGCTGTGCTTTTGTTAATAAAGAATTTGGAAAGAATCTACCTATTTTATTCATATCATCTGTGCCGCTGGGCGCAGCCCGCAGGTACTGAAGGGTTAAACTATTTTCGACATCAAGGTTACTGAAGGTCAAAACTATTCGAAGTGAATATTTCTCTGATAGAAGAATTTGGAAAGAACGACGAAGGTACTATTTTCGACATCAAGGTTACTGAAGGTCAAAACTATTCGAAGTGAATATTTCTCTGAAAGAAGAATTTGGAAAGAACGACGCAGGTACTTGGGGGAAGGGGCGTTGCCAATGTATACTTAGTGAACCATTTCATATTCTCAGAGGAGCAGAACTCAAATCATTCCACTTCAGTCATCAGTTGAGTCGGAACCTTTCACTCCAGTGTCGAGTACCTGCGAATTATTGTGTTTGTTTGAGCCAGTGCCAGATTACGGATTTATACCCTATGTAAGTACCTGCTTTAAATTTATTGTTCTTTGTTTGACTGTCTGCTTGTATCTGCTTTTATTGTTCTTTGTTTGATTTTCTGCTTTCGGAATTCGAATTTGGTATGAATATTTATCATTTTGCTCTTTCGATTTTCATATTCAGATTTATGTTAGACATGGTTATATTTTATATTGTTTGTTCATTTTCGAACTCATGTTGGAATGAGTAATTCTCTTTTTTGTTTTCTGAATTTCTATCAGATATCTGGCATCAATAATGTTCATGCTCGCACTTGAATTGATTTGGTAATTTTTCATTTTTGATTCATCATATTGAAACTTATGATTCGTGCGGTATTTTTCACTTCATTCTTGTATTGTTGAAATTATATATCTCGTTGAATATTTTCTATTTTCAGTAACATGCCTACTTTGAAAAATCTGCTAACTTCGACATCCTTATATTTGATTTGTTGACATGAATATTTATCATTTTGTCCTTTCGATTCTCATGTTCAGACTTATGTTTGACATTGTTGTATAATTTTTCATGCTCGCACTTGAATTTGATTTGGTAATTTTTCATTTTTGATTCATCATATTGAAACTTATGATTCGTGTGGTATTTTTCACTTCATTCATGTATGTAAAATTCATATATTTCATTGATTATTTTCTATTTTCAGTATCATGTCTACTTTGGAGAAATTGCTAACGTCAACAACTTTCCCCGTGGTGAAAGACGTGAAGATGCAGTCGAATGCGGCATCGGCGAGGAACATGCCGTTTCTTGCAACACAGGAGCGGACTGAGGCGGCTATTCCTTCCACATCGAGGGGTCCAGCTGGGGCATTTTTCGGGGAATTCAACCCGAATTCAACGATGTCGTCGGAGATGTCCCCAGTGTTGGATGGTGTGCTGGATATGGCGGAAGAGATGGCGGTGTCCAAAAAAAGATGGAAAAGATGGCGGTGTCCAAAAAAAGATGGAAAAGAAGGTCCCAACTTCGAGGGGAAAGGATCTTTCAAAATTCTTTCCGCTGTCCGACTCTGAGGATGACTTTGTTGAACAACAACCTCAGAGTAAAAAATGTGGTGGGCTGAAGAGGAAGGCGGCTGACAGTCCACCAGCGGACAGCAAGCGGCAGAAGCGGGCACCGCCGAAGAAGAAGCCACAACCGCCGAGGAAGCCGCAACCGAAAAAGCGGCAAACAAGGCCGACGCCTGCTGCGAGGAAGTTGCCTGTGCCAGTGCGTGGGCGAGTTGGCGGCAAACTCGCTGCTTTTCGTAAGAGGTGTGCGAAGGCTACACCGTATAAGTTGTGGCCACGTCCTGCACCTCTTGCAGAAATTGAATCTGCACCGTCATCCCAAGAGAGGGAGGCACAGCAGCCTTCTCAAGGGATAGGGGCAGATCCCGTTTCTAAAAGACCCGCGAGAGAGACCGTACCCGAAATGACCTTCTCGCAGTCCGAAGTTGAAACTTCCACTTGGACAACCAATTTGGAAGCCAGACTGACGACTTGGAGTAGGTCGTTGAACGAGGCAAACGCTGAATGCGCCGAATATGATTCTGCGTGTATTCGACTTGACGCTAAGTTGAAGCGGAATGAAGAAGAACGTCAAGAATCATATCGGCGGATTCATGAATTACAACGGAAGATCCAATCATTAGATGCCGGGGACGCTAGCATCAATGATGAAAAGGAGGAAAACCTCCGAATTCATCATGATGCTTTAGCGAAAAGAGCTCGGTACAGGTCTTTATTGTGGGACTTTGGAGAAGTAATGAGCGGGTGGATGAATTTCATTCCACCCCCATTGCCGCCAACAAAGCGATAATTATTTATTTATTCGTATAACTACTTCTCTTCGGGCTTGAAGGCCGTCGTTCTTTGTAATTTCTTCCTGACGTTTCGCTAGCGCGAGTGGCCAGCTTCTTCAGAGGATTATTCATCTCCGATGAAGAAGCTGGCCACTCGCGCTAACGAAACGTCAGGAAGAAATTCCAAAGAACGACGGCCTTCAAGCCCGAAGAGAAGTAGTTATACTAATAACCTCGGCCGCGAAAGCTTTAACCTTTTTATTTATTTATTTATTCATTCATTCATTCGCTTACCTCTTTGAAGCATTTGGTTTTTGCGATAATGAACATGCTTAAATTAAGATCATTTATAATCAATGAATAGAGCTGACAAGCTCTTGATACTGATTACCCGTTGTTTTGCTGAGCCTTGTTTGCCTTCAGCTATCTTCAATTTTCCTTTTTTGTTCTATTATATCGCTCTCTTTCTTGTTTATCCGCTCTCGATATATATTTTCCAAGAAACATAAGTTTTTATACAACTTCATGTTGAATAATTCAGTTATGATGTGTATACTTGAAAATTTTTTTGTGGATCTGATTTTCGCTTTTTTCTTCTGTTTTTTTCTCACTACCAAGAAGAAAATCACTATTTATGTGCTGTGAAACACCAAAAAAAAACAACACTGTGTAATATGCTTAAGCTCAAACCCCTTGTAATAAGAATTATGGTTCTTTTATATACAATAAAAATATCTATCTATCTATCTATCTATTTATTCATTCATTCATTTTGTACAAAGTTCTGTTTTTTGTGAATAGTTTATTGTGTATATTAGATTTAGGTTAATGAATGTTTTTGTATACATACTGCATGTTAGATTTAGGTGATATGTAAACAGATGTTAGTTTTAAGTTGTTTTCTGTTGTAAATATAATCACTTCATAATAAAATACTAATAATCATATTCTTATATTTTCCAATAAAAAATAATAAAATATATATTTTTTTTAATTTCTACTCAAAAAAAAATCGAAATATTTCAGATAAATAGATTTTTCAAGGTATTATGATATTCAACACAATTCAAACACAATTCAGACTGAAATATCAGAACTATGTTGAATAAACACTGTTTTGGAAAAAGTTATGAGAATGAATCGAAATGAATTATAAAAACAAATTTGAATGTTCATCAACATCAAGGTTACTGAAGAGGAAAACTATATTCAACATCAAGGTTACTGAAGGGCAAAACTATTCGAAGTGAATATTTCTCTGATAGTTTTAACAGTCTCAAAACTTTACATTAAGAGTATTCGAATGTGTAGTTTCAAGTAAAATCTACCAGAAAAATCAAGGTTACTGAAGGACAAACCTCATTTTTGTAGATATTTCTCTGAGAACTCAATTTTTTTTGAAAGTCAGTATGACTACTTTGGTTCGGTTTTTAAAGAGTCTAAATTATTCGAAAGTAATCATGCAGATAGTGTCCAGTAGTGGCAGAAAATTTAACTGAAGGTCAGAAAACATCAAGGTTACTGAAGGACAACACTATTCACGAACGATGTGTTCCCGAAAGATTCATCATTCAAAAGTCTTCATAAGGTCAAGGTCATTCAAGGACAATAATATCACAACTATGTTGAATAAACACTGTTTTGGAAAAAGTTGTGAGAATGAATCGAAATGAATTATAAAAACAAATGTGAATGTTCATCAACATCAAGGTTACTGAAGGGTAAAACTATATTCGACATCAAGGTTACTGCGAAGGGCAAGACTATTCGAAGTGAATATTTCTCTGATAGTTTCAACAGTCTCAAAACTTTACATTAAGAGAATTCGAATGTGTAGTTTCAAGTAAAAAAATTCAATCTACCAAAAAAATCAAGGATACTGAAGGACGAACCTCATTAGTGTATATATTTCTCAAAATCAAGGTTACTGAAGGACAAACCTCATTTTTGTAGATATTTCTCTGAGAACTCAAATTTGTTTGAAAGTCAGTATGACTACTTTGGTTCGGTTTTCAAAGAGTCTAAATTATTCGAAAGTAATCATGCAGATAGTGTCCAGTAGTGGCAGAAAATTTAACTGAAGGTCAGAAAACATCAAGGTTACTGAAGGACAACACTATTCACGAACGATGTGTTCCCGAAAGATTCATCATTCAAAAGTCTTCACAAGGTCAAGGTCATTCAAGGGCAATAAACCCCCACTTTTCACCCTACCCTCCTCAAATCATACAAATACTGCTGTGTTCTTCAAAATTCCACAATCCAAATTCCACCATGAATCGACCAGTCATTCAGGAAGCTGATTCCACTAGCGAACCACATTTTGAATACCAACTCGACGATGTTCCTAGCGATGGTGACATCCAAGTTGGGGAAATTGACTCAACAACGGTCGATTACGAAAGTGAAGACTTAGCTGAGGGCTATGATGGATGGTCAGATAGCACCATCGAACTTCCATGGTTTGACGGTGATGACGAGCAGTTTGGTGATCCTGATGACCCTGATGCGGACTTTGGGGTAATGAATGAATTCTTTCCCATATTTCGGGACTCTCCTAGCCCTGAAATTGATCCTGAATTATGGGTGGAACCATTCAATGAACAAGGCATTGTTGCAGTGTCCCCTGAACCCGACATCATTGTCATTGATGATTAGGTTGGACTTTTGTCCTTGGAGTGCACACTTTCTGGCTGGTACACACAGAATGCTGCGGGGTAACGGGGCAGCATTCAGCCTAATCATCTGACATGATATTTTCAATCTTGAGATAGAAACAAGTTACTTATCTGCTATTCATTGTAATATTCGAATGAGATGTTTGAATATAAGATTGTTTGGTACGATCATCATTCATTTGCAATCTACTACCAGTTCAAGACGCACGCATCATGCGCATTGCTTTCGTTGACATCCAAGGCTTCACTGTCGATGGAGTATTCCATCCAAAAGAAATTACTATCCACATCGGTTACCAACGACTCAACTTCCTATTCAAACCACCGAAACCGTATGCAGCACTGTCAAACAATGACAAAAAGACATGCAGGTACTTAGAAAAGTTCATACATGGCATTCCATACTCATCGGGAAATATTGATTATTGCAAAGTAGACTCTATCCTGCAGAAAAGCCTTTTACATTCAACTGATCTAATCTATGTGAGGGGTAGTCAGAAAGCTGATTTTCTATTGACCAAAATTCGAGAAATAGGAATGACCTTTCCATCAGTCCAGGATGTATCCCGATTGGATGGTTCAGTGCATGGAATGGTGGAAAAATATCAGCCAACATCCACTCTTTGCCCAAATCATATCACCTCCAATTTAAAGTATATGTGTACACAATGTAATGTAGATTCTCTGATACATTGGTTTTCTAATGTGATTTTACCTCATTGACAATAATATAATATATTCAATGTTTGTATGAATGTACGTGTTTTATTTTTGAGATGACATAAATGTGTGAGATTAGGTTGAATGCTGCTCCAACCGCGCAGCATTCTGTATGCATCAACCAAATCATATGCACCCCAAGACTAAACAGTCTAACCTAATTCACACTCACTGTTGCAATGGTTGAACAGAGTTACATGTATGACACACCTGTATCAATCGAAATTGACGCAGTGGATCATTACACGCTCTACAACATAATTGCGTCACTTGAATGAATGGCAAGGTGTAATGGATCGATACATGATCATACCATCCACCGTTATCATTCATGCCCCAGTATAGTCGAAAACATATCAAACATATTTTCTCGGTTTGACCATCGGTTTTTTCGACCTCCACATAGGTCTCTGTCACGCAGAACAATTCTGCATCGCCAAAGGTGCTGCTGATATTGAGTGTAGCTTGCCTAGAAATCACCACGCCACCAGACACATCTCCAGGGCGATCAACGTAGGCGTCACAATCGATACCTTCATCGGAGTCTTCTACTTCGAAAGGATTGGCGGCAGCTACGTCATCACCTTCCAACTGCTCCCACTGATTGTTGATATCATCAGCCGCTAGCATAGCGAGGTTATCATTTCTTGCAGCCATATTGCTATTGATCAATTCTAAGAGTTGTATTCTTCAGGAAAATTGCTGAATATTAACTTCTGAATCCACAAACCGAACATTTTATATCATGGTAGTAGCACCCCACCTAAAGTCGACTCTGAATTACGATCGACCTCAATGTGACCTTGTCAACACCCAACTCTGTATTACGACCGACCTCGATGTGACCTTGTCCACCTCAAACTCTGAATGATATATCGACCTATATGTGACCTTGTCTACCCCTATATATTTACTATATGAAAAAAAAAAAATATATATATATCAGTGAGGGGCTTCCATGAAAACATATATTCAGTTTTAATATCTTTAGCTAGAATCTACTCTGAAGTTGAACTTACAAAATGCCTTTTCCAAAAGAATGGGATGTTAAAGCTAAAATATGTGTATACCCAATACAGATCCGTGGGGACATTATGTGTTTTAATTGTCAGACCACCCGTCGCAAAGATGAAATCAATCCGTGCAGTGGGCTATGTAAGACTTGCATATTATGGAACCCCGTTTCGCCTCCAGAGCAGCCAGATTTGGGGTCAACTTCAGGAGATGGTCTTCTTCTGTGTTCCAAGTGTCGCCTCGAGAGAATAGAATGCAGTAATATGGGCATCTATCGGAACATTTGTGTGAAGTGTTCAATAGTGGAGAATCAACCAACATGGTCACGCTGCATTCAATGTGATAATTACACCACAGACTGTTGGAACAATTTATGCAGTATATGCAGAAGTGGATGGGGGTTATGTGAAAAGGTTGGTGCACTCTACCCCAATGGAAAGGTACACTTCCTGAACTGTTGGTGTCTCAACCGTGAAGGACAGATTAAGAGGAAGAAGATTCACAACCATCGCAAATCAGCATTTGTGGAGTTCGCAGAAGAACAATCAACTTCATAAAAACTGCTTTTTTTTGTCAAAGTTTCGAATAATAAATTCTTTGAAATATTTTTTGTATCATTAATCAATGAACTGATGAGATGGTGTTTTGTCATAGGTACTCAATGATGATTCAAAAGTAAAACAATATATTTTATATTTATTGATACATGTGAACAGTGTATTGCTACATCAAATACAATTCGTTATACTAATGAACTTTTATCGATCCATGAGTTATGATCTTTGGAAAATCCGAGCCATTTCACATAAAGACGGTTTCCTTTTCTCTTCAATACTCTCTCCACCAAATATGTATGTGGGTCTTTCGTTTTATTCAATTCCATTTCGTAAAAAGCACCCTTGATTGGTTGTCCATCCATATCTTCAAGTGCATACGTTACGGGTTCTGTACTGTTTACTTTCACGACAGTGAAGATTTCTGTTGAAAAGTTTGCAGTGTAACCCTTGTCGAAAACACCTTTATACGTACTGATTCTGACTTTATCTCCAATTTTGAATTTACTTTTTTTACATCTTCCAGTGTTTTGCCATCGTTGTAGCTTCTCCCGAGATTGCGAATAAATATCCAACTTTGTAGAAGGTGTAACATCTGCAGGCTTCATACCGATGGTGCGATGGACTTTGTTGTTGTACCGATCAGTGATGGTGGGAAGAATATTCAACCATTTGTAGTTACCTTGAAGTGAAAACTCCTTATAGAGCCAAGTTTTCAATGTTCTTATAACACGCTCAGCAATTGCAGCCTTTTTAGTACTGAATGTCGAATAATGATTAATATTGTTCTTTTTCATTAGCGATGAGAAGTTTGAGTTATAGAACTCAGAACCTTGGTCCGATTGTAAGTTTTGGGGGCGAAACTTCGCATCTTTCAATACACTGGCCATAGCTTTTGTGACTGCAACTCCAGTTTTGTTTTTGAGAGGTTTTGACCATACATACTTTGAATAGCAATCGATTACTACGAGAATGTATCTATAACCTCTATTTTTCTTAGCATATGGCTGCATCTCCATCAAATCCATCTGCCACAAATCTGAAAATCCCTTTATTACGGTTTTTCTTCGAGGAAAATTTCGACGACTTGGCTTATGCAACTCATTCACAATTTGCCTTTTAGCAGCACTCATATCAACTTTCTATGACAGAAGTGGGTTCCCACGCAGGTGGAAGAGCTAGTTGTCCAGTCCTCCAGTGTTTAGGTTTGGGAATTGACTGCTCCACTTTGGTAACTCTCTCAGCTAAAATATCAACATTCTTTGTCGAATTATGGAGTTGATCCCTCAAGGTATCAATTTCCTTAGTCAACTTGATGATCTCTTCCGAAAATGTATCATTTTTCTTACCGATAACAAATCTGAGGTCACTTATTCGTGCATCAAAGAACGCTCTGGCATCTCGTAGCACTGCGATGATAGACTCTTGAACAGCGTTCAGAGTTACTTCTTTAGTTTCTCTAATGTTATCGTCAACATATCCTTTGGTGACTGAGTCTTTCAACTCAACAGGTTCACCAACATTCAGCATCCTTTTATTTTGAATATTATAATTTCCATCCGGTGTCAGAATGAATCCCACACCGGGTTTACCAGGAATCGCTCTACCAACTCCACCTTTTCTCCGACCAAATTTATCAATTGTTGTATGCATTGTTGGAGAATCAACATACGACTGATCGAGTTCGACATGTACTATTAGATATATAATGTTGCTGTCAGTAGACTACACCTTCTTCACGCAATTCTTCTATTAATGCTAAAATTTCATTATCATGTCCAGTGTGTCCAGCCAACTTTGAACTCCAGAGTAAACGGAGTCGCTCCACTAGTTCTTCCATTTTATTCCAATAAATGTAAGTTTGTTTTTGATTGCCGCAATGAACTTTCTTAATGGGTAGTTTCACTAGTCCCCCACCTTCTATCCTAGGATTTCCTTGAATACTTCCCGTGTAGAGTAGTGGTAAGATTATTTCTTGATATTTCTTCCAATTTTTTGTTATGAAACCCTGTTCTTGGTCATAGTTTTTATATGCAACTTTTGTCATCTTTAGTATTTCACCGTACGTTTTCAGATCGGCCGTAGAAAAACTCCCCGAAGGTACTTTCATTAATATCAACTTGAATAGACCAGGTGTGCCCTTATAAATGCCGATTACTTTACCACTTTCTCTGAAAATTATTTTTCCTTCATTGAACTCCACATTGGTAACACCCATTTGTAGTTTTTTGGTTTGGGGGTCTATTTGAATACCAAAAACTGTGTCATATGAAGATAAACCTGATGATAACTTCTCGATATGTTTTTGTATCTCATCATCACCTATTTGGGAAAAATCTGAAGTTGTCGTTGGGGAGGATGGTGTACCCATTGAAAGTGATTCATTAGCATTATAACTGGTATTTTTATCATCCAATTCATCGAACTTCATCACTTCGGGAAGCCATGTGCTAGTTTTAATAGTTTTCGGTGTGAATACTGTGTTTTTTGTTCCGGAAAATGTTGGTATTGGTGTTTTCGACTGGTTCATTTGGGATGTTTTGGTGTTGGCTGATATTTCTTTCAATGGCACCGTAATCGGTTCATACATTTTTTCGAGTGCAGCTCGATTATCAGCATGGTTACCCTTTATATAATTGAATTTTTTACGAACTGCATCCGTTGCTTCAACTAATTTCCGTTTCAAAGTGATTTCTTCAGTGTTTCCACCGTGCATTATGATACTACAAATGCTGAAGTATCATCGACACTGTCCACTGCACAATTGAAGTGAATGGATTGGTGGCATCAGGGATATATGAATGCATCAAACCCTTTTCGATAACGCCCATCATGCACCTCCCTATCTTTATCAATAACCAGAAATCCGTATTTATCACTCCAACAATTCGCGCACATATCTTGAAATTGCTTGTAAGTTACGTCGGGTGACACATGATCCAAGTAAATGTGGTTGAGATTGGTATCGTCCTGCTTGAATATCACAATAAAGTTTGCATTATCTCGAATCAGTTGTTTTGGAACACGAGAGTATGTTTGGGCAAGATAGAAGCAATCTACATTCTTATGACGACCCATACTGAAATATGATCGGATAACATCCTGCTTTTCACATATAACATCATCGAAAATGAATATTGAATCCGATTTGGCGTGTGATGGTTCCACTATTCCAGTAGAATTATCACCAAAAGTGTAAAACCCTAATCCTTTGATTGGTGTTAATACTTTTCGTAGGTACTCATATTTGGGCTGATACAAGGATTTTGAATAGAGATAGACATTCGCGAAGCGTAACCCCAATGGGTGGGTTAGCAAAGAAATCATCACATTTGTCTTGCCACAATTTGATGGTCCAATGATGAGACCACGAACGGATATTGGAAGTAAGGATCCATGCCGTCGTTCAACGTTACTTTGTAATCCACATCCAACACTAGAATCCAGATTATCGATAGCAAATTCCTGATTTTGCTTTTCAATACGCATCGTAAGACAGCCGACGACTATATAAATGGTGCCAGAAGGTTGACTCCTTATTTAAATGATAATGTTCAACGGATGCAGACGTACAAGTTCGAATTCTAATAAAGTTGGCGGAAACGGTTTAGTCAATTCTCTCATCAACAAGCTACCATTTGAATTACACCTACCTGGCGGCTATCAGTATTGTGGTCCTGGCACCAAAGTACAAGAAAGAATAGCAAGAGGAGATCCCGGCATAAATCAACTCGATATTGCCTGTAAAAAGCATGATTTGACTTACTTACAGAATCAAAACGACTTATCTGCTAGACACGAAGCGGATCGACTTCTTGAGGAAGCTGCTTGGGAGATATTCAAGTCAAAGGACGCCACTTTTGCAGAAAAAGGAGCCGCCTGGTTAGTAACAACTATAATGAAAGGAAAACGTCGGTTCGGTATGGGTTGTGAGTCATCATCCAACTTGCGTCATAAATCAGTGAAGAAACGAGGTATCAAGAAGTCTAAAATTAAAAAAACATCAAAAGTTGGCAAAAAATACGTGGCTTTCGGTTCCGGTATTGTCAGAAAAGTTCGTGACATTCTACATAAGGCTGGAGGGGAGAGCTTTATCACCAAGAATTCGAAAAAAGCTACCGAAATTGCATTGAAGGCTGCTCGCAAATATACCAAAGCTGTGGGTGGAAAAAAAAGAATTCGTACCCCTCGCATTATACCAATTCCCAAGTTTGGTGGTATTCTACCTCTCATACCCATTTTCGCTGGTTTATCAGCGTTGGGAAGTTTGGCTGGTGCTACAGCAGGTATAACCAAAGCGATACAAACTGCAAAAGCGAGTAGGGAGCAATTGATGGAGGCGAACAGACATAATAAAAACATGGAGGCCATTGCTCTGGGTAAACGTGGCAAGGGACTGTATTTGAAACCGTATCGTAAAGGACTTGGATTATATTTGAAACCGCAGAAGTCAAAAAACTTCTAGATATGCTACCCCGAAGAGCATTGTCCAACATCGATATCGAATTCTTTGCCAAGAAAATGAGAGTTCCATATTTTCGTGGTGTGTTCATGCGAGATGAACTACCACCATCAGGACCGCTCAGATATGAATCTGGCATTGTGAATTTGGATGGTCGACATGGCTCTGGGACTCATTGGGTAGCATACAAAAAGATTAATCACTTGGTGAATTACTACGACAGTTTCGGCGACTTACCCCCTCCCAAAGAGCTGGTTCATTATTTCGGTTCAAGGTCGATCACTAAAATCCTATATAACTATCAACGACAGCAGAAATTCAACACAGTTTGGTGTGGTCATTTGTGTTTGAAGTTTCTTTGTGATCGTACGTCATGAATATAACACCCGCACAGGATCGTGAGAGTATCAAAAGAATGGGACATTCGTTGATTGCCTACTCCAGATTACGTAGCTTACAGAAAATGACCAAACAGCAGCTTGCGGATATGCCAAAAGAGGTATTAATTGGATGTGCGGCTCGAGAAATTCCTCTCGTGTGGGATAAACTACCTGTACACCTTCAGAATGATATTGATATATTGAAGTATCAATATTGTCAAGATCATTATGATGACGGTGATAGTGGCATTTCCGATGTGAATGATGGGCCTACACCTCAAAAAATCTTTTGTTGCTACTGTAGGGTGGGAGAAGTGAATGTTGCAGCAAATAACGAAGTGGATATCAATTCACAACCTCCACCCAAAAAACGACGATTTCTCCACCAACAGCGTCAATGTCATCAACAATAAAATGAACTGATCCGTCAAAAAACTGGTTAGTCATGTCACGGACGTTTACACTGTCGGGAGAATCGAGTGAGTTGAGTGCCAACTTCTATCCACCCATTGAATTGGATACAGGTAGCAAATATGGTTTGGGCTTACACGGCTTCTACTCTTACAATTCAATATTCAATGTGGATGTGCATAATAACGTGATCAGTTATTCTAAGAGAGTTAATTCACCTCCAATCATAATTAAAATACCACCTGGAGCCTATGAAATCACTGAAATCAATAATGCCATACAGAGATTCATCAAATCCAAGGAGCCACAGTCTGCAGATGGCGTTGACAAGAATATTGATGAAATATTTACTCTGAATGCTAACAACAACACTCTCAAATGTGAAATACGATCAAAATACCATATAAATCTCAAACATGAAAACTCGATCGCTAACCTTTTAGGATTTGAAAGGAGCGTGTTCGAAAGTGGAAAAACTCACGAATCGACATTGCCTGTCAATATCAATAACGTCAGAATAATTCGTGTTGACTGCAACGTGACATCTGGGGCATATTCAAATGGGGGGGAAGTTCACAGCATTTTTGAGTTCGACATTGATGTGGAGCCTGGTTACAAACTCACCAAGGAGCCAAAAAATATTATTTATATGCCGATCAAACCAGAAGGTCGTCAGTATCTCGACAACATTACACTACGCATCTTGGATGATAATGGGTTGTTGATTAATTTCAATGGTGAAAGAATTATAATAAAATTGGAATTGGTGAAACTGTAACTGGAATAAATGATGGGATTCTGCTTTAGCAAACGACGACAGAGGTTACCTAAACATGGTGGTGGTGGTGGTGGCAATGGTAATGATGTATGTAAAAAGAAGAGGAAACATCGAAATCACTTCATTCCACGTGTGTCTGCTAAACGATCAAGATATAGGATAAGCGCTGATAGCCTAAAATTCCTGAAATCCATCGGTTTGAAAATACGCTACAAACGAAGCAAGTAATATGGCCACTCTTACCACAAGTGAGAAACTGGAAGTTTTCGAGGAACCTGTATTCGACCGTTCGTTGATAAGTCTGCATGAGCATACATACAAACCATATGGTTCACCATATTTCAATAATTCCGACGAAATCAGAATTCCAATCAACTTTCAAGATCTGATACTCGATATCGCAGAGAGTTACATTTATATCGAAGGAAAGTTCAATCCTACTGATGCCACAAAGACATGCTACCTCTCTAATAACGCCCTCGCTTTCTTGTTCGACGAGATTCGTTATGAAATGGGTGGTGAACAAGTGGCTGTTGTTCGGAAACCTGGCATAGTCACTACAATGAAAACTATGGTATCATTCGGAGGAACGCATGCTAATTCATTGTTATCTGTAGGTTGGGGGCTCAACCAAACTGATCAACCAATATGGGATTCAACCAGTACAGTTTTCAGTGGTAAATTACCTTTGAAGTACCTCATGGGATTTGCTGAAGATTACAATAAAGGTGTATTGAATGTTAAGCAAGAGCTTATTTTGATTATGGCACGAACATTCAAAAATGCATATATGGGGGAAGTTGAGGCTAATTTCCAAATCAACAAGGTCGAATGGAGAATCAGACATATTGTGCCAGAAGATCGTCAAAAATTGAAACTTCTGAGTCGTATCAACAAAAGTGTCAATAATGCTATAGTGAAAGTAGCTTATCGTATGTGGGATCTTTATGAGTTACCTTTACTTCGTGAAACGGCATCAGATATGTGGGCTGTGAAAACAACCAACAGTCTAGAAAGACCTCGATTCATCATAATTGGCTTCCAGCACACCACACAATCTAACTCATTATCAAAGGATGCAACGGAATTCAAACATGCTGATATAAGTAATATCAGAGTACATTTGAACTCTGAAGTCTTTCCATATGAACGTTGGAATTTGGATTTCGACAAGAAGTTAGACTCATCTGCATACTACGCATATGAGAATTTTCAACGTAGCTACTATGATAGAGCAATAAGTGAACCAATGATGAATATTAGCAGCTTCCGCAACAACCCCATATTTGTGATTGACTGCTCACACCAACCAGATGCCATGAAATCATCCACCGTTGACATCAAAATAGAGTTTGAAACACGTAAATTGAAGTTTCCAGCGAATACCAAAGTATATGCACTCATTTTACATGATGCTTTTTTGAGCTATAGTGCTCTTACTGGATCTGTTCATATTGGTTTATCATAAGAATGACATGTAAATCATTATCCACTGTAGAATGTTTTTTTTTGACAATGAATAAAATATTTTTTACCATTTATATCCTTTCATTTCATCGTGAACATATGAAAATAAACAAATATTATTACTTTATACTTTATTTATAGTTTTATATACAATATATATCAATCATTCAATGTTTACATCAATTCTTCATCTTCTTCACTCTCCACCTGTTGTTGTGAGTTGGGATCCAATGTCTTCAGCTGGTATTCATCTATGATAGTCGATGGTAGGTAACAGTATATGCCAGAGAGAAAATTTTTCAAGTCAGCTTGAATTATAAGCTTACAGAAGTGATTCAAATCGATATTTCCATTAGAATAAGCATTACACAGCGCTACGCCAAGTTCGTAATTTTCACTGAGCTGCAGAACTTTCTGCACTTCTTCAGGATCGAAACATATATCACTATCGTAATTTGACGCATGCAGAGCGTCCCAACTCAAATCAGCTAACTCGCAAGACAGCCTTTCTATAGCAGAACCCAAGTCATTTGTCTCCGGATACCATTCACTCGAATAGTGCATCCACATATTTGTAGTTTCAGGGGGAGAGTTCTGAAACAACCAAAATAAGATTCATGAATTTGGTAATGATGCTAAGAGAGCGAAAAACATAAAAAAAAACAATAACAGGAAAAACACTCACTTTGAGGTGTCTTCGTTAAGTGTGTAAAACTGATACATATATTATATTAAACTATTATACCTTTCACTATCTACATATAAAGAGGAACAGAGACTAGAAAAACAATAAAAGCTCTCAATCTAACAAATTGAACTTAACCAAAGAGCGGGTTTTGGCACCAGCATATTCCGGAGCGCTCTGCCCCAAATAAGTCATCACCAATTTAGCTTGTGCTGAATTAACATTTTCAATGATATTTTCTGTGAATTGCTCCGTAACTCGTTTTGGAAGCCATACTTTGAATGAAGTCTCATTTTCTTCATCTATCAGTATTACTTGAATGGATTTACCATACCGTGTGGAGAGTAATAACATTTTTTTAATTTTATAGTCCTTATCGATAGCTAATGATGTTAAAGGTTTTTGTTCCATAGCTTCAGTCTGCTGAACTATGGCAAAATTGATCTTTTCAAGGTCAAATTTCAAATTATCCATTCTCAATGTATAGTGAAAGTATAATTTTAAAATATAAAATATGTTCACCTCTATGACGACAACGTTCACTTCTTGGCTGGATGGATTTTTGCTGGTGTAACCTTGAACCACAACTATTACTCGTTGAGAAAATCTGAACTGACTGCAAATACAATCTTCCCAGCTTATATAAAAATTACTAAAGGAGTGGGGGTTTGAGTTTCAACACTCTCCATTTGCACACACGTTCGGGACCGGAATCCACAAATGAGAATTACCAAGGTTATTTGTAGGTCAAAATTATTCTACGTGAATATAGTCTCTAAACTTTCCACTGTTTCGAAACAATTTGACATTGCACAAAGTCATTACTCAAAGTTATTGAAGGTCACAAGAATATATTCTTCAATGTCATTCAAGGGCAACGCTGTTCAAGCTAGACCACGCCAACACTCAAGGGTATTCAAGGTCAAACTTGCATACGCTTGGTAGCACACACATCAAAGGTCATTCAAGGTGACTCGTCTTCAAGGTTATCCAAGGTCAAACTTGCATGCGCTTGGTAGTACACACACCAAAGGTTATTCAAAGTGACCCGTCATCGAGGATATTCAAGGTCAAATTGGTGGGGGGAGGTCTAAGTCCGTTCTATCCCTTCTACTTTCGCTAACCAAGTTGGCATATTCGGAAGGAGTGCCTATCGTGGTACAACCTGTATGACACCCCCTTTTTTATATTCCACTTGAACTAATAATTGTTCATTATATAATCAAGTGAACTCCGACCTCTACCACCTATTCCTGAAATGTTCAATGTTCATTCTTGTCTCTCGGCCTTGTTTTTATTAGTACTTTCATTTCATATTTGCTCTCAAGTCTCTATTACTGTTTCCTCTGAATGATGTTCTGCTCTGCAGAAAGCAAAAGTAATTTCAGTCGGAACGAGACCAGTTCGCATAGGAACATCTGGCATTTTTATGTACATTTCAGAGGACAAAAAATCGTTTGTGACAGATGAAACTCGTGAATAGGCAAACTCTTGTTTTATTTATTCCGTTTTTGTTTTTCCAGTTGTTTTTTCATATCGTGTAAACTATATCGATGTAATTACAGTACGATACATTGAAATGTTAGATGGACTTGGGACAAGGGTTAATTGGTTTAACGTCATTCGTCTAATATCATCACTCTATTATTGAAATCTGTCGAAAGTTTATCGATAAAATAAATATTAGTACTAAGTAAACAGCCGATCAAAAATTATTACTTGTATAATCTTCATAATACCGTGCCCCAGAGATGACACATACAATAACTATTGGGGTATGTTCGTACTCCCGCCAATAATTTATATGAACTCAAATAAAAACGGAATAACCGTGCTCGGATTCACACGTTAAAAAGTAACACCTCGGTTATCCATTGCATGCACAAGTTTCGACTTCTGAGAGATGTTGATAGGAGTTCGTCACCTGGTTAAAGGAAAAATCCTTGAAAACAACAAAGCCATAAACATATAAATATTTCAAACAACTAGCATGAGCATAATATCCGTTATCATTTTATTTCGTTTCGTTCGATTTTTTTGTAAAAACTATAAATTTGTGTACAATATTATTCAAAACAGTTGTTTAAAAATGGTTGTTTCAAAATGTTTTTTTCCATGAACCAACTGACGAACGTCAATCCTAAGGAGTCGAAACCCGTGCGGCGAATGGATTAACGAGGCCTTACCTTCAACGTGTGATTCCCAGCCCGGTGGCCAGTCGGGGAAATGAACCACGGTCTTCCGCTTGATAGGCGGACGTGCTTACCTTTACACTATCGAGAACTATTACTAACGAACATATTTTCTCGGCTCAATTTTCAATAAGTTTTCATTTACTTTCACTTGGTTGTAAGGGTGGGTCAATTCTTTCAATATTCAAACAATTTCTCCTAACAGATGGAGCAACAATAAAATTTATAAATGTTCATCGTAAAAAAATCAATACATTTTTGAATTTTTTCCCCTATTTCACCTCAAGTTTCAGGTGAGTTTTGTTTTTACATATCTTATAATTATCTAGTGACTTGTGTATACAAGTAGCCCAGGTAAACAGTTATTAATCTACTCATCTCTTAAATCCGTTCATTTCGTACAATGATTTGCTCGAGAAAACATCTTGTTCAGTACATAGTCTTGCGGACGACAGTACTCTTCATACTAGAGTCTCTATCCAGAGTCCCCATACTAGCTCGAGAAAAAAATTCAAAAAGACATTCATGTCAATAATATTAACGATGACTTGTTAAAATTAATAGAATGGGGTGGCATGAACTTGGTGGAATTTAGTGCAAGGAAAACCCAGGCACGTCTCTTCTCAAGGAAAGCCGATCTTTCATCATCTAGTATTCAGATTTCAGACGTAACTAATCCTACAAAGTCAAGTATCTCGATACTAGGAATTACGATCAGTAATAATCTCCCATGTGAAATCGATCGCCATAAATCAGTTGATACTAGTGGAATCTGAATTGAATGGTTCATAACATATTGTGTGGGTGATACTTCTGGTTTGTATCACCAAGATATCAGGAGAATGAATTAAAACTTTTGTAATCTAGAAATACGCATGACCATCTCCAATATAATTGAAAACAAATGAAAAATATTACAAATTTCCGACTACCAAACAATACAATTGGTGGAATCAAGTTATCTGACTATTATACGTAATATTCATTTCAATGTAATCCTGTAGTCATCTTATTTTGTTAGTTATCTTATCGCATTGTATTTAATTAGTGTATTGCAACAACTATTGTACTATTCATTATGAGTTGATAAACACATTTTGACCTAGTTCATGACAATAGCCCTTTGAATCAATTTCTACTAGAAACTAGGAAGAAATAATTTCTACCGGATTTTGAGGTAAAATAGATACTCCCTCTGTGTGGCTCCAAGATCTTAGACTAGTTCATCTTCCTCTTCGTACAAAGAACAATAATAGTCGATTGATCCTTCTCAAATGGGCAGCATACTCGACACACCGTAATTCCATTTTCCTGGGCTATACGTGGAACCTCGTGGTGTCCTATATCGACCGGATTCGACAGACAGAGCGCCGCCGCCACCGCCGCCTCTAGCAGCCACGGAAAAGAGTCTTTCAGTGAGGCCGCGCGTTCAGACAGTCGATCGCCGCCCAAAAAGGGGGCTGCCGGGCTCTCGCGGTCTCCCCGCCAAAATGGGGAACGGCATGAACAAGGCAAGTACCTAGGGTTTCCGCACTTCTGTGACTTGGCTTTTGCACTTTCGGGTTCGGTACCTCTAGGGCTTCACAGGCACGCAAGGCACTAAAAAGTTCCACCGGAAAGAGTGCTATTATTTGATTTGACCATCGATTGCTTTAAGTAGTGTTTCCGTACCAGGAAGATACATACTCAAGTAGAATTTCTTTTCGTACCGAAATGTATTAATGAATAAAAATTTATAAGTCGATTGGGGAACGCGTGAAACGATACTGCAAATCAAGATATATTACTTCAGACTTCATTGTAACTGCGTTTTGTGTCATTTCAACTGAATCTTCTCAAAGCAAATATCATTACCCCCAACTGGCCGTAAGGAAAATTCAATATTCATCTTATTTTCCTCAGAAAGTACTAAATTTCTTGTGTCTTTAAGTTGAAATTGGAAACATATAGGTAACATTTACGACTTTTTGTAGTGTTTCCGTACCAGAAAGATAGATTTGATTGCAGAGTATTCCCTTATTAGGAAAATGTCAATTCTTGATATAGTTCTACAAAAATTAGAATACTTTTGACTTCGGTTACCTTTTCATTCACCTCATTCCCACGAGAAGTCTGGAGCAATTTAATTTGAACTCAGTTATCGTTGGCAATTTCCTCCAAGTCAATATATTTTGAAAGTTCGGCATTGATAATCTTTTTTCAATTCAGGCCAGAAATAGACTCCCACAAACAAGCAATCTTTCCAACCCGATGAAGAAACACAAAGAATAACACCTTCATCTAAAATCTCGAAACATATAAATATAAAAGGTTATCATCATGGCAAACACCTCAGATTCAGTTCTATCATTCAATCTGAATCAAAGATCAAAATAAACGAATGGATAGAAATGAGATTGTTGAATCTGAAATATATGGTTTAGATATCTTGATTCATTGACTGGAGAAATCTTAAATTTCCTGAAACTACAATAAATGAAAAGAGACCGAACACAGTCTCCCTGCCAAAATGGGCAATGCCATGATAATGGCAAGTACCTACCCAGAGGGTTTCCTCACTTCTGTGACTTGGCTTTTGCACTTTTGGGTTCGGTTCCACTAGGGCTTCAGAGGCACGCAAAGCACTAGAAAGTTTCACCGGAAAGAGTGCTATTGTTTGACCATCGATTGCTTTAAATAGTGTTTCCGTACCAGGAAGATACATACTCAAGAAAGTAGAATTTCTTTTCCTATAGGAATTGTTCTAAATTTTGTTCTAAAATTGTTCGTTCCGTTAACCAACTGACGAACGTCAACCCTCAGAAGTCGAAACTTGTGCGAGCAATGGATCAACGAGGCCTTACCTTTTAACGTGCGATTACCCAGCACGGTGGCCCGGAGAGGATTCGAACCCCGGCCTTCCGCTTGATAGGCAGATATGTTAACCATTACACTACCGAGACCAATGTATTAAGGAATGGAAAGTTATGAGTCGATTTGGGAAAGTGTTAAGGAGGATGATGCAGAGATTAAGATATATCACTTCAGGCTTCATTGTAACTGCGTTTAGTCTTATTTCAACTGACACTCCAAAGTAACTATCATTACCCCTAATTGGCGGTGAGGAAAACTCAATATTCACCTTACTTTCCTCAGAAAGTACTGAAACTCTTGTGTCTGAACAGTTTGAATTCAGAGCATACAGACATCTATTTCTTGTAGTGCTTTTTGCCTGCGAATGAAAATAATCGCAAATCATTGATGGTTAGGCTTCCTTCAATTCAGAATAACTACATCAATATAGATTATCCATGAACAAGTGATATTTGCTTCCCAATAAATGAACAGGAATAATAACAAATCCATTTAAAAACTGTTCTGACGCCACTTTGTTTAGTGTTCATATCAATGATTTTCTAGAGAGAACATCTTGTTCAGTGCATAGTTTGACGGACCCATAACAGGAAAAAAAAACAAAAATTCAGAGAAACAATGAGGTAACATGCTGAGAAAACCCAGGCACGTCTCTTTTCGATGGAAGCCGATCTATCTTTATCTAGTATTCAGATGTCAGGAGTAACACTATTCCTACAAAGTCAAGTATATCGATGCTAGAAATTACGGTCAGTAATAATCTCTCATGTTAGATAGATCGCTCAAGATGCTTCCAAAGAATTTGGATTTCTATTCCGAGCGAAGAAATACTCCACTTCTTTTCAGCTTCTGATGATCTGCAAAGCACAGATACGGCCTTGTCTTGGAATATAGTTCTCATGTGTGGATTTTGGAACCAAACATTCACTGAGGCTTCTTGATTATATCCAGGGAAAGGCAATCCATCTTGTTGGTGATTCTTCGCACACGAACTCGTTTACTTCGTTGGATCGTCTTAGAATGGTCGGAGATTTGTCTCTCTTCTATAGATATTTTCACGATCGGTACTCTTCTGGATTGTCGTCAATCAATCCACCATTAGCATTATCAACACGGATGACCCGACGAGCGCAGAATTCCCACCCATTTGTTGTGCGCTTAAAAACCTGTGGAACATCTCTTGCTCAGGGACATTTTCCAGATAGAACAGCTGAACTTTGGAACTGCTTGCCAAGGAAGGTTTTTCTTGAGGCTTACAAACTTGAGAAATTCAAAATCCTATCTTGTCTATTGATTCGCGCGGTGTGCTCGGAGCAGTATAGGGCTTTCCTTTCGTGTGAATCTATATATAGAAAAAATGAATTGATATTTTGTGTGGCGAGGATGCAGATTGAAGGCCGACTCGTAGGGAAGTCCATCAAACATGCGAGCCACACAAAGCACTTCAGCGATTTACATTTGCTAATTTTTCTTCAAATGTGCATAATGCAAATCTCTGAAAAATATTGAATCAAGTTCGGAAACTGTAAGTTCTACTAACTAGGTAGGAAAAAGTACTCTAAGTGCCGGCCACAGTGAATGTAGAACGTTACCATGCTAATAATGATTCAATTTAGTCAGAATTTCTATTCGAAATGAACGCTTTCACAAATCAAATGCCAGACATAATACAGGTAATGGAGGATTTTGTTTTGCAAAATTAGGCAGGAGTTATTTTATTGCACGGATAGTTGCAGTCTGACGTACTTAACCTAAAAACACAAAATACTTACAAAAATGGCGAACGGAAGTGCCGCCATTTTGTGAAAAACCGTTTGGGCCTGTATCTCCGTAACCGTGCACTTTAGGCCCACAATAATCAGGACCTTTTTTATAGATAATTAAATTTTCTATCTTTTTTATCCAACAATTTTTTTCGTAGCACTTACCGTTCACGACTTATATTATTATTACTTTTTGTTTATTCACTTTTTTACCGATATCTCTTTAAATAATTGTTTAAACAATAAATTGTTTATAATAAAACTTTTGAATCGATTGATTTTCTACAACTTTTATTCAAAACTTTTTTCTCTAAAGTTAATGTTTTTGAAGTTACAACGTGTTCAATGTTGTACTACCGAGAACAAGGTTATTAAGAACGAAGTATGCATAGCGTAATGATGTAGCGAATCCGATACATAATAAAAAAAATATGAATTTTAGAATTTGTTGATTTAATAAATAATTAATTATTCAAGTTCTTACCTGCAAGAAATAGCGAATACCCATTAAAATTTTCTCTTTGTATTTTCTTTTATACAATTAAATATTTCTATAATTAATTCAAAAACTACTGCCATAATTAAACACGCAAATAAAAAAATAGAATATTTATTGATGAATATATGTGATAATTAATTAATGTTAGAATCATCACCAATATCTTCATCGATGTCGCACAATTCTGTGTTGTTGACGATTACTTTCAGCTGATTAGTGCACGTTTCCTCTGTGCAGTTCTCACATATTACCGTACAGTCCAATCCTGCTTTTCGGCACCCACAGGCTCTGCCACAGCCAGTTCTGCATTTGCATGAAATGCACTTCGAAAATGTTAACTCAAGAGAAAAAAGTTTTGAATAAAAGTTGTAGAAAATTTATCGATTCGAAAGTTTTATTATAAACAATTTATTCTTTAAACAATTTTTTAAAGAGATATCGGTAAAAAGTGAATAAACAAAAAGTAATAATAATATAAGTCGTGAACAGTAAGTGCTACGAAAAAAATTATTGAATAAAAAAGATAGGGAATTTAATTATCTATAAAAAAGGTCCTCATGATTGTGGGCCTAAAGTGCACGGTTACGGAGATACAGGCCCAAACGGTTTTTTATAAAATGGCGGCACTTCCGTTCGCCATTTTTGTAAGTATTTTGTGTTCTTAGGTTAAGTATGTCAGACTACAACTATCTATGGAATAAAATAACTCCTGCCTAATTATTCATTATGGACACGAGTAGCTGGCTCCCTATTACCTGTACTAACAGCTGTTATGACTCACCATACGTCTTATCAGTGACATTCAGCAGGACTTGCGAATACAAAACGTTTTGAACTGTGGAGGGTTGCAACTTTCCCTGCAAGTAGACAAGAGGATTCTCGTTCTCAACGGGACATTTGTTACGCTGTATGACTGAGGAGTTTGAGTCTTCGGATATCCTGTAGATGACTTTCTGCCTCTGACCAATACACCATCTACATCAGTTGTCAGCTTGAATGTTCGATAACAGTAACAAAACGTCAAGCACTTCTCATGTTTGCGGAAATTTGACTTCAGGACTGTACCACTAATTTTTCAGAATTCAAAAATCCTAAAATGTTCAATACGTCGGAAATGGAAGCTTCGGATATGATATTCAGGAAATGTAAACAGATTGATCTGTATTTTTCCCGACGTGCTGTTTCTGGCAACATCCTGCGGAAACCGTAGATATGCAAAATATGCAATTACGAACGGACAGGGAAGATTCATTTTGAAAAGGGTGAGCTCTGGAGAGCACATATATTATTCAACGTTTCATTTTTAATGAATTCTTTTGGTTATATTGCGAGTTGCAGTTATATGCATCATTTCAAGTGAAATATGCAGACTTTTCAAATAATAATGATGAATATTTGAGATCAAAATCTGGTGAGTGCGTTTTCAATTTAAAGGGAACATAAATGACACGTAGATAGGAAGTGTTCAAAGCTCAGCGAATAAAGCAGTGAGCAATGAAATAATCGGAAAGTTTTTTGCCTGAAATCTGAACAGGAACAGAATAGGTAAATTCAATTCTAAGTGAGAAAAATTCTATTATTCAACCCCTGAACATCCAAACATACGAGAAAAAAATCTGAAAATGAACCGACCTGTGGAAACCATATTGATAAATGCACAGGAATTTGAGACCAGAAAATACATCACCGACAAAAAAAACCTTCTGGGGGCCCTCATATTCAGAACAATGTTGCCATGACAAACGATAACTTCTTCAAGTTTTTAGCAGTACAATCTATACTACTATTATATCTGGATTACATACAAATTACTTTTTTTCTGCTCAATTTGGAGTCATCTAGGCTATTATATGAATATGATTGAACAAAAAATTCAATGGAAAATAATGGTATATGTAAATCAAGTCGGAAAAAAGTGGGCGAGATGTGATGCTTTACCGGCGTGCGCTGACTAAACAGTTCGGTTCGACTTCTACGCGGCGAAAGCTGATTGACTATAACAGGGTGGAACTGAATTTTGCGTCCAAAATGGAAAGCTACGATCGAATATTCTTGTGCGACTTTTTTAAAATTATTGATCCTGAAGAACCAATCACAAAGTGCCTTTAAAAACTAATGGTACCGAAAACCATGATTTTTTTATATTTTCCCAATATTTTTTTCAATGATTTAATTTCGGTACCATATTTTCTATAAGCTAGTGGGTTCTTCATGATCAGTTTCTCAAGAATTCAAGGACAAAAAATATGAGCATATGGAAGAATTTTTCAATCATTCTTTTCAAACTCTACTATTAGATTCAATAAATTTTTCATTGAAATTTTGGTTTAATTCACCATAATAAAACTGTTTTGTTACCTCAAGTTGGAAAATGGAAAATTTTACAACCACTAAATAATTTTTTTAATTTCGACTCGATAAAAATAATTTTGAGAAGTGTGCTACACATCTTTTGGAATTGATCGACTCTTTATGTGTGCAATGATACATTCAATGATGAATGAATAATATACTACCTGTACTTCATAGGATCTCTTTAGCGCTAATAATAGGAGAATCGATTCAAAGAAAAAAGTTGCACAGTAGGGGGCGAGAAATATCCCACAAAAATTCTTAGATTACTCACTAATTCGAAAAGTAGTTAGTTGAAAAACTAATTCAAAATTTTGACTAATCTCTCAAATTTTTTCGCTTTCAGAGAAGTCCACATGATAGGTCAAGCTCTAATCTTGTTTATTTCAAAACTTCACTGCCAAACTGAATACGTTTTTGTAGGATCAATCGACCGAAGAAATCAAACGTTCACTTTATTTCATCTATGCATTTGTTGAACATTTCATTCTCAGCGATGTCATGAATATTATTATTATACATCACATCAATCCTTCAACACTTCTCATTGTTTCTGAAGTACCAGAAAAATGCAATCAACTCATCAGAGAGATGAAAAGAATTGGAAACCGCGAGAAAACTAAACGTAGATCAAAGCAGTTATATCTTCGAAATAGAGCTGAGAAATTGCTCTCACTTTTTTGGACGCTCTTCTGATGTAGATGATGTTCTTTTGGGAATGGATCCGTGTGCAAGATGTTTTGGTGTTCAACGTTTCGACTCCCATGTTGCAGCCATTATCAAGATGTGATAGATCTTTATCAACACAGCATTCTGGATGGTCAAATCGTAGGTGTTTTGAAAGATGAGAATGCTATATAGATAGAGATCTCTCTATCAGTTCTTGATAAGGTCTCCAGCACGGGATCTGAAACTTTGAGCGCAAAAAAATTCGTACAATTTGTCAAATGGACTGGTTTCTATATTCCAGCCTCCGTGAAAACAACCATATCCATCTCTTCTGATGTTTGATTGCCTTCTAATTATTATCTTGCATTCACCTTGTAACTGAAATGATTTGGAAAAGTACCTTCTTGCAACGCTAGAAGGCGGTCGTTTAGAGAGAATTTGATTTCCGATAAAGGTAAACTTCCTGCCATAAACGAGTTATAAATCGTCAATTGCTCGACATGCGGCACTGGTGCATTTCTAGGGATGGTATTAAAGCTTTTCTTATTAGTTTGATGGGTTTTATCGAATTTTGAATGCTCAAAGCTCAAATGGTAAATACTGCTCCAATGTTTTCAGGGGAGGTTGACTTATTTCTACGTATTTTTTAATGCAGTTGACAATTTTATATGTTGAGTAGTTCGAATTCCATTGTCTATTTTGATTTCAAATTGAGATCAAGAAAACTCCAACAAATCTGCACCACTTTGACAACAATTGCTTATATATATATATAAAAACGTCAACCATGAATTGTGCTTGATAAACTTCAGTTACAATTCATTTATATTCCAGAATTTTTGAAGAATATCGCAGCGCCACTTTGTCCAAGACTTCGACTAATAAGCACCATGTTTCGGTTTGAGGTGGCCGTTACTTGATGGAAATCCATAGTTATGAAACTGTTAGGTAAAGCACGATTAAATTTTCATATAATTTATTGTCTTCGCGACATGTTTCGATACTGTATCTTTCTCAAGCTAATGTAGTATATACACTTCTTATATAATACATTCGCTTGAAAAAGATTCAGTATCGAAACATGTTGCGAAGACAATAAATTATTTGGAAATTTAATCGTGCTTTGGCTTATAGTATCATAATAAGCACCACTTTGACAATACTTTGACAGTGTTTGGAACTTTTCACAGAGGGCGTATCACTTATCTTGAAATTCCAATGATTTACTCTATAAATTCCTGAGGCCGTACGTACATAGAATTATTGCAAACCAACCATTGATAGAGAGATGCTACACAACGGTTATTACACATGGAGATCGGACATTTGACATTATTTATTCATTTTCGAGTTAACCTCAATCCGTGTTCCACATCGAGGCAAAGGGGTAATAATTCGCCCTCCCCAGAGTTGCATCACGGGTGGAATCCTGACAATACGCTTCTCCAGAGTATCACAAATTATCCCTTATGAGTATTTCTGTCTGAATAATTGCCCGCGCTATATAAGTTTACTGTTTCAATTATTTTGCTGGTGTAAAAACTGGTTTGAATAGAAAAAGCGCTAAAATCGATGCCATACAATTTCACCACCGCTTCCCAACCAAAGATGTAATAAATGCGATGGGAAGCCGTTAAATGAAGAGTTTACTAGCTGCGTTGCTCAGAAAATATTGGTTTTGTGGAAAACTATCATTATGCAAATAGGGCCGTAGCCAGAGGAGATTTATCGCACACCACCTGCTACCTAGTATCGAGAAAATGTTCGGGCAATTTCAAAATCCTCTAAAGTGCGATAGAAAGGCATGTTCCTCTTTTTGCAGCAAAAAAAAACGATTTGAAAAGACATAATTTTTTACTCGCCAGATTCCATTTTCCTTTTCACAGTGGAACAAACGAATATACATGCATCTCATTGGGAAAAATGGTCAAAACTTCGAAAAGAATCTTGAAGAAGTTGTCAAAGTACGTTACTGTAGTAGAGCACGAAATTAACATTCTGTCAGTTCAGAAACCAAAATCGATTTCAACACTTGCACAAGTTTCGACTTCTGAGGGTTAACGTTCTTGGGAGGGGGGGCATCAGTTGGTTAACGATAAAACCCATAATTATTTCCAGTGTCTATGTATCTTCTGCTTTTTATTACTTATAGCTAATGAAGAAATCTGAGAAATCAAATATATGATTATATTATAGGAGAAAAAAACTCATGGAATACAAATTGAATAAGGTAATCAAGTCCAAAAAAAAGATTTGAAATTAATTTTTGGTAAACAAAATAACATTGAACTTTTGATTGATCAAAAAAAAAGATATCGAATATAAAATAGAGATTCAAAAAATTTAAATAAGGAAATATATGAAGTAATATATGAAAAAATGTTGAAACCAAGTTTCAAGTTGAGTGCAGTAACGACTTTTCGATCTCTAGTATCCTCAATCGTCTTCGGATGATGACTGTCAAGTTTCTTCGAAAAATCTAAAGAACTAAATGAGAAAAAGAGATTTGCAATGCAATCTCAACGGAGTGAAATTTGTTGTTTGAGTAGCTCTTGAACCATGACCAGGAGATTTCCCTCAAACCATACATCTCTAACTTTTTCAAAAGTATCTCATGCTCAACCAAGTTGAAGGCCTTGCTAAGGTCCAGAAAAACCCCAATGCTCTTTCACCACCGTCAGACTATCGTACAGACTGCAGACTGTTCAAAATCTCAGCAATTGCTCTTCCAGTCCAATGCCTCTTCCTAAAACCAAAGTGTCTACTATTAAACAATTGCTGGGCTGGAAGTCACGGAAGGCTGTGGGAAAATTCGATACGAATCGTTCAATTACCTTACTGAACAGACTTAGTGATGATATGGGTATGTAGTTCTTGACCTCTAGTCCACCAGACTCATGTATAGGTTTGATTTCGGCTACTTTGAGTTACCCAGGGAAGACGCCGTCCACTGGGAAACCATTTATAATGCGCACAAGTGGATGAAAGACCAAATGGCATCTGGAGGGTACAAAAATGTCTGTTCAGATCTTTTTTCGCTGCAAAAAGGGGGAACATGCCTTTCCACTTTACTTCAGAAGTTTTCGAAATTGTCCAAACATTTTAATAGTTTATTAATCCCCAGAAATATAAATGATTATGCAGGGTATTGTTATGTACATTGTTATGTATGTTGAATCAGATTACTTATCTTTTATTGATATATAGTATTTTTTATGTCTCCTTCGGATTTTTTGATATGACTGAGATTTTTCAGGTATTGGGGCAGACTGTTATAAATTTTGATTCCGCTGAAGTATAACGATTTTTTTCCAATATTGCTTTCGAATTGTGAGGTTTTCAGATGATGCTGTTGTCTTGTGAGATGATTAAGGCTAACAGAAATCATGACATAAAAGACAGAAAATACTTATTTTTAATTTGAATAATGAGTCAATGTCGTCTAGAAGAGTTCTGGGCTTATACAATTTGCTCGTTGATTCTCGGAAAGGCAATTTGTAGATACATTTTATAGTCTTGTTTTGTAAAGGTGCGCGGGTGGATCTCCCGGCTACGGCTCTATTTGAATACATAACAATATTTTTCCTTACAGCCAATATTATCTGGGTTATGCAGCTGAAAAACTCTTCATTTCTGGCTTTTACGTCTTTCCATCTCTTTTATTACATCTTTAGTTGGAAAACGGAGGTGAAATTTTCACAGCATCGTTGCCAGCGCATTTTCAATTGAATCCGGTTTTTACGCCAGCAAAATAATAAAAACTGAATACTTGACATCTGATACGTAGCATGTACGATTATTCAGACAAAAAATAATAACCTCCAAAGGTAATTTGTGAGTCTCTGGAGAAGCATATTATTAGGATTCCACCCTACACAGTAGTAGTGATGCAACTCTGGGGAGTGTGAAATATTACCTTTTGCCTCGATGTGGAACTCGAATTGGGGTTAACTCGAAACTGAATAAATCATGTCGAATGTCTGATTTCCATGCTTCAGGAAATGTTGTGTAGCATCCCCCTCTCAATAGGCGCCGTAGCGGACGTTTCTGTAAAGCCTTTACTTGTTTTGTTCATATGAAGTTCACACTGGTGTTTGAATAACGAACCACGAAGAACTTTTTGTTCATTATTTCCTCACTTTTTTACGTAAACTTGAAGATTCGAGCAAATTTGAAACGTATATACGTATATAAGTGTAACAAATTCGATTTTTCAAGTCAAATTAGTTTGTAGACTCGAAAAAAAAGGAGCTATTCTACTTTGTGTCGCGAATTATACTTTGAAGGTATGTTTAGGATTTTTTGCGTTGAAATAGATGCGCTATATGGAATAAGAAAGAGTGTAAAAATTAACATTGATGATGGTTCCATTCTTCTTTTCCCTTGTTGCGAACGATATTGGTATTACTTGTATATTTCAATCAATCACAAGCCACCACTGCCCAACAAAAAGCCAATTTATTTACAAATATGTTTGCTGCAAATTCTACTCTGAACTCATCAGGAAAATATTCCCCGAATATCACGCCTGTCGACAGTCATATGCCTGAGATAATTTTTCATCAACAAACTATAAGGAATATTTTAATGGTCCTGAAGACGAATAAGGCTTGCAGATCTGATGGAATCCCACCAATTTATGTTCTGAAAGTATGTGCCCCCGAATTGACACCAGTACTTTGCGAATTATTCAACCTTTCATATACCCTGAGGATTTTTCCTAAGACCTGGAGGACAGCAAGAGTTCATTCAGTTCCTAAAAAAAAAAAAGAAAACTTCACTTTGTAATTATAGACCGATTGCATTACTTTCTATCATTTCCAAAGTCATGGAAAAAGCGAAAGCGTTTGATCGAGTTTGGCATCGGGGTCTCCTTTCTAAGCTACCGTCTTATGGTCTGCCTCCTCAGTTGTGTGCTTTGTTGCAGAGTTTCTTGTCTGATAGGTCTCTTGTATGTGGTTGTTGATGGAGTATCATCTGATATATTCTTCCAATAAATGCAGGTGTTCCACAGGGTTCAGTTCTGACGCCCACTTTGATTCTGCTTCATATCAATGATTTGCTCGAGAAAACATCTTGTTCAATACATCGTTTTGCGGACGACAGTAGTCTTCATACCAGTTTGTCTTCCCCATACCAGCTCGAGAAACAAAAACTCAAAGAAACATTCACGTCAGTAAAATAAACGAAGACTTGGTAAAAAGAATAGAAGGGGGTAATATGAATTTGGTGGAATTTAATGCTAGGAAAACCCAGACATGTCTCTTCTCAAGAAATGCCGATCTATCATCATCAAATATACAGATGTCAGGAGTAACTATTCCTACGAAATCAAGTATCTCGATGCTAGGAATTACGATTAGTAATAATCTCTCATGGGAAACCAAGTGAGATCGAACGCTAAAAGTGCTTCCCAGAAGCATTTCTATTTCGTGCGAAGAAATACTTCACTTCTTGTCAGCTTCTGCTGATCTAAAAGGCTCAGATACGACCTGTCTTGGTTCTCATGTGTTGAGTTCAGCACCAAAACATTCATTGAGGCTCCCCGATTCTATTCAGAGAAAGGCAATTCGTCTTGTTGGTGATTCCTCGCTCACTTCATTGGCACATCCTAGAAGAGTCGGAGACTTGTCTCTCTTCTATAGATACTTTCACGGTCGATGCTCTTTCGATTGTTATCAATCGTCCCTCCCTCTACATGGATGACTCGAAGAGTAAAGAATTCCCACCCCTTTGTTGTGGATTTGGAAAAACCTATCGAACCTCTCTTGCTCAGGGATCTTTTTTCAATAGAATAGCTGAGCTTTGGAACTCCTTGCCGAAAGAGGTTTTTCCTGAGGCTTACAAACTTCAGAAATTCAAAGTAAATGGTAATTCGTATCTCCTGTCCCTTGATCCACGCGGTGTTCTTTGAACATTACAGGCCTCCCTTTCGTGTGAATCTGCATATAAAAAAAATCAAAAGCATCAGAGAATGCTCATTGTGTCCACTATTTCCTTCACCCCGAATCTGTTCTCTTCCCTCACAATAACCTCATTTTGTTCAGGAAAACTGCAAGCTCACTCCCGGTTCCTTTCTTGAGACTTGCATCCACGGAAAAATACGCATTGTCTCTGAAGTTCCAAGTGATACGAACCCTAATAATTATAATCTACACAATAATAGTATTTCAACAAATTTTTAAGTGGAAGCAAAACTACAGTTGCAATAAATGCTGACGTGAATAAATAGTACTGAGTTATTAAATGAACGACAGGCAATCCCGTCTTGAAGGGTTTCAATAGTATACACCAGAGGATGTAAAACCTATATTCTATTGGGAATATTTGGCTAGCTATAATTCCATGAATGGCTGCATTTGCATTTAGGACGTTTGGATACCTAGGCTGAGCCACGTGTGCAAGATAAAAAAAAATAGTGAAGAAAATTTCATCAACTAATACAGTTAGACTCAAACGCTGAGTTCGCGCCATATGGAAATAATTTGCATAATCAAAACGAAAACTCTATTCATCAACGCTACTTCCCACAACCTTATATCACAATCACTTCATTTCTTTACTAGCGACTATTCCACTTTATTCTCCTTATTCCTTATTGTCTTTACCAAAAATTCTCTAGCATATTTCTCTCGACTGAAATTCTTGTCTTAGATATACCCGGTTGGTCACCACCACTCCACTGCGATATGTAGATTCACTCTGCGAATTAACCAGCTATTGAATTCTTTTCCGCTGGAAGATGAGATAAGAACCTATTTTCGAAATTATTGGAAATATCTCGTTAGGAAATGGAAAATAATAATCCTCTCTCTCCACGGCGAATAAATTTCCAAAACAGAAATCATTTACAAATCACCCATACTTCAGTATCCTGTGCTGAAATTCGAAACGTTCCTTCCAAAATCCACCACATTTACCCTCCGTAAAACAGAGCAGACACATAATGTTTTTCTCTGATCGTTCATAGTGAACATAATGCGACAAGACAGAACACTTCATCCATGCGGTGTTGACAGTGTCTTCGGCATGTGTAGATGAAACGTGCAGACCACGACTAACAGTATCGGAAGCCGCTATCAGCTTATCAGACAGACAACGGTATTGAAATCTTACACTCTTCAATCTATTTTTAATTCGTCAGGAAAACACTCGTAGATATTTGTGTGCAATACTGATCCTATTTGATTGTTCTATATACAGATTCACACGATAGGTAAGCCCTGTATTATTAATAGAACTAGGATTGAATCAAGGGACAGGTGATGCAAATTAACATTAACATTAATTTAAGTTTGTAAGCCTCAGGAAAAACTTCCCTCGAGGAGTTCTAAATTTCAGTTGTTCTATTGGAAGAATATCCCTCAGCAAGAGAGGTTCGACAGGTGTCCCTCACAAAGATAACAATTCAGAAGAGCAACTGTACTCCAAACAAGTCATATCTGTGCCTTATAGACCATTAGAAGCTGACGAGAAGAGAAGTATTTTTTACGAAATAGAAATTCAAGCTTCTGGAAAGCACCTTTAGCGATCGATCTCACATAGTTTTCCCATGAGAGATTATTACTGATCATGATTCCTAGCATCGTGATACTTGACCATCATTGAATTCTACCAAGTTGATGTACTTATTTTCGCCAAGTCATTGTTGATACTATTGACGATAATGCATCACTGATTTTTTTTCCTCATGCGACTCTGGAAGAGAAACTAGTATGAAGATTACTGTCGTCCGAAAACATAGGCATGAACAAGATGTCTTCTCCAGCAAATCATTGATATGAAGCAAAAACAAAGTGTGCGCCAGAACTGAGCCCTAAGGAACACCTACATTTATTTAGAGAATATCAGACGACATTCCATCAACAACCATGTATAGAAACTTATCTGACAAGAACTCTTCAACAAAGAACACAATTGAGGAGGAAGACATCAAGGAGGCAATTTAGAAAGGCGACCTGTGGAGTGCAACAACTGAAGTTTCCCCGAATTTTTCTATGGTTGATCTTTGAGGAATAAATCCGTATTTTCGATCATTCATCATTGCTGATTTCTCTAGATATTTCATAAGTTTCATTTGATTGTTTTTTCCATGACTTCGGAAATGATGGAGAGCAATGCAATTGGTCTATAACTACAAGGTAAAGTTTACCCCCCTTTTTTGGGAACTAGCTGAACTCTGCCTGATTTCCAGTTATACGAAGGGTTGAACAATTCGCAAAGTGCCGGTGTCAATTCGGGGGCACACACTTCAAGAACAATTGCCGGGATTCCAACAGATCTGCAAGCCTTGTTTATATTCAGGTTCATTGAAATATTTCTTATATTTTGTTGAAAAATCATTTTAGGCATATGACTGTCGACAGGCGTGATATTCAGGAGTTCTTGTCCAGACTAGCCTGAACTAGATTTTGCAACAAACATTTTAGCGAATATATTCGTTTTCTGAAAGGGGGGGGGGTGGCTTATGATCCACTCTCTTTGGTCAAAGGGAAAAATGAACTGAAAGTGAAATTTTGACCGATGACCAAAACAAACGAGACCGTTTGGACACTCAACTAGTCTTGAAAGATTTTGATGGTTATATGCTTCTTTAGCAGCTTCAATTGTTTCACTGAAACTAATTCTCCCGTCGAAATACTCGGATCTCGTTTCTGAACATGGATTTTGGTGCCAGCGATTGAATGCCGCCTGTTTGGATGTAACAGCCTCACAGCAGCTTCTATTGAAGTAGTGTTTCTCAGACTGTAATGTCTTTGTACTTCTTGGAATAAATGTTTCCATTCCCAAAATAATGGAGATATTTCTTGGGCACATAAAATGAGATCACCGGATGAAAAACAGACCCTTCTTCAAGGACAATTAGAAAAAAACATTCGAAGACCGCCCCAGTCTGCTGATTTGTAATGCCAGACACGACGTGTGGGTGGTCGAAATCAAAGTTTGATCAGAAAATGGTATCAGAGATTTCTTGGGCACATAGAGTGAGATCACCAGATGAAAAACAGACTCTTCTCCAAGGAAAATCAGAGAAAAACTTTCGAAGACCGTCCCAGTCTGCTGATTTGTAATGCCAGACACGACGTGCGGGTAACTTACCACTCATTGGAACCAAATACGAACAAGTTGTTGAAATCAAAGTGTGATCAGAGTTACCCAAGGGGGAGTGAATTTTGATCTGATGAATATCAGGATGAGTAGTAAGAAACAGGTCCAGTGTATTGGCAAATAAGTTATTCATATCAGGAATACAAGTTGGTTGATCTATCAGTTGTTCAATTAGTCATAGCAAATGCCTCTGCCTGTCGTCCCTTTTATCTCTTTTGTTTGAGAATTCAATTCGTGACGAATTATATACATTAACATCATCCAAAATAGTCACTTCAGCAGATGGATGGTTTTCTTTAATAAAGTCGATATTTTTCTGTCAGAAAAATTAATGTCAGGTGATGAATGAAGGCAACAGATAAATTTAGTCTAGTGACAATTAACAAGCCTAAACCACATCACGTCAAGATCATTCGGTTCTAGCGCTATTCGCGTTGGCACGATAAATCATTAGTAGAGTACAGAAAAACACCTCCTATTTCTTGCTAAAGCAAAAATAGAATTCATAGATGAATTGATCTGAGACTCAGGTAGAATGAAAATATCTGGTTTTTCTATTTGCAGATGGTGATGCACACCACTGATATTATTTTTATTCCACGAAGGTTACAGTAACGGATACTCGATATTTTCTATGAAGGATCCCCCCGAGTAAGT
Organism: Zygogramma bicolorata; assembly: GCA_032362365.1. Lineage (NCBI taxonomy): Eukaryota > Metazoa > Arthropoda > Insecta > Coleoptera > Chrysomelidae > Zygogramma > Zygogramma bicolorata. The sequence goes on from JAVJAQ010005047.1 coordinate 487,779, forward strand.
CCCACCCAAAAATCCGATTGGGGAGGTATTTCACTTGACAGCACCTCTGATATTTCATGAAAATTGCATAATTCATATAATATAATTGCATATTCATTCAATAATTCTCATAATCTATTAATTTTTCAGTTTGATTCGTATTCTCAAAGGAACCTTATATTTATAGGTCTTGCCTGGGCTCTACGTTGGGAACTATAGAGACTCTAAAGACGCTGCACAACTCCAAAAATACGGAATCACTCATATACTAGCGATTCATGATACTGCAAGAAGAATACACTCCGTAAGTACAACTTTTACTGCTATATACCTATACTAATATTTTGAAGAGGTTCGCTTGTAACTTTATAGGCCTAACCTATGGAAGTACTGATCCGATTATAAAAATTCTTTCACCAACAGAAAGCTACACTATCAGGAGTGATATAGACTATATTTTTAATTATCGAGAAATTTAAACCCCAAGGGGGTGAATAACGGGTGTAAATTTTGTACGGCACAACGTGATGCCTTGTTTCAAACAACAACAAGTTTTGTAAAAAGTGGTTGTAAGTTATTTTGGGGGTGGATCAACGCACAGCTCAAAATGCTGATCGAAGAGATCTGAAACTTGGAGGGTATGTTCTTCGTATGATGTAGGCGTCCGATAAGAAAGGGGGTTTACAGAATGCTACCCCTTAGGGGATGAAATACGGAGCCAAATGTTGTATAGGACATTGTTATGCCTTGGTACAATTCACATCAAATTTTGCATAAATATTCTTTGAAAAGATTGATTGAAGGCGTGTTTCGTATTTAATTGAAATTCATCGCTTAACGGGGTTTAAAAGAGGTAGAAAGTTATTATGGGAGCTAATCAACGCACAGCCTAAACTGCTGATTGTAGATGGTGTTTTTTTTATGATCATCCGATAAGAAAGGGTTTCACGGAATTCCACCCCTAAGGGGGTGAAATACGGGGCCAAATTTTCCTAGAAAATGGGAACATCTCCTTTCAACTCAAGAGCAATATTTTACTACTATTTTATTGAAAAATTGGCAAGATTCAATTTGAAATTGACCCAACAGAAAGTGTCGGTTGCTTGACGTCATTGAGAGAACTCATTTTATAGTGTCTGAAGTATGCTCCAGAATGTAATATCATCAGCGATTGGTTTATTTTGGAAAAACGGTTGCTTCTTCTTGAGACTTGTTTCTTTCATCAACCGAACCATTCCGAGCAAACCCAAGTAGCTGCATCATCTTTCAAACATGTCTCACCCTTTGGCTTCAGTCCAATACTTTTCATTCGAAATTTTTGTTCGATAGCATAAAATCAATCGAAATCAAATCATTTTATTTCTTCAAGACAACATACAGTTGTATAAGAAAGAGTCATGGACACAACCGTATAGTAGTACGGTCGGTAATTACTTGAGTGAAGTAATGAGCCAAAAAAAAAACAGCACATTGAGAGTATAACGAAACAAGTTTACATAACAAATGTGCTTTTACATAGTGAACAGATTTCCACTTACATATAGATAGAATAAAAGTTTGGGGTTAAAAGTATTCATTTAAAGAGTATATAGACATTTCTCAACCAGGTATCCTTTGAGCTTTTTCTTGAAAATACGTTCATGTTCTAATCTTTTGATGGAGGACGATAAGTCGTTGAAAATTTTTGTTCCGATTCGAGCTGGAGGCTGGAGCTTTAAAGGTAACATTGCGTTTAGAGAGAGAGAGAGTGGTAAGCGTAAATCATCCTTACGACGTGTGCTGTATTAATGAAAATCGTTAGTAACAAAAAACAAATCCCTATTTTTGTACACATGAATACAGACTTCAGATACATAGAGGCCTATACAGGTCAGGATTTCAAATCTTTTGAAGATTTCTTGACAAGAATAGTCTACACTTATGAATAACTCATCAACTTAGAAAAATAAATCACGACTATTGCATAGAAGAATTCAGACAAGTTTTCAACTCAACTTGGGGATTCCCATGTTGCATTTTCCGCCCAAAAAGAGTAAGTTATTTATAAGTCAGGTTGGCCCACTTGAATTCGCCTGAAAAAAGTTTGAGAAATGTCACGCAAACGTCAGTAGAGTCAAAACCTCACGGTTCATATGACCGTATTCATTACAACTTTCATGCCTAAAGCGTTGCGGAAAATGGCAGTCCCCTAAAATGCTCTTTTTGTATTACAACGAGCGCTGCAGTCGGATTCATTACACCTACCATGTACTTCACGCGGTCCCAATATATAGCGAGACGGGCAAACAATCACTTTTTCTTGATCAATTTGTATACCAAACTTGATTCAGATAGATAGCGTTCATAGTATATATCTACACAGCAAAAATCACAATAGGTAGTACTGAAATTCCACTCAAAAGGATAACATTTTGCTGTCGAAAATATTGAAAACCCCTTTAGCTCGACAGTGGGAATATGGATGAATTAGTATAGAGCATTCAATTGGGATTTCGAAATAAGCGATACGCCCTCTGGTGAAAAGTTTCAAACAATGTTGAAATATTGTCAAAGTGCTGGTTATCAGTTGAAGTATTGGTCAAAGTGGCGCTGTGGTGTTATTTTGAAATTTTGGTCAAGCACATTTCATGGTAAACATTCACATAAAAAGTGGAAAAACACTAAAAACTGTAATACCTAGTCGCTCATAAAGTTTTAAGGTTTGGGGTTTTCAAACAACGTCAAAGTCCTAACCTTAAATGGCAATAGTTGTCAAAGCGGTGGTTAATTAGGCATTCCAGATCAGGTTATGTCTGGGGGGCAAATGCCAGTTTTAACCAATCACACACTTATAAAAAAGAAAACAAACGAAAGTTCCTGGGGGGCAGATGCCGCCGATTGGTTCATTTCGATTTATTTGACATTTTTGACAAGTATCTGGAATGCCTAATAGTTGAAGTTTTATTGAATGTGGCGCTGTGATCTTAATTTGGAATCCTGAAACTTTTTGGAAAATGGCGAAATGAATGAATGTGGCATCGAATTGTCATTATATTCAATTAGGCCAAAACCGATTTTTGGGAGTTTCGATATATCATGCACACCCATCAAAAAATGTCTAATCACCAAACCACAAGAACACAGCGGTTATAAAAATGTATCAATTTTTTCACAACCGTATATTTCACTTATACTTTTCCGCAGATTATTTCCGAGAACATCCCGATTCTGCCGATGAATTCATACATTTTTTATACGACACGTTCTGCTCTTCATTCTTGGCGCACTGGAAATATTATCGGGCTCTTTCATTTTGCGTTTATTTGCACCTTGAGTCAGACATTGGTATCTGATGAAATTTAGGCTCTCGGAAAAAAACTGCCTCCCATATTCAGTCCACATAAAAGTTACTATAATAATCCAAATTCCATTTTCGTGGTGGATATTTTTGTTAGGAATGAAATGGAATTATTATTGAATAATTCAACGCCTTCGTGGCATTTTCCAAGGACATAGTTCTTTTCCGACTGGCTCGAATTGTCTGAGAGTTCATTTGATTATCGCCTGTTCTGAAGTTCGATGTCTATATTGTGAAGTTTTATAACTATATTCATTTGCTGAACACTCAATGAACAACTGCACGTAGGAAATAATTTTCATTCCAGCAGTATAACTCGAGAGGATTCTCCTAAGTCCTGAAAAACAGCCAGGGTTCAGTCAGTTCCTAAAAAAGGGAGTAACTTTGCTTTGTAACTATAGACCAATTGCATTGCTTTCAATCATTTCCAAAGTCATGGAAAATAAGCAATCAATATGAAGCGTAACAAATATCTGGAGAAATCAGGAATAATTAATGATCGGCAATACGAATTTTGCCATCAAAGATTGACCAGCGACTTATAAGCGTATGTTTCGCATATTTGACAGCATTGCATCGAAAAATTCAGAGAAACGTTAGTTGTTGTACTCGACAGTAGATAGTGGGGCGGTTGAGACCCCTAACCCCGACGTCACTGACCAATGTCCACAACGTTTAAAACGAATTTTTAGACGCATTTAACAAAGCGTTAGACGTTTTTAACGAAGCGTTAGACGCATTTAACGAAACGTTAGACGTTTTTAACGAAGCGTTAACGGATATTCAGACGTATTGTGTGAAGCATTGAAATGAATTGATTCCTACGTTTGAACATCCGTTAACGGTTCGTTAAAAATGTCCAACGCTTCGTTGAATGCGTCTAACGCTTCGTTAAAAACGTCTAACGCCTTGTTAAATCTAACAATTCGTTTTAAACATCGTGGACCTTGGTCTGTGACGTCAGGGTTGGGGGTCTCAACCGCCCCACTATCTACTCTCGACATTTCAAAAGCGTTTGATCGAGTTTAGCATCGGGGTCTCCTTTCTAAACTGCCTGTGCTCTGTTGAAGAGTTTCTTGTTATGAGCAACTATTACGATTTTTATTGTTTTTTCACTTTTTATGTGAACGCCAATCATGAATTGAATAATAGTAATAATTTCAAACATATTCTAAAGTTCCAACATAATATCATGGAGAGACACTTCGACCACGATTCCAACAAATAAGCACTACTTTGACAATACTGTGACATTGTTTGAAATTTTCACCAGAGGGAGTATCGCTTATCTTGAAACACCAAGTTAGCATCTTCATTAGAAAAAATATATACTAAATTACAAAACTATATATAGTTAGCGATATTTATTACAGACCAAGGAATTGAGGAACTTCCTAAATAAATCTTAGGAGAACTGCTCGCAAATGTTCTTCCTATCGAAGAACTCTTACCGTTTTATTTTTCTGGTTAACTCTCCATGAATAAGGCTAAAAGCGTGCTGAAAAGGATTGGCCTTGTGTCACTATTCATCATCTACATTATTTACCTATATCAAGACTTCCGAATGCAAACCATCCCATCGTTTTCCCGAATTGGATGTGAGCAAAATGACAGCGACTTTAATACCACCAAGCTTTTTGATATATCTGTACAAATGAAAAAGTTATGTGGCTATAAAGTTGCGCTGGCAGAATTGATTTCGTTCATACTAGAATCCAGCGTTTGACGTCACTCGAGTTAATACAACTAAGGGCCGATTTTTCATTGCAAGATATCTGTTCAATAAATATAACCAACAGTTTTTATCCTCATCACTGCTAATTATTACTCACGCGCACACTCTCATTTCCTTTATCTATCTGGCAGATAACTAATTTATTCTTGTATTGAAAAACTTAGCTCCAGTGGTTGGTTGCGATGCTCTCTTCGTGTTTTATCAATAACGCAATGGCTGAGACCAAAAGATGCACCTACAAAAATTATATTGCCCTTCTGTGCTAAAGTAAGACAGGAACCCCTACGAGGGATGTGAGATGAATAAAAGGGAAAAGCGATGCAAAAACTCTAAATATCTGTCGGTTTAGTCCAGTAACACTTCCTCACTGAAGTGATGCAACGATCTTGGCTAGGTCGAATGACGTCAGAGGCGAGTTGAAAACTGTATCTGTTGGAAGTTTTCATTTTCAACTACAAGTATTTTACTACTGTAATGATGCAAATGTTCATCAAATATATCTTTAAAATTTTCCAGGATAAACATTACCTGTGCGTGAGCGCATCAGATACCCCAGATCAAAACTTAACTCAATACTTCTCCCTCTGCAACGACTTCATCCACGGTGCAAGACTACGTGATGGAAAGGTCCTGATTCACTGGTAAGTACAACAGTGGATTCTGTTAGGGAGAAGCATTACTAATCTAACAAAATACACAATTCAGTTCATCGAAGTTAAGTGAGCACATAAATGTTTTTGAGGCCATTCAAAAGGAGAATTAAGTATGCCTACACAGCTAGTCCACCTTCCTCAACTTTTGAACAGGACAAGATTGCGCTCAGGAAAAGTTGAGTGTCTACGTTTAAATGGAAAAAAGGTATTTTTTTATTTTTTTCATGAAATATGGAATCTTTTAATGGCTGGTTGAAGAGGTCTTTCAAATTTCTATCAAACACTGATTTATTTTGAGAATCGAATCAGCCGTTTCTAAGTAATTAACAGTTTCACTTTGGGTTTACCTATAACTTTCATAAATCCAAGGAGTATACATTTAGAGGAAATGAAAAAAAAATACCAAAATACTGTCAATTGGAAATACGTATATAAATAAATTAATTGAAGGAAATAAATGAAACAGTATTAATTGTCGATGACACACCAAAAATACTTTTATTAGGTAAAAGTTATTTATTGGTATTCAAATGTGCGATATATTTTCATTTCTGTTCTAAAGTCTTCTTTTGTGGTGGATGAATTCTTTTTTCTCGGTTTCTTGGGTCCTTAATAAACCACAATCTGAAAAAATAAGAATTAATATTCGAATAGATACAAATGTAGACAAGCAGATTTTCAATCTACCCCACAGAGTTTCGTTTATCAAAAAACAGTCCCTGCTGAGTGAAACACTTCTATTATTCAGCAACTTTTCGTATAATTATAATTTGCCTATCAAAAAATACAAAAGCTAATAATTATCAAATACTTATCATTGTTCACGTTTGGATATCAAATCTGCTTCCGTTTTCAAAACTTCTTTACAAATATTTCTCCTTCAGTTAGTTTTCGAAAATCTGTCAAAGATTTTATATTTGATATATGATTTTGTCCTTCAATAGGGGTAGCCATGTCCAACTTCTATCAACAGAACTAACTGGTTGATAGAAGTCCTCAGACAGCATGATGAAAGCAGATTCCATCAACTTTCGTGTCCTACTATTGCTTTCCTTTGTCATCATTTCAATGTAAATCCATTATACTGTGTAATCTCCATTGTCAGTGAGGATGTGTTCTGATAATTTAGAACCACCAATCTGGCTGTTCTTGATGTACATCTTGTGTTCACTCTTTCGCACTTCTAAGGATCTGGTTGTTTCGCCGATATATTTTTGACCACACGAACAAGAAATTTGGAAATACAATTCTTTGGATTCTCTGTTATGTTAGTTGGTTTGGTGTCTGTTAATATCGAGCTTAAAGTTCTTGTTGTTTTGAATGTTGTTCTAACATTATATTTGCTTCCTTTCCGCTTTATCTTTTCCGACAGGAGGTATAATGTTTGTAACAAAATATTTAGTTTGTGCAGGTTGTATGTCTCCATTCTGGGGTGTTTTACGATTTTCAAATAATTTTCTATGAAATTATCTGGGTATCCATTTTCTTTCAAATCTGCCCTTCTGCACTTGTATAGATTCCGATATCAATTCTTACTTTTTCAGTTTTTGGTTGGTTAAGAACCCAAAACACTGAGAATCAAAAATTTTCATTTGTTCTGAAATAACCCTTTGATACGGTAAGCCATGGGCTTCTGCTTGATAAACTGGAAAACCACGGTATAAGAGGTACAACACATGAGTTGAATTCAAAGCAAAAAATATAATCAAATATACATCATAATTTGAATATGGAAATGTCATTAAAGTTTGACGACGAACATCACCCAAAGTACCAATTTTAGTACAATGAGATAAATTACCTAAATCAAGGAGAACATGATAATTTTCGTAGATAAATTATATGAAAACAGAACAGGTTGATTCAGTCGTTTGATAATGTGAATGAAATACTGATCCAGCAAATCGGTAAATGGCTTTACTAACGGATTTAATTATATTGAATAAAACTCGGCACGCAAACAAGAGCTAATGGGCTAGGTATATTTATTTTGTCTGATGATAACATCATCGACCAAGTACCCAAGGTTATTATGGTTGACGTGTCTCGCACGCGTTAGTGAGAAAATGTAAAAGGGGCAGATTCAAGGAATCCAGACGATCTCTAAAAGTTTGAAGAATGTCAAAAATGCATTTCGAGTTAATACAGATAGAGTATAAGCGTGACGTAGCTGGGATACTGTTGCAGCAGGTTAGGAGAGGACGGTAGTGGAAAATAGAACAACACTACCAATAGAAAGCATCATGGCGTTGCTGGAATGATGCGTTCAGAATTGGTACTTCCAGTTGAAGGTTCCTTTCTTCAGCCAAGATGAAGGACTACCAATGGGATCACCACTTTCACCGGTTATAGCTAACATCTACATGAATGGTTCAAAGCATTCGTCATCGAACACGCCAAGAAGAAACCCTGCGTCTGGTTGAGACACGTCGACGACACTTTCATAGTATGTAAGCACGGAGATGCAGAATCGGTCGCCTTTCTAGAATACCTCAACAACGTGAGACCCGCCATTCAATTCACCATGGAAAAAGAAACTCAGAGAAAACTACCGTTTCTTGACGTAGAAGTGAAGAGGACCAGAAATATATGGGAAACATCGGTCTAGAGGAAACCATGCAACCACCATCAATCTACGAAGCGGGGGATTGTCAAGTCTCTGATCGATCGGACAGTCAATTTCTGCAATACAAAGGAAGTCTCGATAAGGAAGTGAACAACATAAAGAAGGATCTTCAGAAGAACGGCTATTCGATGAACCTAGTGGATCAGACATTGACTCGTATGAACCAAAAGAATGTCGAGGAGTCATTGGAGGAACAACTTCTTCGCATCCCCTACATGAAAGGACAGAGAGGATCAAGAGGATAGAAGAGTAATACAACGTCAGAGTCTGTTTTCGATGAGAGAACAAGATACGCAGCCAGTTCACAAAAACTAGACTACCGAATAAAAACAGCGACACGAACAACTGCGTTCACCGGATACCATGCTAGTGCATCAAATCCTACATAGGAGAAACCAGAAGACCATCGGAAGTGAGAATGAGAGAACACAAGAAAAATCCTCAATAAGGAGAAATCACAAAATCTGGAATAGCGGAGCATGTTGGGGCAAACCATCACAGCATCAAATGTTCTGAAGCCGAGGTCATACACAGAAAAGGGCACTGGTTCAAGAAAAAATTCAAGGAAGCCGCCTACATCCTTAACAACGATACATTCAGTTACGAAAATAAATTTCGACGACTTTCCGCTATATCCCTTTCCTGATTCTAATCGTGGAAATGTTCTGTACTATTTTTTCGTACATATTTGATTTACTGTCATAATCCTGAATCCTAAACAGTGGTTTACGGATCATCAGAGATTATATTAATCAAAATCATTCATTTTATCCGCCAACCAGATGTTATTTCTTTGCGACCTCAAAATAAGGTCGACTTGTATGTTAGGTAATGAATGAGGTACGAGATTCTTTTCTATTTCAATCATTTTCTTGTCTATACCCCCACACCCTTCCCATTGAATCGTTTCGATTCAACTGGCACCCTTTTGGCTAATAATTTGTTGAATTCCATAAATGTATTTTTTTTTTAATCACACACATCCACGACGTAAATAAATGCGATCGAGGCATAGTTCTTTTCATATTCAGCATTCAGAAATAAGTTATAATGTACGACATACAGTCACACAGAAACAGAGAAGTTATTTTCCTAACGAGTGCAGGAAATTCACTTTACGCATGTGTTAGGTACACTATTTTTCCTAGGAGCGTGCGGAAAAAACCCAAAATTCAACATAAAGAAAGATTCATTATTATATACATACCAACGAATCAATTATTATTAATATCAATATTGAACGTGCAATTCGTGTTTACACTTCAATCAACATAATTTATAAGATTTTCAAAACAAGACTGTTGAATTATCACACCTGACATACGGTTCCAATTGATTTTTTTTATATGCAGATTCACACGAAAGGGAAGCCCTGTAGTGTTCACAGAATCAAGGGATGGAGATACGAATTAACATTCATTTTGAATTTTTGAAGTTTGTAAGCCTCAGGAGAAACCTCTCTCGGCAAGGAGTTCCAAAGCTCAGCTGTTCTATCGAAAAAAGATCCCTGAGCAAGAGAGGTTCGACAGATCTCCAAATTCACAACAAAGTGGTGAGAATTCTGTACTCGTCGAGTCATCCGTGTAGATATTGCCAAGGGTGGAACGATTGATAACAATTCTGAAGAGCACCGGCTGTGAAAATATATATAGAAGAGAGACAAGTCGCCCTTCCTTCTACGATGTTCCAATGAAGTGAGCGCGACTGTGAGCGAAGAATCACCAACAAGACAGATTACCATTCTCTGAATAGAATCGAGAAGCCTCAATGAATGTTTTGGTGCCGAACTCCACACGTGAGAACTTTATAGTATTTCTTCACAAGAAATAGAAATCTAAGTTCCTGGGAAGCACCTTTAGCGAATAGATCTCGCAAGGTTTTCCCATGAGAGATTATCACTGATCGTAATTCCTAGCATCGAGCTGGTATGGGGGCTCTGGAAGAGAAACTAGTATGAAGAGTACTGTCGTCCGCAAAACTATGTACTGAACAAGATATTTTCTCGAGCAAATCATTGATATGAAGCAGAAACAAAGTGGGCGCCAGAATTGAACCCTGTGGAACACCTGCATTTATTGGGAGAATTCAGATAATACTCCATCTACAACCACATGCAGAGACCTATCAGACAGAAAACTCTTCAACAAAGCACATAACTGAGGGGGAAAACCATAAGACAGCAGTTCAGAAAGGAGACCCCGATGCCAAACTCAATCAAACGCTTTCGAAATATCGAGTGCAACAGCTATCGTTTCTCCGAATTTTTCAATTGAATGCTACCAAATATGAGAAACAAGCCAATAAGTCGCTGGTTGATTTTTGTTTGCGAAATCCGTATTGTCGATCATTAATTATTCTTGATTTCTCTAGATATTAGATAAGTTTCATATTGATAGCTTTTTCCATGAATTTGGGAATGATAGAAAGCAATTCAATTGGTCTGTAAATAGAAGTAGAGTTTTCTATCCTTTTCGAGGAACTGGCTGAACTTTCGCTGTCCTCCAGGACATGGGAAAACCCCCAAGTCATATGAAAGGTTGAATGATTCGCAAAATACTGCTGTCATTTCGGAGGCACATGCTTTCACTACATTAGCTGGGATTCCGTCATATCCGTAAGCCTTATTCGTCTTATCTCCGGCATATGACTGTCGACAGGTGGGATATTCAAGGTATCTTTTCCGGATGACTCCAGAGTAGAATTTCTAGCAAACATATTTGTAAATATATTTGCTTTTTGTTGGGCAGTCGGCAGTGGTGGCTTGTGATCCATCTATGGTTGAAGGGGAAAATGAACTAAAACTGAAATTTTTGGCGACAGCTTTAGTAAATGACCAAAACGAACCAGAATCGTTTGGACATTCAACAAGTTCTGAACAAATTTTATGATTATGTGCTTCTTTGGCAGCTTCAATTGTTGCACTACACCTATTTCTTGCGTTTACATACTCAGATCTCGTCTCCAAACTTCTGAATTCTAGACCATAAATTTCATCAATTTTACCGGAAAAATGGGAAGAGAACATGTGTTGAAACAAATGGGCTTGTTTCAAATAGAAGTTATAGAATAGAATTTTCATTTGTCTATGATATCATTTGCCCTATTGAAACCTATGAAAACAAGGGCACAAAAAAAATTTAAAGTTATAAGTCTCACCAAAAAAATCAAAAAAGATACCTAGATGAAAGAAAAGGAAATCAATCAAGAAAAAATCTAACAAGCAATAAAAAAGAGTAAAAATCAAATAGTGGAAAAACTGATAATTCAAAATCAAATAATAATAATAATACAATATTTGAGTTGTATTGTTGTATTGCGAAATCTCAAGAATTAATTTTATATTTTCACAGGAAAGATATACAGTACCTCGAACGTAATGATGTACGGAAAAATGAAAATCATGAAACATCATACTCATTCAGATTATATGATGAATATAAAGAAAATGAAACCTTCCATTACTTTTTCCAGTCTGGCTGGGATGTCCAGGAGCGTAACCGTAGCAGTAGCTTACATAATGTCTGTTACAAATCTGAACTGGAAAGAGGCTCTCAAAGTCGTTAGGGCTGGAAGATCCGTAGCCAACCCCAATTTGGGATTCCAGAAGCAGTTAGAAGAGTTCGAGTGTACTCGTTTGTTGGAGGTAAGATATAAATGCTTAAGGTCGTTCCATTTTTTTGTAGCAACAACTGATGGTGCAAATCAAGCGCGAAAACAGTTGCTTGTAGAATGATAAATATGAAAATGAGTCTAGATTAAATTTATACATAATGGCCCACTTCGTGAGAAAAGTGCTTACTTTGTATTAAATATACCAATTCATCTAGAACTAGTATCAAAATGTAAAACTAACGATAATCTGGGCGATGGATATTCGTTGTGAAAACGAACGATAATTTGTGTGGTGTAAATGATAACAAACCCTAAAAATTTTATTATTACACATTACAGCTTTTATTTTGTTGATATACTGAGTGCAAGATATCATCAAAAGAAAAGCTCTCTCAGTCCGAACACCAGCACACACATCCCATTTGCAGTTGTGGAAAAAAATGCTGTATTCAAGAAAGTGTTTTATTTCGTCAGCTGTTGATGCACATATAATAGTAATTTATGTAATAAGGATCATAAAGACGATCATTATGGTACAAGTCGTGAATGTTATCGGGCGAGGCGTAGCCGAGTCCAATAACACGGCGTGTGCCATAATGATTGTTTATCTACACCCGTACTCTAATAATACACTTATATGCCCACAACCCGTTTTATAATGAAATCCATTACGATACAGATTTTCATTACGATACAGATTTTCAACCAATAGAAACCCATTATTTTTCAATCAAGCATGATGTGCAAGCTTTGCATTTTGGCGTTTGTCAAGTCAAAATCAGTAGGTATTGAATTCTTGAAGAATTTAGTCAATTTTCGATAATCTTATAGCAGGGATATAGAAGAATTACCAGCGACGCTCCACAGATGTCTTAGACAAGAAAAAAATACAATCGAAAGGATTATATTTTTCATTTGACAAATGCAAGACATATGTTTTTATTTTCAACATAATTATATGAGCTCTCATGTCCGAATGGTCAAAGGCGCCGATAGTGAATAGTTACGTCCGGGTTCAATTCCTGACGTCGGCGTCGGCAGAATTTTTTTTCTTTTTTTTTTCTTCTTTTCATTTCTCATTGTTGTATTTTCCGTGGTTATACCATTAATTATAATTTTGTAGAATTTTTCAAAGAAATACGATTGATTACCTACTAATATTGTGTTCAATATGAATACGTAATAATATAATAATTTTAGTTCTTCATTATTTATTGGGTGTAGATAAAATAGCGTATGCAACTCTCTTGTAATGGTTATTAATACACTCGTATAAACCATACGAAACCTTCGGCTCGTTTCGTATCCCGGTTTATGCTCATGTATTAATAACCATCATTACACGATCGTTGCATAATATACTATTATGAATTATGATTCGTATTACATACAAAATTTTATCTGATGGCATTTATATCAATACATTTGAATACACTTTTTTGATCAAACCATTACATGTTTTCCTTATAGAATTTCATTATGGTACTTAGTCCCATAATGAATTCATTATGGTACTTTCAGAAAAACAGTACGGTTTTAGGACTGGAAAATCTACTGAGGATGCAATATGCGAACTGACTGATTGCATTTATAACGGCTTGGACGAAAAAATGCCGACTCTCTGTGTTTTTATTGACCTCGCCAGGGCTTTTGACACGGTTTCTCATGAGACCCTGTTGAAAAAACTGAAAATAAACGGCCTCAGAGGCAAAGTATATGATTTACTGAAATCATATCTAAAAGATAGAACTCAATATGTCCAGATAGGCGATGCTATGAGTTCTGCGAGACCTGTCACATACGGTGTACCCCAAGGTTCTGTTCTTGGTCCACTGTTGTTCTCCGTATATATCAATGGACTCCTAGAACTTGATCTCAAAGGTAAAATCATAAGTTTTGCTGACGATACAGCAGTTATTTACCGGGAAGAAAGTTGGCAGCAACTAAAGGAACTAGCAGAAAAAGAAACTGAAATTATAAATAAATGGTTTAAATTCAACTCACTGACAATGAACTTCAACAAAACAAAATACCTTCCATTTACATCATACAAAAACGCTTTACCTGAGCTTGGCCCAATCACAATTGGAAACACTTTCATTCCAGAGGCTGAACAAATGAAATATTTAGGAATTATAATTGATCCACATTTGAAATGGAACTTACAAATTGAAAACATAGTGAACAAAATTAGAGGACTTTTATGGCGATTCAAATACTTGAAAAGTTTTCTAGACACCCAACAACTGAAAACATTATATTTTTCATTGATTCAGTCCCAGATCAGCTATGGCATATTAGGATGGGGAGGTGTGTACGATATGTACCTGAACAACTTGAATATAATTCAAAAATGGATCTTGAAAATAATTTATAATAAAAACCGTGGATATTCCAGTGATATGATTTTTGAGATCAGTCAGGTCTTGGATGCTAGACAATTATATTTCTGGAAAGTTTCACTGAATGTTTTCAAAGGAAAGATTAAAATAAAGAAGAACTCTCACTCATATGGAACTAGGAATATATCTAAGAACTACTACCTACCTAGAATGAACAAATCCATAGGTTGTAGATCGCTATCATATCTGGCACCTAGAATCTTTAATTTCATACCAGATGAATTACGAAAAAATAAAACCCAAAATAATTTCAAACGTTGTTTGAGACAATGGCTGAGAAGTCAAACAAGGAATATAATCCATGATATGATAAACCAGAAGTGAATTCAAAAACACACTGATAGCTTTTTATTTATTATTTTTTTTTTTTTTTCGATTAGTATTATCATAATGATAATCACTGTACTCGATTTTGGACTGTTATTGTTCCTGTTTAGTTATGTAAAAATGTATTTAGCTTTATACTTACCTACTTACACCCCACCACGCACAAGGAATATTTTTGTTAATATTCCTTCAGTGGTTTTTCTTTTCCGTTTATTAGCATACTAGAGTCTGTATACCTTCTCTCTATATTAATCTGTAATTTTCTAATAAACGTTGTTATTATTATTATTAGTCCCATAATGAGCTTCCTTATGTCATCAAAATTGAGTGACATAACGTTGTCATTATGACATGCCATCAGATAAACATTATTATCTGACTCACCTGTACTTGAATTCGATTCTCTTTTTTTTATCGATTGAAACAGAAATCATCTGAATATCGTATTTTGAAAGGAATTCTTTGTGTACGAATCAATCGTGAATCTGGGAATTCAGAGTTCATTAATCTGCTTTGAATATAAAATCAGATTGACACGAACCACAAAAGTACACGCGATATTTGGGGTCGAAGGTGAGGGTGAGTCGCATAATCGCGTTGGTTTTGCAATTTTAATATTGACTGGGGTTGAGTGGAAACATGTGCTGCGAGACTAAAAAGGAAAATATTGTCGAGGGACTGCTTCGTAGGAATTTTCAAATATTCCATTTCGAGGATAAATAAAACATTTCTTGTTCCCTTTAATGGATTCATATGTGAATACTCCTAGGAACAAAACCTCGTTTCACACAAAGGATATTATTATTCAACAGTAATTCATATCAGATGAAGTTTAAAGATTACTTCGGGATAGAAATGTCATCAGAATTTCACTCCAGGAATAACTTAGATACTGTGATTCCAACTATTAATCCTGGCAATGATACTATGTTTTTATGTGGAGATTTCAATCTCAATTTTGATACCGATGTGAATTGTTCTAGAGCTAATAGCGCACGTAACATCCTACTAACATATGGACTTGCACCACACTTTCAGTATTATAGTCGCATACAGGGTGACTCTCATACAGTCATTGATAATATATTTAGTAATTTGGACTATGTAGCATTAAATGAGACTATCTATACAAATTTGTCTGATCATCACCTGCAGATCTTGAGTTTTTCGTATGATCTACCGGATGACCATAAAAAAGTATTTTTTAGACGAAATTTTTCAAACCAACAAAATATTGATAATTTCAAAAGCTCAATTCAGGCACATACTTGGAACAGTCTAGTTGCAGAAATGAATGCGGAATCAAAATTTAATACCTTCCTGGAAATTTTCCTTGATTGTATGCATAAGTCTTTTCCTATCATCAAGTCAAGCAACAAAAATGTATTGAATCTAGGTAGGTAGTAGTTCTTAGATATATTCCTAGTTCCATATGAGTGAGAGTTCTTCTTTATTTCAATCTTTCCTTTGGAAACATTCAGTGAAACTTTCCAGAAATATAATTGTCTAGCATCCAAGACCTGACTGATCTCAAAAATCATATCACTGGAATATCCACGGTTTTTATTATAAATTATTTTCAAGGTCCATTTTTGAATTATATTCAAGTTGTTCAGGTACATATCGTACACACCTCCCCATCCTAATATGCCATAGCTGATCTGGGACTGAATCAACGAAAAATATAATGTTTTCAGTTGTTGGGTGTCGAGAAAACTTTTCAAGTATTTGAATCGCCATAAAAGTCCTCTAATTTTGTTCACTATGTTTTCAATTTGTAAGTTCCATTTCAAATGTGGATCAATTATAATTCCTAAATATTTCATTTGTTCAGCCTCTGGAATGAAAGTGTTTCCAATTGTAATTGGGCCAAGCTCAGGTAAAGCGTTTTTGTATGATGTAAATGGAAGGTATTTTGTTTTGTTGAAGTTCATTGTCAGTGAGTTGAATTTAAACCATTTATTTATAATTTCAGTTTCTTTTTCTGCTAGTTCCTTTAGTTTCTGCCAACTTTCTTCTCGGTAAATAACTGCTGTATCGTCAACAAAACTTATGATTTTACCTTTGAGATCAAGTTCTAGGAGTCCATTGATATATACGGAGAACAACAGTGGACCAAGAACAGAACCCTGGGGTACACCGTATGTGACAGGTCTCGCAGAACTCATAGCATCACCTATCTGGACATATTGAGTTCTATCTTTTAGATATGATTTCAGTAAATCATATACTTTGCCTCTGAGGCCGTTTATTTTCAGTTTTTTCAACAGGGTCTCATGACAAACCGTGTCAAAAGCCTTGGCGAGGTCAATAAAAACACAGAGAGTCGGCATTTTTTCGTCCAAGCCGTTATAAATGCAATCAGTCAGTTCGCATATTGCATCCTCAGTAGATTTTCCAGTCCTAAAACCGTACTGTTTTTCTGAAAGGACATTGAACCTATCAAAAAATTTGACTATTCGGATCTTGATGATTTTTTACATTTTTTTTGCTAGATTTGAAATGAGGGATATTGGCCTGTAGTTGCTCATAAAAGTTTTATCACCACTCTTAAAAAGTGGCTTGATTACTCCAACTTTGAGACATGTAGGGAAAACGCCTGTGTCAAATGTCTTATTTATTAGGTATGTGAGGGGAGTAGTAATGTTGTTTTTTATATGTTTGAGCGTTTCATTTTTTATTTGATCTTTTCCCAGGGCTTTTTTGTTTTTTAAACTGTTTATTACTCGTTCTACTTCTTTTTCGTCAGTGGGATATAAATACATGGTGTTTTCTACAATTCTCATGTGTTCTTCAAAATCTCTTAGTTTTTCGATATTTCTAGCATATTTCTCTCCTAATGTACTATAATATTCATTGAATTTCTCTGTGATGCTAATTTTGTTTTGTATTATCTGCCCGGATTCTATTTCTATACTTTTTATTTCTGTTTTTGGTTTGTTTTTATTACATAATACATTTACCGTATTCCATAGACCTATAGACGAATTCCTGTTGCGGTTTATCATATTTTTAAAGTATTTCGATTTTGCTTCTTTGATCAATTTTGATAGTGAGCTTTTGTATGTTTTATATTTTGTTTTCAAGTATTGATTTTCTGGTTGTTCCAGGAGTTTTTTATATATATAATTTTTTTCTTGTATTGATATTTGCAAAGCTCCTGTCATCCATTCTTTTCTCCTTTTTATTGTTTTTTTTCTTTTCAGAACTTTTGTATTATTGCTTATGTGAAATTTAACCTTCTCAACAAAAATGGAAAATGCCGCATCAACATCACTGTTTGTTAATGTTTCGTGCCACCTTTCATTCTTCAAATCAGTATTCAGTGACTTGTAGTCTACAAAATACCTTTTTTGGGGTTGTTCCCCTTCTTGTTTGATTTTGGTTGTTTTTATCATTGCTATTATAGGTGAATGGTCTGTAATATTTTGCCTGAAGACAATTGGAATTATTTCGTTTCCATCAGCCTTAACAAAACAATGATCCAGACAAGTCTGAGATGCTGGACGTGTATATCTATTTATTTGTGAAATATATCCGTTGGTGTTAAGAATATTTAAGTATTCCTCTATAGTATCGTCTGTGTTTGTTGATATGATATTGACGTTGATATCACCAATGAATATTCCCAAATCATGATATTCTAATCTACTCAGGTAAGTTATCAAGCTATTGTTGAACTCTTTTGTATTGAATGACGGTGATCGGTATACTGCTGTAAGTGTTATTTTTTTGTTGGAGATTTTGATATCAACTTTGAGCGCATTAAAGAGGTCAATTTTTTTTATTTCATAGGTGTAGTTGAACGTAGACTTTATATAGATAACAGTACCATCATTTCTGTTTACCTTTCCCTCATTATATAAGAGATCATACCCATCCAACTGATAGATATCTAGATCATTCAATTGAAATGTTTCGCTCAAAACAATGATATCAAATTCATTCTCTAGAAATATTAAAAGTTCATCAAGGTTTTGAGCTATGCTACATATATTTATATGAAATATTTTTAAATAATCATTGGTATCGATTTTGGATATAATCTCTTGATAAGAATTGACATCAGAAACATCTTTGGTGTCCACACTTTCGTTTTCATACTCACGAATAAAAACATCCATTTTATATTGTAAAAAAGATAAGATAAAAGAAGATATTCATATTTCATAGACATCAAAAGGTTAATTTATTAATGCATATTCGTTTAAAAAGAATAAGTAAAATGCTTAAAAACTAGTCAAATATGTATATATCCAATATTGAAAGTTATTCAGTTGACATATTGCATGAAAATTGTATAAAAAAAAAATGTTTGAAAATTTGTCTAAAATATGTCCAAATTTAAAAGTTATGCAGATGAACTGGCAGGTAAAATTATACAACAACATATATACATATATAAGAAGATAAAAGTTAATTCACCTTATTAAGGTTTTTTTGGATTCTCAAGCTTCTCCCTTGGGCAACACTTTTCTTCGGAGTCTCTGCTGTTTGGGCTAGTACACTTTTTTTGAGAAGCTTTTTCAATTCTTCCTTGGTATTTTTTTTCTCTGCTACTGGAGGTTGCTTTTTCAGTGACTCCTTGTCACTTTCTACTTCAATTTTGTCTTCCTCTGTCTCTTTCGCTGCTTCTTTCTCCTTTTCAATTTCAGGAAGGTTTTCTTCTATTTCGATCTCTCTTGGAGATGGTGTGGGAGGTTCACTGGCTACTCTTCTTTTCGTGATTGGCGAGAAATCACTTTCCTCCTGATCAAATTGTCTTGCGTTTTCGATATCTGCTGCTGAATATGTATTCCCTTCTACTATCAGCTTATTTCGTTTCAAAAAATCCGTTTGGTTCCTCAACCTAGCTTCTTTCAGCGCCCCCAATAGAATTTTTCTTTCTTTCTGTTCTTCGTTACTTAGGTCTTCGCTAATGACTATTTTGGTTCCTTTCAATTTTGGTCCGTTTCTTAAGATTTCTTGTCTCCTGATTTGAGAAACGAGCGAGACAAGTACAGGTCTGATTTTACCAGACTTTCTACCTAATCTTAAAATGTTATTTATTTCTGTTTTTGTTATATCCAATTCCAATTTTGTTGCTACCAATTCGAGGAAGGTATCGATCAATGTATCTTGGTTTTCACCTTGGTTTTCTTCAATACCGTAAATGACTAAGTTGTTTTTTTTCTTCTGTTTCTCCAGTTTAGATACTTGTAATTTCAGTGAAATATTTTCTTTTTCGAGTTCTTCAACTTTATTTCTTATTATTTCCACTTCTTTGCCGACGACCATAGACAAACTTCTGGTAGTGTCTTCTAGTACATCGATTCTCTTACTGAGATTCTCATTTACTCCTCTCAACAGTAAATAAACATCTTTGATGGACACTTCCGTATCCTCCATATCAATTTCTCCGTGTACGCTACTGAGGTCCCAAATGACTTATTTCTTTATCTTATAAGAACACTTTCCTCTCATGAGATCGTTTTTTGTTTATATTTTGTGGCAGAAGATTTCAATTATTAGTTCATCGTGCTGCACTATTTCATTTTTGTATTTGAAATATTTATATAGTTCATCACTTTCTGCACCTTTCGATGTAATTTTTAATTTTATTCATGGAGGATTTCTCACTTATATTTGGTTTATTTCGGGAGGACACACACACACAGTTCAGGTGACATTATTGTGAGACTATGTAAGTACTCTGATAGTGATGAACTTCTAACTCAATATAAAATAAAGCTGAGAAATCATAAAAAAGAAATACGAAATACAAAAAGAAATCACTACAACAGTTTTCTTCAAGAATTAAATAACTTTAGTAAATCTGCATGGAAAATAATAAAGAGTGAAACTTCGCGGTCCGGACGTGAAAGGTATCCCCTGTCTCTTACAGATAATAAAGGAAACAATATATCTGATCCCCAGGGTATAGCTGAAGGATTCAATGATTATTTCCTTGATTCTGTGAATTCACTGGCAAAATCTGCAAAAGACAATTTTGTTGACAGTGCACTGAGTTTTTCTATCAAACAATCATTCTTCCTGACTCCAGTTACTGAAACTGAGGTTTTAGAAATAATCAAACTAGTTACCAAGAAAAAATCTGCAGGTGGTGATGGGGTTCCATGTACACTGCTCACTATTGTTGCATCTGATCTGGCACCAGTACTAACTTATTTAGTGAATGAATCTTTCAAGGAAGGGGTATTTCCATCCAAATTGAAAATGGCACTTGTAGTTCCTATACACAAAAAGAACAGCATATCAGAAATGTCAAATTACCGACCTATCTCAATTTTGCCAGTATTCTCCAAGATCTATGAGAAACTCTTCCACATTCGCTTAGTTAACTTTTTAACCTCATTTAAAATAATCTCTGACTCCCAATTTGGTTTTCGGAGGGAGATGAATACCGAGGATGCTATTGTCCACTTTCTAAAGACAGGTCGAAACTGGACAACAAACACTCGGGGTTTCTTCTCTCGCGTTCGATCTTTAAATCCGACTCAAAAAATCTCTTGATCGAGGCCCCTTCTGTTGGTCTACCTGCGACGGCCCGGCTGGGTACCCCACCGGCCCCGCTCTCCTCCTCCCCTCCCTCCCTGATCTAGTACAGTTTTCTGCCTCAAATCTGGATTACAGTCTGCTAGTGAGATATGATAACTCTTCTCTTTGTCAATCGACTGTTGTTAAATTTTTTGGAGTGAATATGGATTCTCATTTAAATTGGTACACTCACATAGAATATGTTGCTAAAAATTTCGTCTCACTGCTTTGTGTTGTGGAGACTAAGAAAATTTGTGGATAGAAATATTCTGCTGACCTATTACCATTCTTATATCAACTCTACATTATCTTATGCAATAACTGTATGGGGAAACTCAAAAAGAATTGAGTCCCTCTTAATATTGCAGAAAAAAATATTGAGAACAATGACGTTCAAAGATCGAAGGTACTCGTGTAAGAATATATTTAAAGAACTAGGCATTCTAACTGTCATATCACTTTATATTTTTAAAAGTGTCATATTTATTGAAGAAAATATCTCTGAATATACTGCATCTGGTGAAATTGTCAACTACAATATGAGAGCAAGGTCAGCGATTCGACTACCCCCACATAGACTTACATTAACGGCAGAAAGTTGTTTAGTAATGCCTTTGAAACTATACAATCATTTACCCGATGTTCTGAAGAACATAACAGATTTTAAAACTTTCAAACGTGAAACAAAACATCTCCTAATACAGCACTCGTTATACTCGTTGGACGAATATTTTGATACCAATTTTTTAGAATAGTTTGTACTTACAAACCATTGTTAATCCATATGTTGAACTGATTGTGTGTCGATGTTTATTCGTATGTATACAATAATTGTTGAAATGTAATTGTTTATCCTTTTGTTAGGCTACTGATTGTTAGTCTTAGTGACCTGTCCACATGTCATGTAATTGACCATATTGGAATGAATAAATAAATAAATAAATAAATAAATCTAATACACACAAGTTCAATAAACTTCGAAGAAGACTTTCTTCCATGTTCCAATGCTTCTTGTGGTCGATAAAAAAACAGAGATTGACATAATCTGAGAAATCACTCTTATATATGATTTTGGAGTCATGAGTGCCAGCATCGGTCACACCTCCGTTATCAATGTCGTCGAAGCTACAAATAACATCATATTTGTCGCCCTTGTGGGTAAAATCCTGAAGACTTGCATTCTCAGCAATGACCCTTATGACATTTCTGGATGGCAGAGGCGAGAACGATGTAAACTGGAAATTCACGGCCTTGGTGTTGCGACTTCTTGGAAATATTTTACTCTGCAATCTCTAAACAAATCCAATCCGAGCATATTGAAGCATAAAAAAGTAACAGTGCAGTCGGGTCCTTTGATGTTCTGTGGTACGATGATTTTGAGTCAAATACTGCCTTGTGCACTGATAGTTTTACTTAATCCGTGGGCTTTAGATCTTCTCTTGATGAATAACCATTCATCGTAGTTGAAAAAACTATTCATTCGATTGAAACACAAATTCACCTTCACATTGGAAACAATTTCACTTGAAGATTCTCACGTTCGATCAGCAAAACTCCAATAAATGTTTACCCAAGGTTCAACAAACGGCAACTGAAACTGATCAGAAGACCAAGTCAACGCCATTTAAGATATGTCATTCCCTTGACCTTTGACTTTCCAGATTATATAAAATCATTTCACAAGGATTTCAAGGTAGAATTTGTTATTTAGGAAATAATCCAGTACAAGACATAAAACAGTTTTGAGAGTGTTCTTCCATTGAAGTAAAGTTTCTTTGTGTTGAAAAGAATGAAGAAATCATCCTGAACTTTTCCGATATTTTTTTTAGACACCTGTTGCGTCCTGATTTCTGGAATCGTGGAAAAAACTCATATTACACTGGTTTGAATAATTCAAGGAACCAGTATGATGGAAAGTACACGCCCTTCTCTGAATGCCCAAATACTCTGGACGCATAAGAGAAGTGTCCCCAACTTTACTAGCTATATAATTTACATTATAGTCTGATAGGTGGAGAAAATTATTGATATAGTTTTGCTTCTGACGTTAACCAGTCTGATGCTTTGAAAATTGTGCGGGCCAATAAACTATCCTTTAAAGACTCAAAGTTTCCCTCGGATATATGGTCAACGCATGCCCCTACGAGAACTGTACTTGCAAATAGGCTTCACTTCTCTGTGCTTTGATATTCTCTGTCAAAACTTCGTTCCTTCGGTAAGCCTAACATGTTTGCAGGAAAGAAGACGCCTCAAAGAACGCTACCCGAGCCTCGCCTTGATCTACAAGGACCAGGAGCAGTGCGCCCTCATGCTCAACAACTACGAGGAGCTGCTGCAGTCGCGCACCATCTGCGAGGGGAGGTGCGCCCTGGGCGAGCAGTGCCCGACAGGAGTGTGCCGGTCGGGGAGCACTCAGAAGCGCACCAGGAAGCGGAGCACCAGGTCGCAATCGGAGATGCGTAGGAGTCCGAGTACGACCAGCACCTCGAGCACCAGCAGCGCCAGGCCAAGGTCCGGACCCGCAGGTCTCCGGAGTTGCACAGGTAGGTGATGGCATCGATCCAGCCAACACATATAACACCCCTAGAATAAGCTGACAATGTTAAAACATTCCGTAACATTTGCCACGGCTTCGGTGAAAAATGACACTCAGTATTATGGCTGAGACCAAGAGAGTAGTATTGGTCTTGATACAAGACCGATACCAAGATTCAACAAAACTTCTCAAGATCAAGACTCGTCTCTCTAGACCAGCGGTTCTCAACCTGTGGTACATGTACCACTAGTGGTACATATCATTTTTGGCGGTGGTACACAAAAACAGACCCAAAACCAGTACCACAAAGAATAACACAAACAAAAATTAGAATAGTATTTTACGTTTCAGCTGTAAAAAACTATAAACTTATAAACTGAAATACGGGAGTATTGGTAGATTACCTAATGGTATAGGTATTTCAGTTAGGTGGTACCAAACATTATAAAAAGAATTTTGTGGTACATGACTCAAAAAGGTTGAGAACCGCTGCTCTAGACCAAGACTCTCCCCCAGAAGTCTTGGTCTCGAAAGAAAAATAATAAACTTAAATCCACTCAATATTAAATAAATCTGATGGAAAATGTTACGGCAATTTATTTCAATTACTTATTTTATATATGGTAGGTTTTTATTTTTATTCGCTAAAAATCGAATTCACATTTTACAAATTCAGTATTTTAGTTTCACAGTTTACAACAAATAGGTATACCTATGTTGTAAGGTCGTAGTGGTCCATACCTCCTACTATTGAAAGAAGAAAAAAATTCAATACAAAAATTATTTGGTTTGATTTTGAAAGTTTTGGAAATATTTTTGACACGGCGTTGTTCTCACCTCCAGCTAAGCTTGGCAATGATTTTTTATTTTTTCATCAACTCACCCTGTAAATGGATTGTATTTATATTTGAAAATACCACATAGAAGATAGATGACATATTCATTTATTGAAAAACATAAATACAAATTAGTATAATTTGCACCGTTGTACCCACCAGAATTCCATACTAAATGAAAATAATAAATTATGACCAATATATTTGGTCAGCTACGTGATATTTTTCCACCCCTACTACTCCTACTACTACCCTTAATAACCTTTTCGCGTTTCTTTGAAAACTCGGGTCAATTTCTGTTCCATTTTTTTTAATGGCAGTAAAAGCCCGTAGCTCATAATATATTTGGTAATAATATAATAAGTATCACAATTTCTTCGGGATTACGATTCCACCCTCTGCCGCATCTGCACCTCACTGCTTATCACATAATAATTAATAATCACATTGTTGAATGGTCAATAAAAACCTAATTAATATTCCGACCATTTTGAGCCTTTTTTCTGGCCTGTCAGCCTGTGCGCTGTATGCGTCATTAAATATTTATTCAAGATTTCTCAGAAATTAAATTCTCATGGTGAAATGAGAAACTCATTTCGATTACTTCACCCATAAAAATTGACAATTGTTTAAGACTGAGGAATACGAAATACCTATTAGGTATATGTAAATAAATTGTTGGACATTTGAATTGAATAATTCGAGTTTCTAGACGCATTTTGATCCATGACCAAGACTATCAAGACCAAGTCCAAGACTGAGCCGGTCTCGTCTTGGTCTTGAAACATCAAGACCAATACCAAGACCAACACTTCATCTATTTTTCGAGAAAAAGACCAAGATTAGTCTCGTGAAGCCCTATTCAGTATAAAACCAACCGGTAAATTGATTAAAATAATTCCACAAAACAAAATCCACCTCAATTTTCCTTGTCGCTCGGACACACCTTTTACTTCGATAGCCAGTTCGCTCCGCAAAAACTCCAAACTAAACTGATATTCTGTGGTCTTAGTTAGCCGGTGTTAAATTAGCTAGACTTGTCCCGATGTTATAGAAATAGGTCTAGATTTACGGAGAATTATTCGAAAAATTCGAGCATCCAGAAGGTACCATTGAGGTGGTCTTCATTTACTTTCAAGTGTAGTTAATGTCCTCGCAACAACACTAATTTCAGAATATTCTCGGAATGATCCAGAGGTATATCATAATACAATAACATATGTTCTATGAACATTCCTCGTGTATGTTCTAATAACATCCTGATGATACTATTCTACTAGGATTATGAATGAATGTTTATTATCCCCTCTCTTTCTCATTTGGAAAAAATTGTGTGACTGATAAAATATTCTCTTCGTATTTCTGTATTTGAAAACTTCTCATATTCGAATTTTCATCTCAAAATGGAATCAGAGCTTCTTCGGATAATGTAGTAAGATAGCAGCATTTAGCTCCTTAGCTCCCGTTCTCTCGAACGGGTACTGGCACTGGGTTATGGTCTCAATATGGAGAACTGGAGTAGTTATTGATACGTCTTTGTAAATATAAATATCCTTATCCTTCTGCAGTATCGATTCAAAATAGTCCTCAGTAGCACATGCTAGCTGCAATATTGTTTCCGCTTCTTTCAGGAAAATATCACAATCAGCCATCAGTTTTCATGTAGCCCTAGTCTGTGATAGAAAGGAGTCCGAAAATTCACACTGCAAAACTTCCAAATAGTATTCCAGAAATATCTTTCACCTGATTCTTGCAAGGTCATGTGGCCTCGATAGATAGCCCAGTAGAATATTTTTTTGAGATAGGTGTTTTCACGAAATATTCTTCTGTCCGGCTCCGTATTCATTTATGTCAGAAAGATATACTCTCCGTAGAACTATTTATTGCAATACCTTCCGCCTGATTCTGGTTCTACAACTTATCAGTGGTTTATTGGTGGGATTCTACAGAATCGAACCTCACGATGGTTGGGGTTGATGTTCTAACTATTGCACTGTTATAACTACTTTCTGGTCTCTGGTAGTTATTGCACTGTTGTTCTGACAAAGTCTTCCGGATAACAGAGGTAGTAGTAGTAGTTAATCAAATTCATGGTATTTTCCTACCAAACATCATAGACTTCGCCCAAAGTCCTTCTGCAAATGGGCAAATCAAATCACTAACTTCCTACGCCATACGAGTAGAAGTTCCTATCAGCTTTTCCGAAGGGTTTGAAAAGTAGTTTATTGACTTTTATATTATTACCATTTCGAACTCTAGATAGAACTGACAAAATACCATACCAAGATGCGTCGCAGCCCACAATAAAGATGCATTTTTCACTTGGATTTGCCACAATAAATGCTGTCAGTCACCGCAGGCACTTTGGATACCAAGAAAATATTTTTTACGAATTATTACAATTCGTGAGTCGGTCCCAATCTCGTCGTGCGGAATTTTGTGGGATGAAAAATTAAGTAATTCCTAGAATATTAAACATCACTGAGAAATCAAATTCTGACAAAGCATTTATCATTCTCATCACATATTCCCCTAACACGATCATGTCATTATATTTCCTCTAGATGAATTTCATCTATCTCTCGAATGTGACAGGAGCATTGCCTAATCCAAACAGAAGACGTTTGTACTAATAAAACTTATTGAAAGCTGATAAAGACGTATTTTGCAAGGCATATTCATCATTGCTTGGCCTTTTACTTGCCAGCATCTGCTTCTCAGTTCAAGGTTAGAAAAACTGGTTAGTGTATATGGGGTGTCATCGATCCTCGGAAATGGGTAACTGTCCTTTGTCATCATCATTCAGCATTCTTCACCCCATGCACAATCAAAACAGGGATCAAATACTTCCCTCCGAAGTCATCTTTCATCATGCTTGTAATCATGTCATTTCTTTTATCGAATCGGAATCTCGTGGGCTTGTCTAATTGGTGCCATTGAAATGTCTTGGCCGAACACGTATAACTGGTGTTCCGATACCCCTTTCAATTGTTCCAGGTTCTGCACCACCTTCCAGATCAGGTTCTCGGGTGGACTTGTCTTGTGTCGGGAACTCAGGAACGCTAACAGCACCATCCACCCCTCAAGGAAGCCCTCCAATATCGCCGAAACGTCGGGGAACTGCCTACGAAGTGTCCGTTCCTCTCGCATTGAAAGAAGACGATCTCGAGTTATAGCCTTTGTTTTGGCTACAGGCATTTGCGATTTTTTGAACGAGTAATCGTTTCAGGAAAACAAAGCAATCAAAAGAATTACCTGGGCAGTGTTTCAGCTCTGAAGAGAGAAATGATGTAGTGGTATGTTGGGGGTGAGTTTTCAGGCGAAGTCAAATTAACAGTGTAATAGAAAATACTTGAAAGATATTAAAGCAGAGCACACTGCACCTGATCATCATGTACGAAAAGTGGTTGATTTTGAGTTATTATTGTGGTGAAATTTCACCTGATTTTTCAGCTTCAACACGAGGAAAGCGGTAGTTTCAGCTTACTTTGTCTTTCAAAAGAGTGTCTAGTCCTAGTCGAATGCATAACATTGGTACATCTCAACTTGGAAACTGAGTGTTCTTGAATTGAAATTCCCAATTGTGGAATAACTCAGAATTAACTAAGTTTTGGACATGGTTAATATAAAATGACTTCAATTTCTTGCAAGGAATGTGTCATATTTTTATCACCCTGAACCATGCAGAAAGCATTGGAAAAAAATTTGAAAGTTTGAGGAAGCTTTCCAAATAATCTTAGAAGAGGTATAAAAAATAAATCTACAAACACACAACAGATGTTCACTAAAATTTATACTGGAGTATTTACGTTTGAAAAGAGTGTTTTCAGAAGAAACTTCGAAATGTTGAGTTGATAATTAAAAAAACAACTACTTTCTCGAATGATGTGTGGGGTACACTAATGAAAGCTGAGGCAACCTAGATGTCGGCTCAAATTCAGTGTTTTAGCATTTTTGTCCTTTTTTTTCTTTGCATACAAATTTGAAGTAGCCATTTATACTTACAGATGAAGATATAGCTATAGAAAAAATCAAATCAAAACAGTCTGTGACCATTCGGCGCTGGCGGGCGGTCGAAAAAGTCAAATTACATATTATTTCATGTGAAATTTCTCACTTCTTCCAAATTATAGGGAAGTCAATTGAAAATAGTTCACATAGCCAGATTCAATATGCCTCAAAATTCCCTTTCGTGACGTTTCTAGAGAAAATCTCTAAAAGTTATTGAAGAAGAGTTTATTATTGTGTTTTCCAAATATAAACGTATTAATGTTCAAACTGATAATCTTTTAAGTTTTTGAAATTTTCTGTTCGAACAATAGGAAGGGTAAATAATCCGATAATTTGTTCTTTCAGAAATATGTCACGTACCTTTTGATTAATATTGAAAACAGTCGTTTTTTCCTCAAACTTCCGTCAAAATAGATAGTTTAAACGAAGAATAAGATTTTTCGAGATAAAGATTATTTGGAGTAATGAGAATGGTAATATGAAGAAATATGAAATATGACGCTTTTGAGTGCCTTTTACTCTATTATGCTCCCAGATGAAGAGCATGTCAGACGAAGAATTTAGTCACAGTATATATTGATTTAAATAAACTCAAAGCAACTCACTTCCCTCTCCCATCTCTGTCTATACCAGACAAAAAAATCTTACAGAAAAAATCATCACTCCTGCAGAGAACAGGTATGAAGATTCGAAAACCATTTTCGGCTCTTTAGTCTCCAGATAAATTCGTAATACTTACTCCTGAAAAAAAAAAACAACCCTGAATTCAGATGAGGAGGTTGGTAGAGTGAGAATAGTTGCGAGTTATTCACGTGGAAAAAGAATCTAGCTGGAGCTATCATTAACGGTTACATTGCAGTCATAGTGTTTGTAGGAGACACCTAGCAATCACTATTTTCAACGCTCATGCTACTTGAATATGTAGTAGAAACACTTCTTCATGTTCCATTCTCAACTAGTTGACATTCGATGATACTCCGTGGTGTGTCAATTAAAAAAGAGGTAGACTATGTATTTGTTTAACGAGTGCGATAGGTTATTGATATAATTGGGTAATTTGATACCGATTTTCAATGAATTAATTTAAATTTGAGTGTGTTATTTCAAAGACAGAGATATAATAGATGTTCAAATGAATTGAAGAATCCAATCATATAACAAAATGGTTAAAGTTTTCGCGGCCGAGGATTTTAGTATAACTACTTTTCATCGGGCTTGAAGGCCGTCGTTCTTTGGAATTTCTTTCTAACGTTTCGCTAGCGCGAGTGGCCAGCTTCTTCAGAGGCTTACTCATTTCCGATGACCTTTCGCGCTTGCGAAACGTTAGGAAGAAATTCCAAAGAACGACGGCCTTCAAGCCCGAAGAAAAGTAGTTATACCAATTATATAAACCGGTCAAAATCTAAGGATCGATAATTGAAGCCATGCCTAGGAATAGAATCTCAATTAAATTGAAATCATAATAAAATAATGTTGAAGTAATTGATATTGACAATAAGTGAAATGATTATTCTTAATTGTGGGGTTTCAATAAAATTGATATTCCATTTGGAACTTTGATAATTAACTTTATATTTAATACATTCAACAGCCAACTTTATATCATTCTGCAAACGGCATATAAACCGTTTACTGTTTACTTTCATGAAAAAAAAACCTGGAACAAAAAACTTTTTTCTAATTTTCATTCTCCGAATCAATATAAA
Source organism: Zygogramma bicolorata (assembly GCA_032362365.1). NCBI lineage: Eukaryota > Metazoa > Arthropoda > Insecta > Coleoptera > Chrysomelidae > Zygogramma > Zygogramma bicolorata. Next base: position 518,076 of record JAVJAQ010005047.1, read on the forward strand.
AACGAACCTTCCAGAAATGACATCCTATGTATCAATTGTTTTCCTTTTTACCTATATTATCTGGAAGGCTTATCATTTTTTTTTCAAATGTCTACAATATGTGTAAAACACCGATGAAGTTCTTGATTATAGGAAATAAAATTTAATTCGAATAATAGTAAAACACTAGTATATGAAATGCTAGGGATTGATTGTTGATTGTATAGCCACACAAATCAAAGAAGTTTGATTTCTGTGAGTGTAGGTTGTGATATACCAAAAAAAAGCGATGAAGTTGAGTTGCATAAAATTCATATCACTGCTTCATTACTCCATCCCTTCGTATAGTGATAAATTAAGTGATAGAGTAGCTTAGGAGCCGATGCACACAAGTTTTAAAGAAGGGACAATTATATACTTCACCCTTTTGGGACCGCCAATGTAGAATAGTCACTATATAATGGTGAAGGAACATAATCATAAAAGGAATATTAGCGGGAGTTTTCTATTGTAGTTGTACCTGAACCAAGTTTTAAACTGAATTGTTACAAAATATTCGAGAATCTATGAAGAAGCTGTATTTGAGATGAAATTTATAAATACGGTTTGCATATAGGGGTGAAAAAAACATATATTTCGAATGCATTTTGTTGATTCCTTAATTAGTGATATCGTTGAAACCTATTCAGACAGCAAACATTATTTCAAGAGTGTTCATAAAAATATTTCGCATCTCAATTCACTAATAGCATTGTGATAATTCACTAGAATAATGGCAAAAACATTGTCATAGCCATTTAATCTCCTGTCATAAGGATGTTCAATTGTTTGATCTTTAAGGGCATCGAATTGAAAATAATGGACAATATTCAATGAAAACTAGGTTTTTAGAATATTATGGGCCAATTTCGCATGATATTTCTAGTGAATTTACAAGAGAAAAGTTCTATTCATCAATGGTCATAAGTCATAATTAAGTTATTACAAAGCTAGAAATATACGTTGAAGTCGACAACATATTTGAGGAAACTTTGAAATCGTTTCAGTGCAACTTGTCTGAGAAGTTCTCTACTCTCTTCCGGTGTAATGAATATGCTTTTCGAATATTCCTAACAATTTGTTGGGATTTTATCGAGCTTATTTGAACACCCATATTGCTAATCAGTTCAACATTTGCATTTTCTTCTCAATTGGTATAAGCATGACTCGAAACACCGATGTCTAGATGTTCATTACCATTGGATATGGGTAATTCATGATAGTGTCTTACGCAACGAGGAAGATAAGTAGCCTATTATGCCATTATGTGTTTGAGCACAAAGCATGAGCCTAGTGTGGCAACGAGAGTGCACGTATTAGCCTTATCCTCGAGTTGCGTATTGTACTTTGTCTACTTTCACCAGGCTTGTGCGGTAATTTCTGCTGGGGTAGCACATATTTCTTCATCATGCCTCATTTTCAATGATCAACGAGACACTGGATCCACAAAATTCGCTGTATTTGGTTTTTGGGCAATTGAATGTAGTCATTAGATCAAATTTATCAGGTCAAATGTAACATATCCCATGATTTTAAAAAAAACGGGAGCGGCCGACATCAATTTAAAATATTATTATATGTATTATAAATGAGCCATTACTTAAAAGCAGTCAAATATGTAATGAGCGGTTTGGAATAGTGGGGGTAGAAAAAATTAGAAATCATATCCAGTATGAAAATTCCAATACTACACTTTTTTCCTCAATTACTATTCACGAGTTCCTGAAATATACTATTTGATTTTTTGAATCGTAATTCATAGTTTAATAACTGTGGTGCTTTTTCTGTTTTTTTTTGTGGTGAAGAATGTTTTTCCTGAGAGATGTGTAAGAATACTCTACCTGACACACATCATTTTCGATGAATTGATGCCCTTATTCATTTCATGAATATCATCTACAGTTAAAAAATCTCCATTATTTGAAATAATTGGTTTGGTTGAAAACTTTTCAAACGATATGTAGGGCAAGTTACGTTTCGTTTCGATACACAGAAAGTGTTTTTTTTAATAACGCTAACATAGATGATGTAACGAGCAAGACTAAATGAGAGATCGATAGTTCCAGGAATTATTCCTGAACTCGACAAAATACAAAATAACAAATTCATCCCTTTCATTTGCACCATACTTAAAAATTGAAATATCGCCAACAATTGATATTGCTACAATAATTGGTGAATAATTTTGGAATATTGTTTGCAGTCTGAAAATAAAACTGAAAAATAGGATTCAAGCTTTTAATTGTCTTTGGAATCAACAAGAGTCGGTGAGCCAAGGGCCCATAATCTTTAACGCCCGAATATAATTGACTCTGAAAATATAAAGGAATGTAAAAATTTCATCGAAGCTTTTAGTACATAATACTTCTAACATAAAGGAAATTAAATACCAAAAAGTGCATCACATTGATAGTGGTCATTTCGAAATACAAAGAAAATGATTTTCAGTACATACTAGTTGATTAAGGAATTGCAGCACATTATTCAATTATATTGAAATAATAAGTTGGGTGTTATTCAAGTACGTGGCCAAATTCAAACGGGTGATTCTTTGAGTAATTCTAAGACGAAAACTTCATATAAACATAGGTCCGATGACGCTTCGTTTTCAAGATACAGGGTTTCAGCATTTGTAACGTTGTGTTTCATCGAAAACAGTTAATCTGAAAATTCGAAAGATGACTATCTCGTGTTATTTGTTCAATCGAAACTAAAAAGCTCGTTGTTGCATGTCTATGCAAGTACACCCTGGTTGTTGATGGTTTGCTAGTTTTATTTTCTTGTTTCAAAGACATGCAATGGAGTGATTTCTTTTTTTTTTTTTCAAAACAGCAAGATACTAAAAAATAGTTGTAGTTTCATCAGGTCAATGCAAAAAAATAAAAAAAATGCAAAAAATCAGTGGCGCACACTTTTTTGTCAAAAATATTGGTTGATGTACCTTCCGGGAAGCCACTGGACATAACGATTACAATTCAGTCATGGCCAAATCAGCCCCTCAATACCCTAAATATATACCACCGTCAAATTATATGAAAATCAACTGAAGGAATATTGCGATATATATTTAACAAATAATTATTTCTTTTTCAAATGTTGACACCCTGTATCTTGTAAATGAAACACTACCGGACTTACGTTTGTATAAACTTTTTGTATTAGAATTACCGAAAGAATCACCCCTTTGAGTTTGGCCACCTACTTGAAAAACACCCTGTATATTTTATGAAAATATTCGCTGTTGAATACTTGTTATGGCAATATCGGAAAATGGGTACGGAATGTAAATATCTCATTTTTTCTATTTCAAGATGTTTAAAATTGCTATTAATTTTTTTCAGACAAGCATTTTTTAACCAAATTGTTTTGATTAGGCAGATTAGGTATGAAGAATGTTTGTTGGCAGAGGTCAATGTCCGATCATTATGAGTAAAGTGGTATTCTGCTCATGTCGACGTTTTGACAATTTATCCAAATGTGTTTAAAATTTTTCATTTCATAACTTTTGTTTTTTTCAGGTTATTCATGAAACTTTGGCTCAGAATGATCTGAAGATGATCGAATAAATTATCGAAAAGTTAGAAAATTTTTACTAAATACCTAATAATTTCACCCCTGCCATAAATGTTCTCATTTTTTTTCCTTTCGTTCCAAGAACTGAAGATCCACATTGGGAAGTTTATTGTACTTCATTTTCTAATTATAAAGGGGGTAAATATTGCTGGTTGATATGATATCACAATTTGGATTGATCGGCACATAATAAGTCAGCATTTCTAGTTTTACAGGAAATTATCCCAATTTTGGAATTTCAAATAGAAGGCCCAGTATATTAATACTTTGGATTCAGTAGCACATTTCACAAACTGATATTCCATGTCGATGGAAAAATACTGCGGTATTTATTAAATCTGGTGATTTTACTAGCCACCTCACCAGAATGAGGATTCTCATGATTTTGCAAAAGTTTATTTGTGTATTCATAAAGTATCATAATGTTGGTGAAACTTCTGATTCATATAAAGACCCATAATGGTGCAATTTGAAAACTTCGATCATATCTTCCTCTATGACTCGATTGTCAATAAGTGATTGATTGGAAATGTAAAGAAACTGATTAGATTCCAGAATCTTGCGAACTAAGAAAATAATCGCTAAACAACAAAAAAAATTTTTTGTTTTGATACAATTACAAAGCTCGGGTAACTTTTTGTGAAACTGAAAATGTTCCAAAAAAAATTCATTTCAATGCAAACCGTGATATCTTGAACGACCGAAATTTTACATTCATGCAATTAATAGGAGACAAAAAAATTAAAAGAGCGACCCTCTACACGACTGTGTATTTGTTAGACTGCTCAATTATTGGCACAAAATGACAATCTCATACATATCATATCTGAAATAGGTTGGACAAAAAATTTTGAATCTTTTGCACTACTAATTTTTAGTGAATTAAAGAAAAATGAGTATTTTACTTTTAATTTTGTTTCACTACAAATCAATTTTGACTTGACTGGAAACTGAAGAAGCCGAATCAAGAATAATACCATGAAAATAGTTTTTTCGTGTAAAACAAGTTTTTCGGAGCCGCAACAGAGGTCAGGGTGACGGCCGGCAATTTATTTTAAGGCCGTTGCCCAGAGATACTGCAAACTGAACGTTTGTATAGCTAAATATTTCATTTATATAAAAAAATGTGATATAATTTTACGGTTATGAGTTTACGGTTCCACGAAAAATATTGTGTATACTATGACCGCAAAATGTTGTCACCGGCCGAAGCGGCCTAGGCGATAATCTCTCCATCAGAACACGAAAAAGCAGTTTGCGGCCTCAGTATACCAATAACTATTCAATCAGTTGTGATTCAATAATATCTTATTGTACCTATCCATTTTCTAAATATTCCCTGAACAAAAAATGCCTGGTTCAATGAACAAATTGAGATTTGCTAGTGATTTTGATAAACATCTGAATGTGTAACTAGTTTTCTTAGAAGAATATTTTAACGTTTATGTGTATAGATTGAAGTTGATCGTTATTTACAAATGAAGAGCAATAACATATCTATACAGGATGGATACTTCTCTTTCTTCCTATGATAGCCTAGTTATTCATTTGATGGCTGTGAAGGAAAATCCAACTTCGAACAAATTTTTCAAAAAGACAAAATTCTCAGCGCATAAAAATAAAATATTGCTCAGTTCCCAAGTTTTTTATGTATGATGTAGGAAGTTGAAAAAATAACCATCCTGTATATCCACAGAAAATGTATTGCTTCAACGGTGGGATGAAGACAATACTACGTGAGCCTATTTGGAAAAATGCTCGAGAGTTTCTTGAATGTGTAGTTGTGGCATTGTTAATACAGAAATAAGAATGGGGTATGGTAACGATGCACAAATCCATGCATAAAATGGTTCTGTTTAATTCTCGAACAACTCTCTTGAATTTTTACACAGGCATATATTAAGTAGGATGAGAGAATAAGGAATATTACGTGAAGCAATTCATCTTCTTTATATATATTAAATAAATTTTAAAATTTTATTATATACCAGCAATATATAGATTGTTATTTAGAAGTTCATAGCTTTTAGTCGGCATTGTTGACAAGTTTGTTGAAATGTGAAAATTAGCAAAAACGCAAAATGTACTCAAACTAACACTATATATAGTTCATTTCGAATTTTTCAGGATTGTGACTTGTAAATACTGAAATAGGAAATAAGTTCCTTTTTGAAATCAAGTTTGCATCGTCAAGAGAGATTAGCGCACACAGGATGGGGCAGCCGGGTTCCCCCCCCCCCCGCCCCTCAGGGCCAAAAAAATAACACGAGTCTTCTCAAAACCATTATTGAGGTCGTCAAAATTCGTGAAAATTTTCATTTTACCGGGGTCAGTCCCCCAAAGAAATTGCTGGGTGCGCCCCCGTCAGCAGAAGAATTGAAATTAAACGAATGTTACATAAACGATGCTGTTCATAAACTCGTCCAATTATAAACGCCATAATCAAAAAGGAAATTTTTCAATTCAATGTCAAATTTCTTCGAAGGAAAAGTCTTGAGACAGCTCAACCTAAAGTCCTGGAGATATGTTTAAGTTTAGTTATGTTCTGGGCCAACAATGCTGGAAATGAGTTTTATTGACTTTTTCTAGTGATCAATTAAGTACTAGAATTTACAACATAAACCAGTGGTGGTGAAATTCACAGTTCGAACATTTTAAGGCCAGAAAAGCGCACACGAGTAATGAAAATGAATAGAAATCACAATCCTCAATAATTCAGAACGAATTGATATATTAGAAACGTAGATCAATTAGTGAGTCCTTAAAACACGCTACACACTGATTAATTGCAACAATAAGCATATACATTTGTATTATAATGTTATTTTTTGTACAAGTTTAGAGTTTGTGTCATTTATCTTTCTAATAAAAATTATTTATCGAAGCACTTTTTCATTACACCATTTCCCCACCGCATTTGCCGAGATGTGGTCAATGGGAACAGCCACGTTTCTGATATTGATATTCTGATTACTGCTTATTCAATTTTTGTTTCCCAAATCGGTGAAGCATGCCCTTTGACTATGACCGCCAGGGTTTAATGTAAAATACATGATAAAGTTGTTTCGTCGTTTCGGGAAAGTGAAGAGAAGTTTTCAAAATTTTGCCGTTTCCGTAGAGTTGACACACATACAAAAGCAAAAAAAAACTAATGAAACAAACTTAACTTTGAATGACCTTTCTCAATGTTTACTTGTGTAGAAGTTATATTTATGTGATTTGCTGATTGTCACTCATGCTGGAACTTGGAAAAAATATGTTGAACAGGAAGAGGCAATCAGCAAATCACACAAATATAACTTCTTTACAAGTAAACATTGAGAAAGGTCATTCAAGGTGAAGTTTGTTTTCATCAACGTCAGATTAATCTCGCGTTCTGATGTGGTGTCGCAGTTCAACATATAGTTTTTCATCGCTCTATGAGATCCTAAACGTGTGAAAAATATTTACATGAAGTCGAGAGTTGGGCCCCAGGTGTGGCGAGTGGTTGAAAGATAATGCCGCCAGAGCAGTCTTCGACTGAGTAGGAGCATCGGAGAAAAGGCTCTACTGATATTATTTTCCTGAATGAGAAAAATAAAAATGCAAAAACAATTTACAATCATTTATTCAAATGAAAAGGAATAACACAAATCAAATGGCACACAAATGCAATAATTTAAATAACTAGAACATGGTAACTATGAATCATATATAAAAATATTTATTGGTATGAGAAGCCAGCAGTACCAATATAATAAATAATATAAAGCCTAGGTCTAGGTACACATTACAATTCAATATAAAACGAAACGTTTCCCACAACAAAAAATATATGTGGTTAGTAACAATGGCAAAACGTGCATGGCACAGCATTAATATACAGATTGTTCAACAATTACTTGATACTGTATCAAAGGTAGGGAGAAATAAAAAGGTACTTTCTTTGGTATGTTTAAATCTCATATCTACCCATGAAAAAGCAACAATAATGCTAGGTATTTCTTTGGTGCGGCTCATGAAAGTTAGGGACAAATTTTATATACTCTGTATCGGTGCGGTTGTGTTTGATTCTTCAGTTCGGTTATTTTTACTCTTTTCTACTGGTACCATTTCGGCGTTATGGATTATTGGAGTGGTCGTGCGTATTTTCGATTCTTTTGTTGTGCATTCATATTCAGGTTAGGAACAAACAAGAGGAACAAAATACGGGCATATGTAAAAAAATAAACCAAAGTATCCTGAACAATGGGGATGACGGCTGCAAAACTCTACCACTAGGAGCGCCACCACTGCATGTACTTTTGACAGCCTCTCAAGTCAAATGACAACAATTCGAAACATTAAACGTCCCTTCTTTGCAATAATTGAGAATATAAAGATTTGAAATCGACATAAAATGGTCTTATGTAGTGCATTCGGATGTAAAAATGTAGGTACGCATTTATTTCCGAAAGAAACAAAACTGAAAAAGCAGTGGGAAGTAGCCCTGAGAAGAAAGAGCTTTCAGGCTTCTGAACATTCTAGATTATACTCCAGTCACTTACAAAAAAACGAAGCAGAGCTAGTAGATGGTTATTATGATGATTTTTAACGAAACACTTCTGTAATTAGTTTGAATTTTTTACCTTTCTTTCAGATCTTTTTTTTTTCCTTTGAGGGATCCACCACGTTCCCTCAACAAACTTTTCAGTTCTGGTACAGACAAACATCCATATCTATCGGTTGGAGAAAACATCCTTATGATTCTTAAGTATCTTTTGAAAATATTCATCAAAATAAAAATAAAACATTACCTGCAAAATCACTCGTTAGGCACATGCAGTCGTGCTGCCACCTACTAAAAGCTTTGGGTCATCTTCCCCATTCTCAATAACATGTTCACAAAACTGCAAGACGTATTTTTGCAATACAACAGCTTCCTCAAGCAGGACTTATTCCATTCATGTGTCACAGTTCTGTGAGAATCATATAGGAAACAAGATTTTTTTTTTCGAAGGGACTGTTTGCTAGTTTGCATTTCTTGACGGTAGGTGGTGATGCAAATTCGATTTCTCAAAGCTACAATTCCATTCATGCAGCAGCTCAGAAAAGAATTTGGAACCGACGATCTTATTGGCCTCACATTAGCGAAATATTTCGTTCACTGATAGAATTATTGGTGTAGATAATTTGCTTGGGCAGGGCCGTCTAATGAAAAACTAACCCTTTTCAAGCAAGTTAACAAGTTTTGTTCTTGCCCCATTTCACGGTTTTCTATCTTCTGTTCCTTTTCACTTTTTAATTGGTTACTCTTCCTGCTGCTGTTTATTTTTACCATATAATCAGACTTATGTGATATGAAGCATTTTTGCATTATGTTGTGGTATCGGTGCAGAATCTAATATCAATTTTGGCAACTAATAAGTTTCCTTTTATATTGCTCATGAACGTTCTGAATTCGTAAGATGAAAATAAACGACTAAGTTGGATTCAAGTTAGCGTAAAATCGAGGAGTTACGTGAGAGTTTTTGGAAACTATTAGAAATGATGTAAAACATTTATGAACATAACCAATAATCTACAAGCTGACGTCGGGTGCGCGGGCACCAAGCCTATGAAGTGCGCCTCTGTTGGCAATCTCTCGAAGTGGTTCTTTCGGTTAAAATTGTTAAAAATTAACAATGCGATATCGGAAAATTATGCTGGAGATTTCTCAGCTACAAGGCAACGCACCAGGATTTTCATGCATTTTAATCAATGTTTCATTTTCAAATCCAACGAAAACTGAAAGTTTCATAGGCAATATTTGCAGGTATAAAGAAAAAAAAATTCGAACAATGCATTGAAACGAAATGGTGAATTCCCCATCATACCTTAATAATGACGATGGAAATAAGTCCTGTTGGTGACTATTTCGCTACACAAAAGTGAGGTGGTTTGAAAAAAATTGATCATCCACGCTGACAGTTGTTATTTATATAATCTACTCATGTGAATACTAACATTGGCACAGATGAAAGTATTGTATTGGAGTGTCTCTTACTATTTCGTGATCAGACATAACCAGATTGTGATTCTAGACGTCGAATTGTATTGACCGTTCCAGGAATAGATAAGTGTGGCACAACACATATTTTTCTCAGAGGAAGTCGATCACTTGCTCTCGTCCATTGCCGTCACGGCAGGTGGCGCGGATGTTGAGGTGATTTGCCCAATAACAACGGGAGCATATTTTCGAAAAATGAACGCAAAGTTCAAAGACGGATTCAAGCAAGCCAACTTAACTTATGAATAAATGACTTATCAACTTAGAAATATAAATCATCATAATGGCATGAGGGCATTCAGATTAGTACTTGGAAATTCCCATGTTTCAACTGTCACTTAAGAATTGTTGAGTTATTTATAAGTTAAGTTGGGGGGGCGTGGCCCAGCTCTTCAGGTTGACTGACAGTCATTCGATATCTGAAGTTAAGCAACGCCGAGCGCGGTTAGTACTTGGATGGGTGACCATGCAGGGAAATACCGTGTCGAAAGCCCGTACAACTGCAGCAAAGCCCGTACAACTGCAGCAAAGCCCGTACAACTGCAGCGAAATAGCATATCATAGCTCGCAGACAATATATCAATGAGCACAAGATATATTGAGGATATGGAGGGGACGTAAAGCCGTCGGTCCCCATGGATGTTGGGCAAAATTTCCGGTTGGGGGAAGTGTGCTCACCGGCGTCGGTGATTGGCCTTGGTAGCGGAAATAGGCCGACGTTAAATGAAGAAATGAAAAAAAAAGGAAAGTTGGGTTGCTTGAATCCGCCCTAAGTGATTCAACTAAGTATGAAATGAGAATTATAATTCGGCATGAAACTTACTAAAAGTAATTGATCAGAAAATAGAATATGAACGTCTCAAGAAACTATAATATAAATAATTTCAATGATTAAATACGAGGTGGGTCCAGAACACCGTAAAGAACGCTCGAACAACTGACGTACATCCACTCCATGTCAGCCACCATCAGGATACTGTCAGAAATAAACGAGGTAATGGAAGAGGGATATCTAGTTCGGAGAAAAAAATTGCAACCTACAAAACGGGAGAATTAGAGGAGCAAGGAAAGGGAACACGAAGTCATCCAGGCCATATAGAGCCTTAGGCTAACCATGGTGGAAAGTGAACGAAGAGAAAATGACATAGGAAACCGAGTACGAGAAAGAAAGAAAGAGGTAAAATAAAGGAGGCCTTGAAGAACAATTTGGTGAACTCGCTAAAAGAAAAATACTTCAGCACAATAGAGGTCTGACACCCGGTCGGATGTTGAGATGGTCATCGAACCTCGGGATGAAAAGAAAAGGGGGGATTTTGATTTATCTCAAACAGATAAAGCAGTCTGTCAACCCTAAGAAACTGCCTTGAGATAAGGGTGATAAAAAGAAAAAGAGGGGAGATCTGGCGGAACTAGGGGAGAAAACTGAAGGGGATACGCACTAATGTTGCGAAAGTCCAAGTCGACACAAAAAGGCTGAGACCACCTGATATACATCTCGGAAAGCGACGAAAGATGAAGAGATACTGAACATCAGTAGAAGAGGTGGTAGGACTACACAGTAGGGAAGTATGTGAGCTTGAAGAGAATAAAAATAGAGAGAACAGATGATAGGAGAGTGGGCCAGAAACCAATTTATCTGTTGATCATGGAGAACAGACAGCTCCATGAGAGGAATGGATAGCACACTTAACAAAAAATAAGAGAGGGATGAGTGGCATTGATGAGTGACAAGGGGGACGAAAGGAACCAACTATGGTGGGGCAATGGCAAAAAACTGATGACATCAGTGAGGTTGTAGTACGGACTGAGATAGAGGGGCAGGTCTGATGACGATAAGTGCAGGTACTGTGATATGGTGGATACAGCATAGATCCTGGTCTATAAAGAAGTCAGGAAAGCGATTACGGTAGAGTTTCTTCCATTTAGCAGAATACGGGTGGAGAAAAAGGGCACTTCGGTCCTTAAAATAATTTGCCAACCATTGACCACTCTGCCTTCTGAACGCACTCATGAAAATATAATAATAAATTGCAAACAACTCGAAAAGAAATGGGTTGCTGGACTCGCATATCATCTTCAAGTTGAAAAATACGAATTTACTGAGAAGTAATGAAGATGGACAAGAAAATATTTGGGGAGGCCTTCATGATATCACACTTAGGGCTAGTTGTAGATACTCCACTGAAGTCGGTTCAGTTGCTAAGCATTAGCCAATAAAATAGTTTGTTGCTTGACAACTGAACTGGGTGCACTTGAACCACACTTCCTAATAAATATCACATCTAGGAGTTCACGTATGGCCCGACAAATTTTATTTGGTCCAGATTACGAACATAAGTTCGGACCTCATCTTCCACCAAAGCCGCAATTCAAAAGAGATAGAAGCAAAACAGTTATCTTTCAACTCATTGAGGTGGTTCATTATAATATTTTGTAAGACAACAACTTCTTAAATATTTCATTCTTATAAGGAGGTACACTCAGTACTAGTTTCCTACGTAAACATCTGTTTACGGGGGAGAGGGGTGATATTTGATAATTTGGACAGACATGTTCAATGCAAAAATATACGATTATACATATTGAGCCATTTCAAATCGTCAAGTTTATGTGAGGAATTGGCCCTTTTTCTGATTTCAAATAGTAATCTTATGCGTGAATTTTGTACTTTTTGTATGCGACGTTTGTCATTATAATTAAAACAAGGAGGATATACCACATCGAACTGATTGAAATGAGATTAAAATATTGAAACGCAATACACTTTCTTCAATTCTGTATTCAGAAACCCCCTCAATTTCAAAGATGAATATCAGATTTGAGTTCGTAAGTGACATGTTCTTTGAATCCAAGCTTGGAATCCAATATCAGACAAAGACTTTTTGAGAACGACATGCATTTCATTTCATTACCTTGTGGTACACCTGATCTGGCTATTTGCCAACTAGAAAAAATGTCGTCAATCTGAACGTTTTGCAATCTTTGGTTTGGATTAGATGATATAAGAGACCTTAAAAAAATATCACAGTTCCCTGTACGTTTCCCACTAACAATGGGTTTACAAAACCGCATCTAGTGTTTCGCTATACCATAGCTTCCTAAAGCAGGATAAAATATAATTACCCTGCTTTAGGAAGCTATTGTACAGCAAAACACGTGTCGCGGTTTTGTAATCCCATAATCAATGAGAATCGTACAGGAAAATGTGATATTATTTGTTAAATATGGATTTTTGATTTGATTTTTGAAAAGCCTTGATGAATTGCTAAACCTGAAAAAATGTAAAAGAGAATGGAATTTTTTGTGTTCCAATCAATTTGACTAGGTACACTTGAATTTTAATCATTCAAGGCCCAAATTCTTTCATACAAATTATCCATATAATAAGTAGGTTTGACATATATGATAGGTGGCAACTACAATTCACAAAAAATCTTCAAAAAAGTGTTATCAGGACTGAAAAAAATAGTAATGATGATACTAGTTATTATAACAAAACAACCACTCCAAAAAATAAGTTAATATAAATATAATAAAACAAAAATAAATAATATTTTGTTGGGTGTTTGGGAATTATAAAGGGTTAAACCTGTGCCATGTTGGAAGTGGCATAAGTTGGGACAATATTTTTGAACAAATTTTGGAATAAAACACGGGTTCGCATAATTTAGTCAATGCTGACCAAAATATATTCAGTATTGGGATTCAAACCCAAGGACTTCTACTTGAGCAAGTTCAGACCATGCTAACTGATGTATTCCCAATATTGACCCAGTCTGTGTTCTATGAATACAATCCTATTCGTTTTTTCAATTTAATTAGACCTTGCCCTAGACTAGAAATACTCGATATTTGGCTTATTGTCTATAAATACTAATAGTACAGAAATACTGGAAAGTGAATTTTCCATAATCAGAAACCACATTAGATGATGATATATGACTAATGATTTCGAATTCCTATCCTAATTTTCAATCAGTCTTTTCCGTCTCATTTATGTGTTGGGCATATATTCTCTCATGAGTCTGACAGGAATCAAAAGCAACTACTGACTATAGAGAGGCATTTTAGTATTTCACATCATCCATTATTCAAGAATTTTTTTACTGGCATGGTTGGAAAGGAAAAACGCCATAATCATACCACCTAATTTAGTTTCTGTAAACTGGATACATCAATAACTTCAAATGTAGATTTGGTTATAATCTCAAAAGTTTAATTTGTAAATGGTAACGATTTCAATAGGTACTAAAGCTAATTTTTGGCAACATTTTGGTCTCAGATGGCATAGTTCGGGGCGAAAATGTTTGGTTCATCCGTATTCTGACTGTACAGAAAGACTGAATTCTCCTGGACTTATAGTTGTCCCATGGTACCAAATCCGAGTATCCACAAGAACTAGATCCAAGAAGTGGGAAAAATTAATAAGCAATGATCAAAAAACTATAAAGATAACATAATTCCATTACTTAGTATATGAGTATATACAGTGCGTTCATAAAGTGTGGAAACGCTCCATTATCTTACGATATAATTATTTTCAGAGGTAAAGCTCGGACAGGTCGATTTTGCATTTCAGTCTTCCATCTTTTTTTACAAAAAAACTAATTTTTCCCCCACCACCTTACAAGATATGACGTCATCGATATTTTTTTTAAATTGAAAGGGTATATTTTTATATCAAAAATTGAAAGCCCATATTTTTCTGAGTTCAACCATACCACATACGTCATATCTTACACTTCAAGTTACAGTATACTGAGTATAAAAGAAACCAGTGTTCATATTTCTCAACATTCATTTAATCATTTATTTTGCAATGGAAACCTGAGAATTACTCAGTAGTTAGTACGAGTATATTTGCCATACTTGAGTAGTAGGCTATGAAAACATCTGAAAGCCCTTAGCAATCAGACAATATGTTCTTGGTTACCATTGCATATGTCATTATTAAATTGATTTGTTGTGTAGCATATCGATTTATAAGTCTGCAATAATAACTTTCTGAAAAATATTACCCTAAAAGCTATTATTTGAAATAACGATGGGGCTGTCAGAAAAACAGAGAATAGAAGTTCTGATGATCTTAGGTTACGGCGATCGTAAAAGAAGTATGGCAGAAGTATGCGAAATCTTTAATGAAAAATATCCTAATCGAGAACCATTAAGCAAATCGACGGTAAGCAAAATATTACATAAATTCAATGAAATCGGCAATGTTAGGAATAAACCTAAGAGTGGCAGACCTACCGTTGCCGAAGATACTCAATTGAATGTATTACTTGGAATTGAAGAAAATCCTCATTGTTCAATCACAACTTTATCTGAAAACAATGAGATATGTCGTGGTGCTGTGCATAAAATTCTAAGAGCAGCCAAATTACATCCATATAAAATTAAACTGATACATGAACTTAATGAAGACGACTTCGATAGGCGCATGGAGTTTTGTGAAATTATGCAAGAAGTATGTAATCAAAACGATGGGTTTATTTTCGGACGAATCAACTTTTTTTACAAACGGTACTGTGAATAAGCAAAATTGTCGTTATTGGGCACCAGAAAATCCCAATTGGACGATGGAAGCTCATACCCAATATCCCCAAAAAGTCACTGTGTGGGCTGGGATTCTTAGGAATACCATTGTAGGACCATATTTTTTTGACGGTACTGTGACGGGTGGAAATTATTTGGAAATGTTACAAACTTATGTAGTTCCATATTTAACTGAGACATTTCCAGATATCAATCAACCTGATCGAATAGCTTCTACTATTTGGTTCCATCAGGATGGAGCAGGTCCACATTATGCTCGAGTTGTTAGAGATTTTCTCAATGAAACTTTCCCCAATCGCTGGATTGGACGACGCGGACAGATTGAATGGCCTGCTAGGTCCCCAGATGTAACTCCCATGGACTTCTTTCTCTGGGGTCACTTAAAAAGTAAAGTGTACATTAACCGACCCCCCAATTTGGAAGACCTCAAAGAGAGAATTCGAACTGAAATTCAACGAATTACACCAGATATGTTGTCAAACGTAACCCAAGAATTCACCAGACGTCTTGGATATTGTCAACTAACCCAAGGAGCTCAGTTCGAGCATTTGCTGTAGATTTGTTATTTGTTTATTTTCACTACTTCTTATGATATTTTCATTGCAAATAAATAATTAAATGAATGTTGAGAAATATGAATACTGGTTTCTTTTATACTCAGTATACTGTAACTTGAAGTGTTAGATATGACGTATATGGTATGGTTGAACTCAGAAAAATATTGGCTTTCAATTTTTGATATAAAAATATACCCTTTCAATTTAAAAAAAATATCGATGACGTCATATCTTGTAAGGTGGTGGGGGAAAAATCATTTTTTTGTAAAAAAAAGGTGGGAAACTAAAATTCAAAATCGACCTGTCGGAGATTTTCCTCCAAAAATGATCAACTCGTAAGATAATAAAGCGTTTCCACACTTTATGAACGCACTGTATGTGATATATACAGATTTTTCAAAGGCCTTTGACGAATTGATCATAGCATCTCACTTTCGAAACTTGACTCTATCGGCCTTGTAGTAAGCTACTAGGCTTTTTTGAATCGCACCTTTTTAACCATAAACAAATAGTTTATTACAACGGATTCAAATCAAACACAATTATAGCTAGGTCTGACTACAATTACCTTCTAAACCAATTTCAATTGAATTCTTTGGAAAAAAGGAGATGTTTCAATAACCCTCCTGCACAAACTGCAGTTTGCTCCTATCAGAACTGAACTTCAGGCTATCAAGATTCACGACTGAATCTCACATTATACTGCTCTGCAGCATGAACAAACATAATATTGCACTCTCCAATTAAATATATGTGTGAAAACTACAACTCAATATACAACTTTTGTGATATTAATACTTGCTCGGCGAATCATATAAAAAAAGTTGCAATTAATCCATTCAATGACGATAAAAAAGTGTAAACTGTATATTTATCCCATACAGGACCGATTTTCATAAAAATTTGGATTTAGGTTTTACTTACCATCTATTTCAAAGTCTACCCTGTGCCAGTGGTTCCTCTTTTCCTGGGGATGGATGCCACCCCTTCTTGAGGGTGAAAAATTTTCCTTTGGAAATGATTGCAGAAATCGATATATTGACAAATCTAAGAAACTTTTGTTCATTGAAGTTTTTTTCTGAAAGGCAATAGGTAGGCGCTTTTCAACTTATTCACGAGTGAAATTGTCGGTTTTCAGACAAAAGCAACACGTTTTCAGATTCTTTATAATAGCTGGAAAAATATGCATTTAATGGAAATACCTGTAGAGAGCAAAATTATAGCTTGTAATAAATTAAATGAAATCGCGTTTTTATGATGTATGTAGACTCAATACAAACGGAATTATTGCTTGTTGAAAATTGATTGGTATTTTCAAACGCCAAAATGGAAAGTTTCTACGTACAATAACCAAAAACCAATGCATTTTTCAGGAAAAACTCATAGAACTTTCTTCAAAGTCCTTTGAAAAACCTTTATTTTTTATAAAATTTCCCAGCATCGAAACTAAGCGAGGTATGAAAAGAATAATTTCGATTGCTATTTTTAATAATAATAATAATAAATATACTTTATTGTCTGAAGATTGAATCTTGTTGACAAAGCATCAAATTATACATGTATATATAAAACACAGACATCTTTTATAAACACATATACGTGGTTTACAGGTTCCATACACGAACACTTTAAAATTGCCTTTATAAACATATATACAAAATAACATATATACAACATAAAATATATACAAGATAAAATACTTCACTTCAGAAGCGATCCTCGTAAAATTCATGCAAACTATAATAGGGTCTGCTCATCAATAAATGTTTTACATTTTTTCTGAAGTAGTCAATGTTCTGATTTGTTTCCTTGATATTCTCTGGTAAGTGATTATACATTTTCAACCCATTATAAAAGAATGAAAAAAATAGTAAAAATCTCACCCTCTCTTCCACCCCATTTGAAAAAAAATCGTTGGCACTCCACATTCACTTTATTTATGTTCTGATAATATTTTCTGAGTGTTTGACAAGTTGAAAGTACTTACTTCTTGAAAAAAATTGAGCTTGAAGAAGGAAAATCATTTTTGTAATTTAGCGAAAATCGCCTTTTCTTCAAAATACCTCAAAAACTATTAATGACAAGCAAAATTTTGTAGCGTACAAAATTGTAGATCTTCATTTCTGAAAATTTTGGAGTTTTATTTTTCCTTGTAAGATAAAAATGGAGTAAGATATGGCCAATTATAGCTTCCGTGTGTTCGCGCAAAGTACTTTTTTGGGCTCTTTTTAAAAATATGATTAAAAAATATTCAGATGAGCTCATAGCTCTTGAAAAAACCTACAAAATGCTTCTTCGAGAGACTTGATTGCTTAGAAACTAAGCGAGTTATTTTGAAGAAAAGGCGATTTCTCGCCTCAATCACGAAATGATGTTCTCACTTCAAGCTCAATTTTTTTCCAAAATAAAAACTTTCAACTGGTCAAACACTCAACGTATTATTAGAACATAAATAAAGTGAATTGTAAAGTGGCAACAATTTCTAAGAAATAGGGTGAAATAGAGGGTAAGATTTTCTCAATTTTTTTTCCTACGAAAAATAGGAATCGACATTATTCTCTTCATACCTCACTTAGTTTTGATGCTAGGAACTTCAATAAAGAATAAAAATAAAGGTTTTCCGAAGGTTCTATACCAATCAACTTTCAACAAGCAATAATTCCGTTTGTATAGGGTCTTCATACATCATGATTTTTTTTTTGTTTTTCAAAAGCTAGAATTTTTCTACAGGTTTTTTGATTAAGTGCATATTTTTCCAGTTATTCGCGAAAACGAAAAGTATTGCCTTTCAGAAAAAACTTCACAGAATAAAAGTTTCTTAGAATTAGTCAATTTATCGATTTCCGCACTTATTTTCAATGAAAAATTTTTAACCTCCTAGGGGTGGCATCCACCCCAAGGAAAAAGTAATCCCCGGCACAGGGTTGAGTAAATACAGGGGAAAATGATCATTGGAAATTAATTAAATGGAAACAAAATGATGAATCTTTTTTTTTACTATTGTGTTGTTATGATTACTTTCACCAAGTATCACCATGAATATTTATACTATCAGTTTTCCTTCTTTTGTTTTCTATTCAATGTTCTACATCATTATTATATCCTATACAGATATTGTGTCAAGGCTGAACATTGATTTGTTAATTTCATTATTTTATTCTCTACCTATTAGTACTAATGTATTTAATTATGTCCTGTAATTGGGTGCTGCTAGCTGTTGGGCACTAAATGATATTATTATTATTAAAGTATCATTCTTGACCTAAAATATTTCAGTTGAGTTCTGAGTCTGATTTTTTGGGCATTCCCATGTAATAAGTAAGTGATCTATTCAAATTATTTGATAGTTACAGATGGTCCTAATGCCACATTTAAAAAAAAATTATACTAACCTGCATCTCCAGGTTCTACCATAAATGAGAGAGGTTGGCAGATACTCTCACATTCTGGCGGAGGGTGTAAATTCCAAACTTTAGATCCCTTTAGTTGAACTTGCCACATAAGGCGATTTATAAAATCCAACTGTAAATCAATTCCAGATATGTTATCTTTACTTTTTTCTGCATATTATTGAAATTCTGATTAATTCAAGGTTCAGAATTTCAATCGCATCAATGTTAATCAAGTATCAACAGTAAAATATTCATACATACATGCATTGTGGCACCATCATCATATCCCATAAATACATACTCTTTTGAAGGGATTTCACAATCATCTGGTAAGAAATGTGGTTTAGGGTAATGTTTTCTCATCTCTTCCAAAACAACTGGATGACAATTTCCCCTAAAAAGATTTTTATCGATACATTTTCTCAATGCTGTTTGCATAATATCATCATTCATTCACCCTTTAATTTTGTTTTCACTAGCAAGCAAATTACTTATTCATTTCAAAATACCTACCATCCAACATACCAGGACTTTTCTGATGGTCTATTTTCAGATCGCTCTTTACTCATCATCAACACATCTTTTATTGAAATAAAATCAGATTTGAAGTGTAAAAATTGGCATTCTTCATCCACACTTCTGAAAGCATCCTCTGTTTCCTTGTATAGATTTTGGAAATATTCTAGAGATAATACTCTTATAGCAGGCCAGTGTAAGGCAGCTTGTTTTATCACAATAGGTTTCGAACTATAGGCATATGGCAAAAATTCATTCCTCGTAATATTTGGCAAAATGATAGGTTCAAGTGTATCAGAGCAAAAAGTACAGTCTGTTATGGGACGTGTGGCTTCCCATATAAAATAATTGTTGGGTACTATACACCTTACTCCAAATACATAGTTCAAAGCAAGAAAGAAGTAATCTAGATTATACAACAGTATAGCTATCAATATTGATGAAACGAATAAAGCTGTTCCCCTATTGCTTGAAAATCCCTTCAAAGTGCACTGTTTTTCCAAATCTTCCAAATTGCATCCTAGGTTCAAATAATACTTATTTACTTCGAGTAAGGTTATTTTAAGATCTAGTAATCCTCTTTCCTCAGTTTTTCTTGTCATATTTGTACATGTTTGAGGATTATCCGATACACTCATAGACATATATGTCTATGGATAAAATGTAAAATAAATAGGTTAATTAGTCGCAGAAATCCAGTAGCCAGTTGTCACTGTCAGTGTCACTTACCGAATTCTTATGCTTATGACGAAACCAGAAACCAGTGCAACGTTACTATGTTTCTATCTTTCTTTAACACGATATATATCGTATGATGAAAATATACATGTTATGTCGAACGTCGAACAGTACAGTACACCGGTTTATCAAAAGAATTTGCTATCAGTTTCACTCCTAAAAGGATTATTTAAATTAAAGTCAAACTTTAATTTTACTTCAGTTAACATGTAAACTTGCATTATTTATTATTAACTATTTCTTTCCTGAGTTTCATTTCCGCGTTATAAGTAATATCCACAATCCACATTACATTTATAGTGAAATGAAGTTGTAAATAGAAAAGTATATATTTTTATAGAAGTGTAAATACTCGAAGTTCCTTCCTAAAATTCGAAAACCTCGTTTATGCTCGATGCTTACAAGTTTGTTATATAATCTGTGGAATGAATTATTTGTAAATACATTTTATGGTGGAGTGTTATCTGTTTACTACTGTATTGCTTTACCTTTACATCAAGATTGTCAGGTACAGGTGCACACTCATTAAGGTGGCTATATACACTCATACAATGAGCGACAAACATGAACTAAAATGGTTGATACTGAATTCAAATCAACCACTTCTCTTCAAAAATTGTTTGAAATGGGCGGTACAAGAGTGGTCCCTAGAAGACTGGAGCAGAAATATTGGTGATGAAAAACTGACTTTTCGATCAGGGGTATATCAAAGCACAGTAGAGCCTCAGTGGGAACGAAAGACAAAGTCATTTGAGGAAACCTTCGATTACTTTTTGAGTAATAGCCTGAAAAACAGTTCAGAATGGTTATATTTTGATTATAAATATTTGAATAGTTGCTTCACAAAGGTTCATGAACTGAGAAATGAAATATGCTGGGATTCACTTGGTTTTCCTGAAATTAAGCCAGAGGATTGCACAATATGGATAGGTACGAAAGGGGCACACACACCATGTCATTTTGATAGTTATGGATGTAATTTGGTGTATCAAATTTATGGTAAGAAGTTATGGTTGCTATTTCCTCCAGAAGAAAACCTCAGGGCCTCAAGAATACCTTATGAAGAATCGAGTGTGTATTCAAAATTAAATTTTTTTAGCCCCAGCCCCGAGGACTTCAAAGGTGTTGCTCATAAGTGTAAAAAAGTAATATTGACTCCTGGAGATGTATTATTAGTACCCAATAAATGGTGGCATTATGTTGAAAACTTAGAAACAAGCATTTCCATTAACGTTTGGTTACCATTGCCCGAAGATGATGAAGAGAGATTGAAGGAGGCTATAGTACAGTTGTTTGTGAAACAAATAAGTGACTCAACAAATTCAGATGTTAATAATATTCTTCTGAACCCAAATATGGAAGAGGTGATTTTACAGACTAATAAGAGATTGGCCTTCTTTGATACAATACATACTTGCAAAATTGCCTGTCAAAGAAAAGCAATGGCATCTGAAGAAGCAAAATCAAAAACTGAACTTAACAAAAATGTAGACGCGTTGAATTTTTCTGGGATTATGCATAAATATAGGGCCATTGTGGATGTACTACCAGATCTTTCAAGGGAAGAATTTCTTTCAACTATGGATGAACACAAAAACAGATTTCAGAATAGGATATCCAAAGAAAAAATACCATCACTCAGTAAATGTGACAAAAATGCTCTAGAAATATTCAATGTTTTCACAGATATGGAAGTGATCGATTTGATTAAAAATAAAATATTGAAAAAAATATCTACTTAATTGTGATTTTCATTGTTTCGAGACCATCCTGATGTGAAAGTGTTCAAAGGCAAGGAACAAGGAACATCAGCAATGTGTCTTCAAAAATTCATAGTAATATTTCAAGTGAAGTAGTTGAAGGAATCATTTGGAAATATCCTTTTATTAAACAGCACCTAGCTTTGAGAAAAAAAATTGAAATTTTGTGCCGCTAAATACGAATCCAAAGACAAAACACGGTGATTTCAACTCGCTAGAAAGTGATGAGTTTTCGAAGGTCGGAAAAAAGCATATCCTTCATTTTCTTGCATTTTTTTATATGCAGATTCACACGAAAGGAAAGCCCTGTAATGTTCAAAGAACACCACGTGAATCAAGGGATATACGATACGAATTAATATTCACTTTGAATTTTTGAAGTTTGAGCCTCAGGAAAAACTTCTCTCGGCAAGGAGTTCCAAAGTTCAGCTGTTCTAATGAAAATGGATCCCTGAGCAAGAGAGGTTCGACAGATCTCCAAGCTCACAACAAAGAGATGGGAATTCTGTACTCGTCGGCTCATCCGTGTAGATATTGCCAAGGGTGGAACGATTAATAAAAATTCAGAATAGCACCGACCGCGAAAATATCTTTAGGAGACAAGTCACCCTACACATTATTTGAAACATTCCTACAGTTTTTATAAGTTATGAAATTTTGGTTTTATTGATGTCCCTTGCCCGCCGGTGATTTGATTTTACCGAATTCTTTTGATTGAATCGGTGCAGAATCAGTGTATATCTGCCCCCAGATTCTATTTCACGAATTCGATTGTCGAGTAGCTCAGACTGTGACTGTAGAATGCGCTGTACCAAAAATATACGCATATTCTAAACAATTCGATAATCGAATTCGTGAAATAGAATCTGGGCTCTGTCTTTTTTCAACACTTCACATACATGAGCTCTGTCAAAAATTACAGGATTTTTCCATAGAAATTATATATACTTACTCTATATATAATTTCTATGGATTTTTCTGAAAACAACGTTATGTAAAGGGGTGCGTTGCGTTCTACCTACATTTTGTTCTGCCCACAGTCTACGAATATACCCGAATGATGCCTTTCGTAAAATTCACCGAATATTCTGCAATTTTTTATTAACTCACTCTAACCAAACCTGACCCAGACCAACAAATTCATTGGGGGCTATCAACAAAAAGGCGAAAAAGGATGAATTTTGCAAAAGTTGAAAAATTCGGGTAAGTTCGGAGACTGTGACGAGATGCTCCCGTCACGTAGAGTTCAGAGTTCTACTGTGCTATGTTAATGTTCTGTGTTCTGTGCTTTTCGGATGACGGTGACACCTGGGGTACTCTTTGGTGACAACACTGATAACTGTCAAACGGAGAGAAAAACAAATTTATATTTTGAAAATAGATCTTGTTTTGTTTTTAGAATACAGTATGATGAAAAATAAACGTGAATCTGATAAAATAGATAATATATTATGTGAATGTTGCGGAAAAAGTTTTGCTTGGAAATCTAATCTCCAAAGACATATAGTCAGTATCCACGAGCAGAAAAAAAATCTAAATCATTATGTGTGTGAGATATGCTCCAGAAAATTTTCCAAAAAATTCAATTTGAATCGACACATTTCTTGGCATAAAAAAAATAATAATTGTAAATCTCCCAAAACTGAACAGCAAATACAATGTTGTATGTGCAGTTATAGTAGTACCCTCAAAACAACTTTATTGGAACATTATAATAGTTCTCATGGAATTGAGTTTCTCGTGGAAAAACTGAAGTTCAAAGATACTGCTGAGTTTGAGTCATGGAAAGAAGAAATAGAAAAAAGTGATGTATCAAAATATGTTTTGCAACAGTCTCGTAAACAAACTGACAATAACATCCTTCAGTATTATCATTGTCATCGTGATGGATTCTATAAAAAAAGTGGGAACAACATAAGGCGTTTGAAACTTACAGGAAGTATTAAAATTAATACCTACTGCCCGTCAAAAATGAATGTTACAGTTTCAAAACGTACTGGAGAGGTGTCAGTGAAATTTGTGAGACAGCATTTAGGCCATAAAATGGAATTGGAAAAAATTCCTCTCTCGAAAAAAACTCAGGATACATTAGCTGAGAAACTGAAACAAAAAATCCCCTTCGACGAGGTTTTAAATGATGTCCGTGACAATGTTGTTGTTGAGAACTTAGACAGACTTCATTTACTAACTAGACAGGATTTATTCAACATTGAAAAAAAGTATAATTTAAGTAATGATTCTGTCAGACACTCTAATAACTGTAATAGCGTTGAAGCATGGGTTGAAAAGGCAAGGCGAAACTCTTGCAATTCTGTAGTGAGATTCTATAAGGGAGAGGGAGAGAAGTGTGATATGTATAGAGATGAGTTGAAACCACATGATTTTCTTCTCATAGTAATGAATGAAGCCCAGTTAGATGTTCTGAAAAAATATGGAAACAACTGTGTTTGTGTTGATAGTACCCATGGCCTATATCCACATGATTATGAACTGATCACTGTGATGGTTCCTGATGAACTAGGGGAAGGGTTTCCATGTTTGTTCGCCTTCACGAATAGGAGTGATGTAACAATTTGCAGAATTATATTTGAAACCCTAAAGAATGATTTAGGAGATTCACAATTAACTCCAACAGTGTTTATGTCTGATATGGATGATAGTTATTACGATGGATGGAAAACAGTTATGGGCACTGTCAATTCAAGACTTTTTTGCACATGGCACGTTAATGAAGCTTGGAAAAAAAACATTTACAGTAAAATCAAGAACGCTGACAGTCAAGAGTTTGCATCTAAAGCTTTAAAGGCCTTGTTGGAAGAGCAGGACCCAACTGCATTCGAGGATATGTTGGAGAAATGGATGAATGAATTATGTGATCCAGAAATGGAAGAATTTGGCGAGTTTTTCAAGGATGTTTATGTCCCCACTCGTAAGTGTTGGGCTAATTGTTTTCGTTTGCGAGCAGGGTTGAATACCAATATGCACCTGGAAAGGATGCACATGACCCTTGAATACATATATCTGAAGGGCCAAACTGCAAAAAGACTTGACAAAGCAATACATGCAATCATGAGATTAGTGAGGGAGAAGTTGTTTGAAAGACTCATGATTTTAAATAAAGGTGAATTATTCACAGAATTTATTCGTGTAGGTACCACCACAAAAATAGTTTATTTTCACCTCTGCAACTAGTAAGCTTTATTCAAAATCAGTGATTAGTTACTATAGAAGTATAAATTATTAGGTTATTGGTAAATGTAATTCACAGAAAAATCACAAAGCAAACTAGTAATTCAGCTTTCTAGTTGTGGAATACAACCACTATTTTTTTTGGTCTTGTCCAAATTAATTAAATTCTCAAAATTGGTACATATCGCTTTTGAGCTTATGCTTATATTTTAACTAAAAACTAGTATCACATGTGAATGAGTTGCAAGTGCAGATTTAAAAAAAAATAATGCATTCAAACACCACAAACTGTTATTATTAGTATTTGTTGAAAATTATCTTCAAAACTTTCCACTATTTTCATAAAGGAATGAATTTGATTTTTCAATTTAGATAGCCAATACCACAAGCCATCAGAAAAAAAAAATCAGAGTAAACCATCAAAAAAATCTATAATGTATCTTAAAATATAGCCTGGCACCAAATTAAGTGAAGTTTAATATAAAATTACTTATTGACACACTAAAATTAATTGAATAAAGGTGGGGCATGATATGCCAATAGAATATACATTGAAGTAGCAACTAACATCAGTCACGCGAGGTATTCAGAGGTGAAATGATTTTTGATACAGGATATTTTCAAATAGGTTTTAAAGTTTCAGGGAAAGTACTGTGTGAAGTGATCAGTGTACAGTTTGTTATCGTTCACAAAATCAGCTGTTTTGGTATTCATAATATTTCTAGTCGTGAAGTTTCAAACTGTTTCCAGTCAAAAATTAACTAGTGATATAGTGGTGATACCTACAATACAATAAAAATAGGCATTGTGTACTGTGAGTACTAGATAAATCTTCCATTTTCAGGAAAGGTATGTAGTAAACTGAAAGAGTTGGAAAAGAGGCATAAGAACATGGAAGCTCTGGTCGACAAAAAAACTCAGATTTCACACGGAGATGGCACCTTTTGGTCAGTACTTTCTTCGAACGGCTCAGAATTATACCGAATTGAACTTTCCAGGAAGAACTGTTCTTGCGATTTCAAATGTGATCACTGTGAAACTTGCATTCACAAATATATTTGTTCTTGCATGGATTCCTCTATAAAATGGAACATGTGCAAACACATCCATCTGTTGTGTCAACAACTGAAAGCGTGTGCAGCTGTTCAGATTGAAAAGCAAGTCACCGATTTAGAAAAATGGCCTGCTGTTGAAAATCAGAGGGTTCTAGTTATTTATGAAGAAATCGGAGGCAGTCAAAGAGAAGTTGAAGACAATGTCTTACCGTCATCCAGCGTTGAAGAACGCAAAGAGGCAATATTCAGTAATATTAAATGCATTTTGGAAAGAATAACAACAAGTGAAGAGTGTGATGTCCTTGAGCAACTGTTGATGCCTGTTCAGAGTACATTGGCAGCGCTGAATACTTTTAATGAACTTGGAGAATGAAAGTTGTGTGCATGTAAGAGTTCGTTTTCATTTACAGTGCTTGAATTCTGATAACAATCAATATAGGTACCTCATACAATAGGTCTGTCCTCAATTGCTCTCTCCTCACCTCTGAATCGGACAAATCGCTTACCGTAGCACTTTGTTGCCTTCGAAGCAACCCTATTGACAATTGACCTTGACATGATTATTCATCTGGGAAAAATGTCTATATCATTATTTATGGGTTAACAAAGTATTAAGGCGGATTCAAGTAAGCCAATTTAGAAGTGACAGATAAAACATGGGGATTTCTAAGTTGAAATAAGTACTTGTCTAAATGCCCCCATTTGTTTCTAAGTTGATGAGTTAAGTCATTCCATAAGTTGAGGTGACTTGATTGAATCCGCTATTACTTACCATAAGAGAAAAGGCTTAAATGGCAGTGATTTCTCAGGTTAGTGGTGGAAAAAATTTAACAGGAATATCTTGCCACCTATTTTTATCATCCGTTTTCAACCGCTTGTTACTTGTCATGATCACGAAATTCTGGAAAATGTTCGTCTACCATACAGCACTTAGTTTCAAAAATATGTTGCTACAAACTTACGTATATTGCACCGCTGAACACGAATCCCAAGGCAAAACGCAGCGCTTTCCTTTCGTCCGAAAGTATGCACCTTGAATGTTCGGAAAAAGGCCATATCCCGATTTTTTTTTGCAAAATATTACGATCTGACCATACACTTTTGGATTCGTCAGGTGCTATTTACAACTGAATTCCACCTTCAACACTTTTTTCCGAATTATAAGCAGTTTTCAGTAAAAAAATCAGAATGTAAATTCCCGATACAACATTGTGATTAGAATAAACAGAAAGGACGTTCATCACGGTTTAGTTCTAAATGTTACCTGACGAATGCAAACGTGTGTGGGAGGTACGATCGTTTTTTGGTACGAAAAAAAAGGCGGGGTATGCCCTTTTTGCAAACATTGAAGGTATATAAATTCGGAACGAAAGGAGAACGTCGTCCCTTGACTTAGGATTCGTGTTCAGCGGCACAAAAACGTATGTTTGTGCCACTTGTCATTATCTAAATTGGTTCTTCCCTATTAACGCGATCAGTTGAAACCGGTTTCACTAACACTCGCTTGAACAGTTTCTATTTTTTTATTCTTTATTTAACGTCTGCCCATTTCCGCTACCAAAGCCAATCACCGACGCCGATGAGCACACTACCCCCAAACGGAATTTTTTTTGAATCATCTGTTATTCCAACTATTTCCTACCAGAGAGGTAGGGATCTTTAAGTACGAGCCCAAAATCCATGGACTCGGGACCGCCGGCTTTACGTCCCCTCCGAAGGAGGGCATATTCTCAATACCTATATCTTGTGCTCATAGATATATTGCCTGCGAGCGGTCGTATGGGCTTTCGTCGCGGTCTTTCCCTGCATGAGATCGGCCCAATCAAATACTAACCGCGCTCCGCGCTGCTCAACTTCAGATATCGAGTGACTGTCATTCAACCTGAAGAGCTGGACCGTGCCCAACATATTCTCATTGTTGATTACATGACTTTCACCGGTAGTACAGCGTTTTCCAGGTGAAACTTTGTCATAGTCACCTACTTCAATTCTAAAAGCTACTACAAATTATTCAGTTGTTGTGACCCAGATGAAATTCTACCCTCATTGTCACTGCGGTTCTGATGGTTTAGATATCAAAATTATTTTGTGGAATTGAAATTGTCTAGCAGAGTGAACTATTTTTTGTATTCTTTTGGAAATGACTTTTGTAACCTAAAAAATTGCAACAAAACAAAACAGACCTATCACATATCTACTAAATAACACATACAGGAGTGCTTTCTGACATCCTACCACCTAAGGAATTTCAATTCATAATTAAGTGACTCATAAACAAGGATGGCACTCCTAGATTCGTGAAATCCAAAACATTGAATCAACGAAACCGCTTCGTGTAAACTTAACACCCAAATCGGGTACTCTGCTTTTGATACCAAGACACTACTGCACTAACAATACCACTTGTTTCTTGCGAAGTGTGTTCATCTCGTAGAGTATTAGTCCCACGAGTACGCTCCAGTTGACCAACCTGATCTGATCTTTGATCTTTCGAAGTCCTGAGTTGAATCAACACACTTTAAAGGGTATATCTAAGATGCCTAGTTTTAGGCATCTTAGGTATATCAAAGATTTACGTATAACGAACAAGAAGCGTCACTTGCCGCTACACAGCCGCTATTCCAGGAATAGCGGCTGTCTATTCCTGTGGTCCCCACCACTACCATATTTCATGACCTCCAAACTATTTTTGTTGCGACTACGCATGACTGCCAGCAAAAAACAGTAATCCAGTAAACGACTCGACAAGAAACACGAAACACCAGTACTTGTTTGTTGATATGACTGCGACCGACTGCAAAATGCTGACACTGCTGGTAGACAAGCGCATTCAGGCTCAGGATGTATTTGTCGGATTGTCAGATTCGCTTCTTGTTCGTGTATACGTAAATATTCTTTGGGTATATTCTCTGTAGTGGTCGCAGTAACTGCCCTCTGGCTGTATCTTTTCGTACCAGCCGTACTTGCTTGTGTTTCCTGGAATCAGCTCCGCAATGCATCGAGGTGGCCAGGCTCTCGAAAATTTCAAGACTGTGACTAGTTAGGAAAACCAGATGACCAATATTAAAAATGATAACGAAGTTGAAACAGAAACAAATAATGATTCTACTGGTACGAAGTGTACCGTTGATCTCAATTCTAACGTTAATGTTGTTTTGTTAGTTCCACCATTATACATAGATGAAAATTATGTAAAAAGTCTTTAGATTGCGATATCGCAGGAACTTCAGTTTCATATCTGTTACATACCAGGTATAAAATGTGTTGGCTGGCTGAGATGCTAAAGAAATGCGCTGTTCATTTTCTGACTCATTTTCAGAAAGTGCTTCAAATCCTTAAAACAAAGTGTCTGAAACACTTTCACATGAAAATTTGCAAACTATGCAGATCTTTACCAAACTCTCAAAAGATCTACTCGCAGCAGACAAGATTCGTTCAGTGAAAACATTATTCCGGCACATTTGTCTGGCGTTCTTCCAAGAGTTTAGAGTGATCGCAACTGAGTTTCAATCTTAACATAAAGAGTGAAAAGATCCGACTTCTTCCGAGATGTAGCAGTAGCATTATCCAAAATGACCTTCAGCAATTATCTAACAATAACTTCAATCTGTAAGTCACTTCTGCCGAAATTCGAAATTTCGAACTATTAATAATCGTTACGTAGTTTTTATCAACAACGGGAAAACTTTCTACAAGTTGTTTGGCTTTATTCTAAAATTGTTCGTTTCCGTTGACCAGCTGACGAACGTCAGCCCTCAGAAGTTGAAACTTGTGCAAGCGGTGGATCAACGAAGCCTTACCTTTTAACGTGCGATTACCCAGCACGGTAGCCCGGCTACTACAAGGTACTGTTGCCTGTATCAAATATCGAATTTTGTCCCCAGAACTTTTATAATTGAAACCAGAATGGAAGTCATTCTCTCTCCACAAAACTTTGTTATTCCTATGAGAGAAAGTTCAAATTTACGCATACCTACTTTACTAACTACCGATGTGCTATTTCTCGAAGAATAATGCTCTGAATTACTCACTGATCTCACCTCATTTTGCCGTTCTTTGTTAAATAGAAATTTCAACGTAGTGAATTTCGTCTTTAATGCGTCGCTGGACACCATTTCCAGGACTAAAATCTTCCTCGCTCGCATCCTGGACTTGATCCATTTCATTTTCTTTCTTTGTAAACAACGTACGAATTACAGCTCTATTTTACTCAACTTCCATACTATTGCCCACCAAAACAAATCCGGTCGATACCACGCGTAATTCTTAGGCAGCTACTCAAAACATACACAATATTGCAATATGAAGTCACGTTATCCTGTTGAACATCAGAATCTGATGTGTATCTCCAGAGTCGCCGCAAAATGTTGGGACCCAGATCAGAAGAAATATGCTTCCCGCAGTTCTCCAAGTCACTGGCCCTGATAATTGAGATACCAATAATAGTACCTTTGTATACAAAGATAGTACTATATGGAATCGAAATGGTCTAAACTAGACTATTTTTTGTATTCTTCTGGAACCAAATTTCATTACTTCAAAAATTCTGACAAACATACCTATCTACTAAATAACAACATATACAGAGTGCTTTCTGACAATTGCCTTTATAAACATTATGATTCATGCTAATCTTCTATTGGTTTCGTATAGTAGAGATAACTCAGTATTCCTTACGATAGTCCACTAAATCATACAAAATAGAAGCAGAAAGCAATTCATATGCGAAATTTTATTACATTTAGCTCAAATTTTTTTTTCACAATTCATGTTTGTTGAATCTTTCGATTGACAAAGCAAGATAATTTACATTATTTCTGTCTTGTTGAAGAATTACTTAGTCATGTTAAATGGTTGACTACTGTAATTCACTCTTCCTAGAGATCAAACTGATTTTTTTTGCTTTCGACGCGCGTTGGCTGGTTAAAAAAAATCCAAGAGGTGGCGTTGAAAAACTCCCGTATTTTTGATTTTTCTTATACTTTGATTGCTATGGTTTGGGGCTACAAAAAAAATGTGGGAAATGTTAATATGAAAATTTGAATGACATATAGTTTATAATACCACAATTTGTACATACACAGAAGGCAAACAATTAATTATATAGATCAATATAAAACATATACATCAATATATACTTTATATGAAGAAAGAAAAGTAGTTTGACTTTATTTCAATAAGATGCAAGTAGTAATAACATCTGACTCGATAGTCGAGGGCAAAAAACACGCAAAAAAGCAAAAAAATGAAAACGTTCAAATTAATATATTCAATGCCACTTACCTACAAAAAATGACCTGCATCGAGTTGTTGACTGTTAACAACCAATTTGACCCTTTTGCCGAATGGCTCAAGTTTTATAACGCGATTATCATAACAATCTAATTTTCAGTGGTGTTACTCTATCCAAAGCTCATGGGGAAAAGGCCGTAAATCGGCGATATCGACAGCTAGTCAAAAAAAAATTTTTTTTTAAATTTCTTTATTTAACGTCGGCCTTATTTCCGCTACTAAGGCCAATCACCGACGCCGGTGAGCACACTTCCCCCAACCGGAAATTTTGCCGTACCCTCAGTTATTCCAACCAGAGGTACGTCTGTACGGGCTTTCGACATGGTATTTCCCTGCATGGTCACCCATCAAGTACTAACCGCGCTCGGCGTTGCTTAACTTCAGATATCGAATGACTGTCAGTCAACCTGAAGAGCTGGGCCATGCCCCCAAAAAAAAGTTAAGAGTCATTTCTGTGTGTGAGGATTCTAACTCTTACGTACAACGCTCGAAACCAATGCACATTCAAATTCTTTCTTGAAAATTTTCAGGCAACTCATAATTACTGAAAGTTTGTTACTGGTTGCAATGTCAAAAAACAAACACAATCTTATATTTCTATTCTTCAAATCCAAGAAATCTATAATTTTAGAATTATTATAAAACAAAATTGGGCTCATGTAATAAGAAACGGTTAAAATTTGTATATACAAACAAAGAAGTATCGTTGGACATTTTCAAGATCAATAGGAAATAGAAATATTTTATTTAAGGAATCAAAACCTGCTAGGGTGAGGATTCGTTTCTGTACAGTGACAATATTCAAACATTGAAATAATGAAGCATATCTGATAATGAGGTAGAAATTGGTATGAACTTTTATTTTCTTTCTATTTGCTTGGCACTAATAATTATTCCAATGATTACATAATAATGGACAATTTTCCTGTGAATATTCATCTTATCTTCAATATATTTATTAAAACTCGTTATTTCTGTTTTGATCACGTTGATGGTAGCTTAGACACAGAAAAGAGTAAACATCCTTTAACGTCAGACGTCAGACTAGCCACGGTACAGTGGAAACTGTAAAACATAAACAATAAACAATGCAAAATTATGATTTGTGATGATGAGTCACAATGAACGCGATAAGCTGTGATATTGATCATAAGTTTCTCTACATTTCATATAAGTTTGGAGGCATTATTCTGTAGTTGGTTCATGTGTTTATCAGTGGTATGCCTTATCAAGAGAAAAGCTACCAACACCCACGTTTCCCAATATTCTAAATGGAATGCACAGTCGTTAAGTAGATATGAGAAATGGAAAGCCCTGTGCCAAGTTTACGCTCGATCTCGAGAGAAGCCAAGAAACCTATACCGACTCCTAGAAGGAATATTAACTCTAATTTGCAGAAAATTTCCGAGGATGTATCTGCCCAGGTAGAAGTAAATACCAGCACTCTGACTAAACGAGTAAGCTCTGCATCAAAGCAACTGGCAGGAGATATAAGTCAACTTGTTCAAGACAGAAAAAAAGCAGTTATTGAGGGAACACGGCAGAGTGTGCGAAGAATAACCAGACGTTTTAGTTCAGCTTCCCAGGAACAAAGCAACCCTAAGGAAACAGACAGTGAAGATGTAGAAGATACCATCAATATATTCAATTCAATCAGCTTCAACTCTCCTTTTGCCAGGACTGATAACATTTACAATAATGTGGATGATAGTTCATCTGCATCCTCTGACGATTCTATAACTTTTCCTCCCCCATCTCACCCTCCTCCACCACTTCCTGATGAATCATTGTATGATGCTCCCCTTTCATTGGCATCCAGTAGCAACTCTGGACAATCAGCCAAGTCAAGATCACAAACAGATGTCTATGAGAGTATATTTCCATTATTATCCAACAAGAGTGAGCCTAACTCTTCTAGTAACTCAACTGGGCAGACAGAATCTTTATCTAGATCAGGCTCTTGGAAATTTTATGATGCTGTGGCCAGCAAGGAAAATCAGAATTCCAATATTTACAATAATATCGAAGAACTTGAAACAGAAACAAATAACGATTCTCCAGATACGAAGACTAACATTGATCTCAATTCTAATGTTAGTGTCGTTAGTTCTGTCAATAGACAGAATAGCTTGTATGAAAATCACGAAATTACTCCTCAGATACCTCCTCAGAGACCTCCACGTAGACCCCCAAGGCCTTCAGAGAGTGTCATTCTACAGTTTGATCCACTGAATAAAGAGGATGCAGGAGGTGAGTTGAGTCATAAGTTTTTAGCATCAAGAAATTATTGTATATCTTTGCTTTTTCATTATTTACCAAGAACTTTATTGAATCTTTCATAATACTGTTGGAGATGAGACTGTTCTCGATATAATGGAAAAATCTTCACGATTGATATGTGATATTAAAATATGTTCATGATCTTCCCACAAAAAGCGGGAACCCATCGCCAGCGCCGACTTTAGTAGGTTAGCTCACTTTTTCCAGGCCCGACAAGGTTACTTAAATTTGCTGACTTAATTCCAGGAGAATCAGAATCAAAGATGTGTCATAACTAATATTTTGAATCAAAAAATATTAACCCACACATTTCTATTGATGTAAAGTTGTGGATTTTGAGATAGCAGCTGTAGGGGCCTAGGCTCATAATTTTTATTAGTTTCAAATCTCGAACCACTAGCATTCTGTATCTTATCAATGCATTCAGAGATACAGTACTTATCTATAAATTGAATCTAGAAAATTATTATTATTGAGTACACTAGAATGTGATTTCAAACAAATGTGAATCTTGAATTAAATCACTTGAGTATGAAGGATATTTTTAATGCATGGAAAGATGGCCAGGGGGTGTTTCACTTCTGTCTAATTTGTACGTACATCAAATCAGGAGTTTCAGGTGGGATTTCTGGATTTCCCAGATTTCTAGTGAAATTTGTACGCTGGATTTCTGAAGATATTTTTTATTCACACGTTTCCCTTCAAACATTCTTTTATGTGTAATACTGAGTGAGAAACATGATGTTAGAGAATGCCATGCAGATTACTAAAAAATGGTATTTTTTTGGAAAAAATAAATGAAATTTGGTCAATATCACTTCAACACTCATGCAGCAGTTCATCGAGCTTAATAGGAAAAAAATGAAAATCGATATTTTATGTAGGTTTCTATAACCCATCAAATTCAAAAGCATCGATCTGAAGAACTGAAAATAAGTCGAGATATAAGCCAAATAGAAACTATTGTAAACAATTTAACTTCACACAAGACGTTAGTAGCATTGATCTGAGTGTAAAGAACAAAGCAAATGAAGGTAACAACATTACCTTTGAATCTATTGTTAATATAAAATCATCTGTTTGATATAATTGAGGCACAAAGCATCAAACTGCAAAAAATCATAGTGGGTAATTAATTTTTTGTTTGAAATTATCAGCGTCGTCAATTAGGTATATCCATGCATTGAAAAAACATGTAATCCGCAGTGAAATTTTCGGTCCCCTTTCATATGTATATTACACAAAAAATTTATGAAGAAATATCACCTGTTATTGAGCCCCTCAAAATGGTTCAATCGAGGGTTCAATAGCTCGAAATTAACGCATTTTTCTGTCTTTCCGCGAGCCTTTCTGTCCTGAAAACGTTCAAATTGTTTTTATTGGTAAACTAATAATGTCCTCATAAGCTTAAGAGAGCAGACTCCAGGGTCAAACTCAAGAAGAAGCCTTTGAAGAAGCTATAGTATTTTTCACAGTAAATGGTATTGGCTTATTAACTGCAATAAACTACCCGATTTAATTCCATTGTGTAGAAAATCATCTGGTATAAGATGCAAATGTGCTACAGGGTCGAACTTAAGAAATTTGAATTTTGCATAATGTTGGAGATATACAAGTAATTTATTTAAATGTTACAATTCTATTCTATATTTAGTTCAGTGTCGCTATCGCCATCCTCATCTAAATTAATTATAATTGGCGCAATTGATTTTACAGAAAGGTACGAGTTTTCAACATTTATAACATGACTAACAGAACTTTTCCAACTCTCGGTAGGAATGTCATTCATACAGTTCCTAATTAATTCTACCACACTAACACTTAAAGTCGGAGAAGTATTTTTTCCCGCGCACGCTCGATTCAAGTTGGTGCCATATAAGCCCTATGGGATTGAACACGCAGTAGTAGGGAGGTAGTCATAACACTGTATGTCCCAATTCTCCTGTAATTGTATCACAAACATACGTTTTTTTTTTAAAGAAAATGACTGCAGCACTTGTAAAAGTTCTTATTTTGTATAATTTTCCGCAAAATATATGTCATTTGCAGCCATGAAGTTTTGAATCTCCAATTTCGTATTCTTTGAGCCAGGAATTTTTTGCAATTGTCGACTATGATAGCTTGCGTTGTCCATTACTTTAACGCTGTTTGGCGGAATGTTGGGTAGCAGACAATTTTTAAACCAATCTTCAAAAAGCTCTGCTGTCGTATCTTCGTGATAATCAACACAAGAGTCCTTAATATTTTTGGCAGAAAGCCACATAGCGTTTGGGATCCAACCATTTTCTGATCCTGCGTGTGATATTGTGATTCTCTTCTCTTTATTTGATGGTGCTTTTGCTTTACACTTATCAGAGGAATCAGACCATCCTTTGGAAGGGGTGTCATGCGTGTCAAACCACGTCTCGTCGAGGTAGAGTATTGGCCGATTTTCAGACCGGTATTTTTTTATTGACGTTATATATTCAGAACGCCGGTTTATTAAACGTGTGGATTCCATTATTACTTGTCTCTTGTCAATTTTGCGATATTTAAAGACCATTGCAGACAGAGCTCGCCAAAGAGTAGTGAGGCCACAGTTGACGTGAGTTTCGTCATTGATGAGCTGCTGTTTCAGACTTTTGATTGTAGGGACACGCTGCTCATCGTACATAGTGTAGATTTTTTTGCCTTATCAAATCTTTTTCCCAGTCCTCTAGACTTTTTGTGACACCGGAATCTTTACGCTTTTTTCTTGATTCCATGGAATTTTCAACAATTCGTCTAACTGAAGTAAGAGGCACCTTCGTCAAATTACTGGTTAGTTTTGCTGCAGCACCCGCGTTATATCCTTGCCGAAGCAAGGAACTATACACATTTTTTATAATGATTTTCGCGTCACAGGATAAGTGATTCTTCTTTAACGAACCACTGGAAGAAGCACTATTACTTTTTATCCACGGACGCCACATACTGCCTATTCTGTACGTTGGGGTATAAAATCTTTGCTATTAATGCCTGTAATGAACGATGAGTTTTGGAACCTTTGGTGTGAAAGTTGCAACTTTTCCTAGAGATCAATTACCCTAACACCAAACTGATTTTTTCGCACTCGACGCGCCTTTCGCTAACAAGGTTAGCATCTTCAGGAGAAGAAAATTGATACTAACCCCAGCTCTAGATTTAGTATCAATTTTCTTCTCCTGAAGATGCTAGCGAAACGCGCGTCGAGTGCGAAAAAATCAGTTTGGTGTTAGGGTAATTGATCTCTCGGAAAAGTTTCAATGTCTGTAATAACAAATAAATGTTATAAAATTATTGCACGCCGTAACACAAGTGAACCCTTCCAATGAAATACAAAGACTAAAATGAACAAGAAGTGTAAGCTGTAATCCTCTACAATCCCTCTCTGAGAAACAAAATTACCTGAATCCGGTCTTTTTACATGTATGATGCGCATCTCGGATTTTACAACTCAAGGGTCTAATTGGTTTTATTATAATCCTTCAGTCAATACCATTTATTGTGAAAACTACTATAGCCATTCGCGCCAGCGAAACGTCAGGAAGAAATTCCAAAAAACGACGACCTTCAAACCCGAACAAAAGTAGTGATACTGAAAACTGCATATTTCAGTATTTCGGGAATATCTCGTAGACGGTGATATTTGCGAAAAATATTTTGGATTTTTTCACAAATAAGCATCTTATGTCATTTAATTACAATTTCCAAGATGGCAATAGTGAAATCAGCCAAAAGAACAAACTAATTTTTTTTTTTCGCGCAACCGGACGCAAAACAAGCATTTCGCAGCCGTAACAAAGGCCGCAAAATAATATTTCGCAGTCGTTATCCAGAGTGACGGTGGCAATTTTTTTTACGAGCGTTGCCCAGAGTAACAGCCGGCAAACTCAACTTTTGTATTGATTTTTTTTTATTTACTTTACTCTGCCATGAAATAATTTCTTTGTTTCTTATTTCCATAGTTAAACTGTGATTTTGAAGCCAACAGTTTACTTTTCTGTATTCGCGTTGAAAAGCTGTCTTTTCAAAACGACATAATGTTTATTGGAATTATATAATTTTCACGGTTGCACGAAAAATATTTTCGCGAACTCGAGATTATCTATCTCTCGGAACGCGAAAACGCATTTTGCGGCTATAGTATACAAATAACTTTTGCGTTTTCATAGCTTTTATTTGGTATATTTTTCGTCAAAATATGGGAATGAATTAATTTTTTTCAATTTTAATGTATAACCTCAATTGAATATGGACCACATTTTCCTGGGTCATTTTCGAATTATGAGAGCATTCCCAAAAAATAAGGTGAAACCTTGAACACCAGCCCGGTTGCAATGCTGGTTTCTCTGGATTTTTCTACAGTTGAAATAGCAAATGCGCTACCGTAATAGACCGCGGGCATATCTGACAGACGACAGTAAATGATAATTGCCGGCTGGACAAACAAACGGATCTACAAATGCTTATTGTGCATTTGTGTCATATTTTAAAATATTTTTTCTCGATAATAACTCAATTTTGAGGGATTGTGATGTTTCAATCCATCGATTCCCTTCTATTTTCAACAATACAAAGAATATTGATCCTCTTGCTTTTAAGAGACGTTTATTGTGGATTCAAGCAACTAGAAGAGCAGATTTAAGTACTGATAAGTTGAAATGGGCAACGGTATATTCATGCATTTTGTATCTCAGAATTGCAATTATAATTTCAGTATCACTACTTTTGTTCGGGTTTGAAGGCCGTCGTTTTTTGGAATTTCTTCCTGACGTTTCGAATTCACTCCGATGACTCATCGGAGTGAATTC
Source organism: Zygogramma bicolorata (assembly GCA_032362365.1). Classification (NCBI taxonomy): domain Eukaryota; kingdom Metazoa; phylum Arthropoda; class Insecta; order Coleoptera; family Chrysomelidae; genus Zygogramma; species Zygogramma bicolorata. Next base: position 556,820 of record JAVJAQ010005047.1, read on the forward strand.
CAAGATGAATGAACCTCTGAAGAAGCTAGCCACTCGAGCCAGCGAAACGTCAGGAAGAAATTCCAAAAAACGACGGCCTTCAAACCCGAACAAAAGTAGTGATACTGAAAACCTCGTCCGCGAAAGCCTCAACTATTTTGTCAATTATAATTTCATTAAATTAGCATTGTTAAGGAAATACGATTTGTTTGTCCAGCAGGCTGTTGTCATGTGACGTCACATGCCCACGGTCAATAACCAAAAATAGTAAACTCCTGGTCTATAACAGAAAGACGCCTGAGATTGCTTTGGCATCCAAGATAATTATCCTAACCTTTCCCGCTCTCGTAAGAAAGTCCTCTTTTTTTTTCTTGTTTATGCCCCCTCTTTAAGAACTCTTACTGGATATGCTACTCTCAAAGTATTATTCGATACAAAATTCAGAAAATTGTCATGAACTCAAAATAAGAGGGGAAGCTCTTGGTAACATTTTCATTTTGATTCAGAGCCAAACAAGCTTCGTGCAAAACGTGGATAATTTCTTCATTGTAACGCAAATTAGGAGCACAACAGATGACTCATAAAATTTCCAAGATACAAGATTTTCAGCTGAAACTTTAATCAACAGAGGTTATAACAAGTGAATCATTCCCTATCTGCGTCAATTGTAACATGCATCGGTTAAATTCAAAGATGTTATTGCAACTGAATGTATATAACTGTTTCGATTAAACTCAAGATTATGAGATTGAAATGCCGAAGGAAATTGATATTTAATTTGCCTGTCTTTGAGAAGCTAGTTCAAGATAATTGAACATAATAACGTTAATGATATTTTCAATATCCCATTGTCAATATTATTGCCCTCTATTTTCCACGCAATAGACAAATCAGGTGAATCACGTTGATTCAAGTTTTTTCTTTTTTTATTGAAATTATAAGGAAGTTATAACTATAAGGACATTGAAATATGTTGCCAAATTATATGTTACATACAACTGAATAGTCCTTCATATTCATGTCTATGCCAATTTTGGGATTGAATTTCGAGCATTAGAAAGACAGTCGTTTTCTGAAGGTTTTGATATCATTCATCATACTTCAAAAGCAGAAAGCAATAATATCTTTCGGCTGAAAGTATCGGTTCGAAGTGTTTTTGTGAAACAAAATTCTATTTTTTGATCCAACACCTTGAATATTCTCGATTATTAGATCTTCAGCGTCAGTATGAATATTCAAATATCATCAGCCTCACATTCCAGTTGAATTCAGTGGCTTTATCCTCAGTAATCTGGTTTCGAAGTAAATGAAGAAATATTGAAATAATAAATTGCAGTTCCTGAAAATTCATTTGCCACCACGAACACAAAAATAATCCGTTGTTTTGAAATCTAAGCGCTGGAACGTGATAATGAGTTAGATAGGCTTGAACTAATATGCAAATATTGCAAAATAATGTCATAGCAGGGCTAGTCGAAATGAAATATGGAAATGAGTTGTTATTGAACGAGGTCTACCTTTTACGTTGCGTCGCTTGTCCCTAGCGATAAAGATAGATAGATAGATAGATAGATATATTTATTGTATTCAAGAATTATAATTCTTATTACAAGGGTTGAGTTGGAGCACAGTTTCAAGCTTATAAATATAGTCTATAAATTTCGAGTATTCATTAATTGGGAGACAAAACAACAATACAAAAGGAAAAAAATATATATATAATGCTGAGACATCAGTTTGAACCCTAGTATTACAGTTTATGCAATCAAAAAGTAAAACAGAACAGAACACAAAATAACTGCATTTCCGTTACGGCAGAATCATTCATTGATTATAAATGAGCGAAGCTTGAGCATATGCATCACCGAGTGAACGAAAAGCTTGAGGGAAGTTAAAGTTCCATAGTTGAGCAGATGCACAAGACCATCCAAATTGTCTATTGCAGTTGTGTTGTTAGGTACACGTAAGGCTTGGTATAAGGGACATTCAAATAGAAAGTGTTCTAGAGATTCATTTTTCTGCAAATTACATATTGTGCAAAGCTCTTCTGTATTAATGGAATAAATTGATCCGTTGAATGTTATTCTGATAAATTTCTTACTGCATGTTCTAACTTGTGCTATGATCCTTGTTATGTATATAGGGACTAATAATAATGAAGCTTTATTGTCCAACAGTTACCCATTTACAGGACAATGTATCAAGAAAATCATTTTAACAAAGTATATATGTAATAGTAATAGAAAAAGGAAATTAAATATATAATTACAGACACTGTTTATAAGCAATATATCGTGTATCAATTCAAATGTATATTTACTATCCTAATTATTTGTTTGAGAGAATCAAAAAATAAATCACAGTAAGGAGATAGATCGTTGAACTGTCTACACATAGTATATAGTGGTGATTTCAGTAACATATTTGTTCTTGGAACTACAAGCCTGAAAGTAAGACGGGAACGTGACATATAGGATGGAATGTTGAAATCAATTTTTTGAAGAAGAATTGGGCAGTCTATGAAATTATTCAACAACTTAAAGAGAAATATGCACGCCGAACAATTCCTACGATGTTCCAAGCTCATTAGATCTAAACGACTGCATAGTTCGTCATAATTACAACCTCTTTCCGGATAAATACCATCTATCTTGAAAATACAAAATTTTAAAAATCTTTTTTGCACTTTTTCGACTCTGAGTTTGTGAGATTCATAGAACGGATTCCAGACAATATTTGCATATTCCAGTTTTGAGCGAACATAGGAAAAGTATAGAGTTTTCATAGAGTTTATGTTGTGGAAATTTCTACAGTTTCTGACTATGAAACCATAGGATTTGAGTGCTTCTGACACTTTCCATGAAATATGGTCCACAAAATTCAATTTGCTGTCGAAAATAACACCTAAATCAGTAATTGTGTTACAGCGTTCTAGAGTAGCTCCCTGGACAGTATATAAAAAATCACACGCTACTTTTTTTCTAGTAAAAGTCATTACTTTACATTTCTTCACATTCAAATTCAATTTATTTTTCGTACACCAATTTTGCAATAAATCCAGTTGGGACTGAAGATTTATGCAGTCATGCAAGTCGTCAATTCTTGAAAATAATTTCAAATCATCAGCAAAGCATAAACAGTTATTCCCCATAATCTCACATAAGTCATTGATGAATAAAAGAAATAAGAGTGGCCCCAAGTTCGAACCTTGGGGAACACCAGATGTAGCAGTATACATTTCAGAATCATAGCCATTATATGAAACATATTGTTTTCTACAATATAAATAAGATTTCATAAGTTGCTTAGCAGCGTTTGAAAAACCGAAATTATTCAACTTATTAAGCAAGACACCATGATCAATTTTATCGAAGGCCTTCGAGAAATCCGTGTATATAACATCCACTTGACTATTGTCGTCCAATGCTTCTGAACAATATTGCGTTATGGTGACGAGATTTGTAACAGTCGATCGATTGGTTATGAATCCATGCTGATGTAAAGAAAGTTGTCGCTGAACTGAAATATATATACGGTTATACAGAACTATCTCGAAGACCTTAGAAAACATACATAAGATTGAAATGGGACGATAATTCTCTACTTGCATCTTTTCACCATTCTTAAAGACAGGACATACCTTTGCAATTTTCCACATTTTTGGAAATTGATTTGTTATCAAGCACATATTGAAAATTTTAGTGAGTGGTTCGACTAGTACGCCTGCACAATCTTTTACGAAAAATGATGGAATGCCATCCGTTCCTGATGTCATTTTGTTTTTCAACTTTTTGATAGCTTGCATAACTTCACTTTCCTGAATAAGATGAAAATGAATTTGAGAACTATTATTAACATCATCGTCGTAATTATCATTATCAAGGCCGTCTCCATCCAGTGTCGAATAGACACTTCTAAAAAAATTGCCGAATGCCTCTACTATCTCTTGGGGATTTTCAAATTTGTTATTTTGATACTTTACAATTCCTGGTATTCTTGAGGTGTTATTCTTCGAGTGTACAAACGACCAAAATCTTTTAGGGTCACGTGATAATGAATTCTGAACGTCTTCAAGATAGTCATCAAAGGCATCCTTTATCTGAGTTTTGATCAAGCGACGTAGATGTTGAAATTGAAACTCATCGCAATCTCTTCCAAACTTTTTGGCTCTATTTCTGTATTTTGCTTTCAACTTGATATTTTTTATGATACTGGAGTTGAACCATGGCGGATATCTATGGCTATAGTTTCTATATTTGGGTATATGTTTGTTCAAAATATCGAATAATTTATGGTAAAAATTATCCAAAGTAGCATCAACATCCGCGAAATTGAATGTATAATTCCAGTCAGTATTATACATTTCTGTATATAGAGAGTGAAAGTTCGCTTTTCTGAAATTGAGAGTTCGAGTGGATTTATTGAAATTGAACTTAGGTTCCTTGGCAAAAAGGTCTAGTATATCTATAACTAAGGCTGGATGATGATCATCTTCTGAAACAAGAGGTGATTCATCATGCCTAACTTCGCAAGTAAAACATGATATGACTAAATCTAGAAGTCTACCCAATTTGTTTGTAACATTATTGAATTGCATATGACCAAGTAGGTCCATAAAGTTGTGAATAGAATTTGTTTTTGAATCTGACAAATTATTATCGACAAAGTTGGGGGAATTGAAATCTCCAAGAAAGATGGTATTATTTTCGTTCAAGTAGTCTAATTGTTCTATTGCGGCAAGAAAATTTTCAAACTCATCTATCCCAATCTTGTCAGGTATGTACAATATCGCAACAAAAAATATACTATGATCCGAGTAACATTTAACGACTAGGAAATCAATAGAAGGAAATTGAGAGTCAAATGCGTTTACATTAATGATTTCTGATTTAATAGAGTCTTTAAGAGCTAGCAATACTCCACCTCCAGTAACTTTTTTTGTCGATTCAAAATTGCGGTCCTTTCTATGCACAACAAATGAGCTCGGAAAGAGCTCAGAACTAAAAATACTATCACGCAGCCAGGTTTCACTTAACGCTATAGCATCATATTCACAATCACAGACTGATGGGTAAAAGACGTCTATTTTGCTGTTGAGTCCACGAACATTTTGATAATAACATAAAATATTACGCTGACCTCGTTCGGTGGAACTGTTGGAAGAATTCAGTTTAAAGATTTAACTATTTTAGGTACTCCATTAATGTGTCTTATTTTGAATATCTGCGAGCCCTCTGAATTTCTGATTTTAACCTCATCTTGCAACTTCTTGAAATAGTCTATTTGTCTTTTGGTACGATCAAATGATATGGATAGTTTTTTGTATGGACTATTTTTTAGATTCGCAGCTTTTCTTATAATATTCAGAACCTGATGCTCATCATGTAGGATTAGTTTCACTATGCGATTTTTTTGCTCATCATATCGACCCATTCTGATTGGAGTTATATTTTCTATGTGCGCATCTGGATCAATCACTTTGAGAATTTTCTGTATTTCCGATCTATCCTTATCTAAACGTATCTGAGGTTGATCAGATTGGCTTTGCTCTGGTAGGCCAAATATAATTATATTTCGTTTACGAATATTACGTTCATTAATTTCTTCAATGATTTCTTCAAACTCAAATTCAGCATTCATAGTAGCAGTTGAGCTCAGAGTATTTTTCTCAGCCTTCAAAGTCTTAATGTCTTCTTGCAGTGCCAAAATTAGGTTCTTCAGTTCCATCATCTGATTACCCAGTTTTCTGCATCCGATACATGACCAAGGCGGCTAAATAACATTGTCTGTTAGCATTTAAGGAGAGACTTTGAAAAATGCATGGGTAGGTTGATACAGCCAATTTCTCGAAATCATCTTTCAATTACTTGTTTCTGAAAGCAGCTAATATAGAAGTGGTCAGCTGTTTCAAGTTGGTAGACAAAAAGGTCGTCCATTCAACTTCCTGTTCAGATGTTATAAAATATTGTTTCACTTGGAGCAACCAGTTATATTTTGGGTCAGTACTGTCTAATTTAATAAGTCGCTGGAAGCAAATTTTTGGAAGCCGAGAGTTGTCCAGAGTTTTCAAATGATTTATCCAAGAAATAGCTGCTTTCATGATGACATAACTGAGCTTGACGGTGGACACCTCAAGGCGCACCATATGGTCTGGGGTGTTTTTCGCCAAACACAATAATCTCTTGAAGAATCCTACCTGAACCCGCTCAATCATATCCTCGTAGCGAATCCCCCAGAGACATATAATTTGATTCGTGAATTCCAGCTATTCATCTTTGAACGACTCATAATATCCATAACAGATCCAATAGCTTGATTAGCTTTTCTAGATGCAGATTTAGACATATCGAGGAACTGACCAGAAGATGAATATGTAATTCCCAGATATGATTAATTTTTCACCACTTCAAGTAACTGGTCATTGTAATAAAATTTTGTATTGTAAGCACAATGATAACCTCCTCTGGTAAAAACCATTACCTTAGTTTTATCTGTATTCACAGAAAGTTTGTTTTGTGCCGAGTACTGTCCTAGAATTTTTAGTTTTTTTGATAAGTCAGATGGTGAATTACTCAAGACAACAAGATCGTCGGCATATTGTAATAAGATTACGTCGTGTGCACAATCAATGCTGACACCTTTTGCACCTTTAGATTCAAAATACTCGTACATATCAGAAATAAAAAGAGAGAACAATAATGGGCTGAGAGGTTCTCCTTGGAGAACGCCCTCCGTTATATCAAATTTTTAACTGTAATTATTGTTAGCTTTAACCTGCATAGTTGCTTCATCATATATATTTTTCAAAATTCTTATAATTTTTGAGCTGATTCCCAGTTCAAAGAGCTTTTTCCAGAGGAGGTTGTGATTCACCGAATCAAATGCGCGCTTGAAATCTAGCGATATATAATTTCACCAAAAACCTATAATTAGGGTGTTTCGAAATATTTTCTTTTTTAACGGATGCATGGCCCCATATAAAAACAAAGCTATACTTTGGAACTCCTTGCCAAGAGGTTTTTCCTAAGGCTTACAAACTTCAAAAATTCAAAGTGAATGTCAATTCATATCTCCTGTCCTTTGATTCACGCGGTTTTCTTTGAACATCACAGGGCTTCCCTTTCATGTGAATATGCATATAAAAAAACATGGGATTTTACACAGTGTCAAATTGCCTGAAAATTGAATATAGACCGGTGGCAGTGACATCTTTTTGGACCAACTTTCTACAGCTTCCCCTTGAAAAACGAAATTCTCGCAGCTAAAAGTAATCGTGATCTGCAAAAAATACGCTTGCGGGGTACTTGACGTAAAACCCAGAATGTAAATTTTTCGGAACACACTGTATAAGTACTCCAAAACTATTTCTTGTTGTAATGGGCATTTTGTTGAAAGTTCGGTCTATTACATTTGTTCGGAACACATTCGTGTAAGTTTTAAGTCACCTTGTATCAATTGAAACAGTAATATCTTCATGATTTTTTTTGTCGATTTTTTATGTGTAGTCCATGTAACTTTATTATAAAACATAACGAACAAAATTTTTGGGTTTCATATGAAGTAGGTACCCCAGAGCGCGATTTGGTAGATGACAATTTGTTTTTGCTTTCAAGTATTTTCTGTTCCAAATGCAAACTGGCAATATCTCACTGCCGCATGGTCTAATTCTCCACAAGTTCCTGATGAAAAGTCGTTTATTTCGATAAAATTAAGGTATACGATTGATTGTATCAAATCCCCATTAGGGGCCGTTCATAAAATACGTCACACTAAAATCAGCTTTTTTTAACCCCCTCCCCCCAATTGTCACGGTGTGTCACATTTTTTGTGACTCCCCCTAGAAATATTTCGTCACAAAAACTAATACCCCACCCCCCCTGCTGAGTATGATAAACTCGAAATGATAGTACACAAATTCTGAAATTTAAAAATATTTATTTAGTTATTATAATAAAATTTAAATAAATTAATAAATATCTTTCATAACGAACATATAAATAATAAATAATATTTCCATTATTCAGAAGTCCAAGGATTTTCTAATTACATAATCAGAAGATTCAATGCTCAATAACACAATAAAACAGTAAAAAATCGTTTTATTTTGTTTCATTTCTATAGTGAAATTACTGTAACAAGATTAATTCGCATTCTCAATTGAAAATTTATTCGCAAAGATGGAGTCACTATAGATTTGATTAAAAAATCTGACGGGTTTAGGAATTCGTTAGAAGATGTCGTAGATTTCTACCAAAATCTACTGATTTCAAAAAATAATAAACGGCGAACGTCACGTTGCCGTATACCCCCGTCCCCCCTTGTCACATCTTGTCACACTCAGCCAGATCCCTCCCCCCCCCTTGTATGCGAACGTATTTTATGAACGGCCCCTTATTGTGTGCCTGGTACTTTGAAACAGTCAACAAATCTGTTTTTCCGTGAAAACAATAATGTACAAACTGAACTTGAGTGTATGAGGAACAAAATCGACTCCTATATTCATTTGGGTAAATATTCGTGGCCAAAAAAGGAACATATTCTATTTTATTTTTCACAGAATAATGCAATCAAAACATATGTTTTTAGACGCGGCATTCCCTTCTTCGATTTTTTTTTCTGTAGCTATGGGGCGAAACGGAAATCTAATATGTCATTCTTCCCAATCACTGAGAAGTTTGGGTTGAATGCGTATTTGGGTGTCATCTGGTCGGTGTTAATCTTTTCCCCTTGGTGTCCCTTATCGTACCGAACTAGGTCATAAAAAAAATAAAAAAATAGGATTTGAATTAAAACTCCGCTCTCACAGGTTAAGTCAGTTCACTCCTCAAATACAGACAACCTCATTGCTTTCAAGGCAAAACCCCATTTGTAACAGATTCATATTTTTGTTTCTTGAGGCATTGGGTTTGTTGATACCTTGGAATGGCAAATTTCTTATTTCTATTGGGGTTGCAGCCTGCCCTGTGAGTAGACCGAAAACGATTTTCGTACGCAATACGTGGATTGTTACAGCCATATATTACAGAAACAAGTTTAGATAAGAAACAGCTTACTCGTATAAACCAAAAACTATTGCACCACATTCCTGTAGCAATTTTTGACCCCAACTTTACAACAGAATAGAAAGGATTAGAGAAAACAGAATAAAAATGCATAAATCTTTATTATTGACGAGTTGAGGGCAGATTTTTCCATACTTCGATACAAACTTACAAACCAACTAATAATGAATATTTCCCTCATATATAAAATGTCCCATAAGAACAATGCAATTATCGAAAACTTACAGCGGTAATTGCATTGTATCAAGTCACCATAACAACACATTTTAAACCGTATCGCTAGACGTCAGTAAACAACACAAATAAATGTCAGATAGACTTCAAAAATAGAAAAACATTTCGCGTTTTGGTGATTGCTCCATACATTCTATAGAGGAAAGTATAAATGAACAAAAAATAACATTTCCTTGAGAATTTCTTTATTCGTGAAATGTTCTAATGAATTACATTCGTGCAGAAAAATGACCAGATAATTTTACATTCAAGCGTGATAATCATTCGGTTATTTTCATATTTTGTAAAAGAGCCCTCGTCCTTCGGACTAGGGCACTTTCGTCAAAATATGAAAATAAACTTGTAATTTTTAGATATCACGCTTTCTTGCAAATTATTGGTAATTTTTATGCACTCGTGCAATTATAACCGAAAATCTATCTCGCCACCTAACTGACAAATCTTCTGTCATAGACATTACAACTAATAGACTGGCCATTATAAAAGATCATCACTTAGCACGATACGGAATATATCAGAGAAAGAAAGGGAATGCACATTGACGAGTTATTGTGAAAGACAGGATGATAATTTTGTACTTAAATTACTCTATCCTTCAACACCTCTCGTTCTCTGCTAAATTGAGGAAAGAATCCATTTCTTACAATAGTTGTTTATGGTTTGGTGGTTTGATTCACTCGTTCAAGTATGGAAAATCACGGAGTTATTCTTAGAAAAGACGAAGACTTCTCTGCATATTTTTTGAAGGTAACTTATTCATCATTAAAATAAAATACAGCTCATAATTCACAGAAATCTATTTTGTCGAAATGAAATCAAGTTTTTTCACAGTAATCCAAATTTCAAATCCGCATTGCACGTCACATACACGTCAAAGTTAATTGACGCCTTCATAGAAGTCTGCGTTTCAGTCTCTTCACTCTAGTTGAAATAAAATAACCAACATCAGCGCCTTCGGAGTTTTTGACCCCAAGCCTCCAAATACTTGTTGTAAGGGATCTGCAGCCTCCGACACTTGGTGTGCTAGGAGTTCGAATGTTTAATCATCCAGCAGATGTCGTTTTGCCTTTAAGGTTCACTCCATTTGCAACAAAAGACCACTCCTCACAGCCAAACAAAATTCTTTTTTCTCGACCTTAGCGTAGTCAGTGGGTATACATACATGAACCAATTATGGAACGTACTCAAGACAACATATTGCAGTAGATCAAAATGGTCTTCAACTATTACAACCGTGATGCTTCTCGGAAGTCAGTGAATGCACCAAAATTAATGTTTCTTCCAGCTCCGCAAGCGTACAACAGCGACCTGAAGTTATTGGAAGAACTCCTCCAGGGGGACCTTTACGGAAACATCTCCAATGCGCACACCTTCGACGAATGGAGCATCTCCAACGAATCCGAGAGCGAGGACGTCATCAGTCCCCCGACGCCCCCCATGAGATCCGATTCCCTTCCGGAGGAGGAGCAAGAACAGGAGAAAACCGCCCCGAAATCCAGATCGAACTGGTTCACGGAGTCTACGCCGGTGAAACAAGTAACCTCCGAGACCAAAAAGTCGAGCTGGTTCAAGCAGGTCAAGGAGGCCATAGAGAAAGCGCCGGACGTCGTGAGGGGCATCAAGAGCAATAAGGATAACGTCGTCGAACGAGCGGCCATCGGCCTGAACAAGTTCGTCCAGAAGAAGGGGATGCTGTACAAGGTTCAGAACGGGCCGGTCGAGGATTTGTTCGGGGAGTATAGCGGGAGGTGGTGCATCTTGGAGAATTCGAGTTTGTTGTGCTATTCCGATAATTCTTGCCAAAACTTGAAGGAGCACTTTCCCGCTCAGAATATTCTGAGCATTCAGATGCTTCAAGACAAAAAGTACAATTATAGGTATGTATCTAGGTCTAGATGATAGTTCCTCATTCATTTGTTCATTTATTAAAGTTCAGAGAAATGGCATCAGTACACTCATTGACATTTAGTGGAGCTCCGTAAGATTTATACTTTGGGATCCAGGGCAGGTCTTCTTAAGAGCTGTGACTGCTTTGTTTGAAGCTCAAATAAAAGAGAGAAAAAAAAACAAAAAAACAACAGTTTTTAACATTAATTTACTGAAAAATGAGATGGACAAGGGAAAACATCTTTAAGGCAAAGATTTATTCCTAATAATTAATATTTGCATAGTAAATTTAATGTTAATTCATTCATATTTTGGAAAAAAAAACAGTTAAAGCAAAAAATATTTAAACTATCTGCAGTAGCTTTCTTTAATGTCCTCCCCCTTTTCATTTTCTGAACTAGTCAGCTCAAAAAATTGGAAATTGGATAATGAAATTGATGCATGAATACTATATTTTGGAGTGAAATTGACAGATGAAAATTTCAAGATGACGACTGTGCGTCAAAAAAATTAACTAGAAAGGGGAGTCTTGGCACACATCCTTCTGAAGTGAATATCTTCATCTATTACAAGTGGTGCAATAATTGGCCTGAATATATCGACCTTCAACTTCAAGAAAAAGAAATACAGATGTTCCTGTGTTCGAAAATCTACGGCATGAAATATCGAAAAGGTTGTTCTTACGTTAAGAAGTTCAAGGCAACCATTTCGAGCATCTTCTGAACTGAACTCAGCTTATTTCCTCAAAAATAAAATATGAATGAATAAATATTGAGGTTACTTGCAAATATTATTTATTAGATATCTCTGCTTTGAACATTTTTTTCCTTGTCCACCTCATTTTTTAGCATATTTTTGTTAAAATTTGTTGTAATCAAGGTCGCACATTCTTCGTTTTTCAACTTTTTCATATGAGCTTTGAACAATGCAGTCCAACAGTTTTTATGAAGATTCATTGATCTGCCCTGAATTCCGAGATTTTACAATTTTTACGCCGTACGGCACTCCTCTAATAGTAATACGTGTACAATTTATTTATTAATATTGGAATATCAAGAGAAGCAATATGCCCTCTGTATAGAAGTTTAAATCAATGCCAAAGTATTGGAATCTAGCTGAAATCTTGGTCAAAGTGGCACTGCCAATAGTGCTTATTTTCAACCTACTTTTGTATTAGAAAGTGATCAATTGTTCATTCAGAAGAAGAAAAGGTTAGAAAACCACGACCTCGACTTCTTCTTTTATTCGAACGTCATTCTGCTCATCGGACTTTATGATGTGCTTAGATCCCCGGTAACGTGAACACATCAACGTTATTAGTACTCTGTTTCTCAGTGTACTGATGTAATTAATGTCCATTTCTCAACATTCGCGAATGCGAATATCTGCTATCGACATTTGCGAATGCGAATATCTGCTATCGACATTTGCGAATGCGAAAATCCAGTTTCTTTCAAATTTGGATTATTATTTTTAGTTTTGATTTAATAACATCGAAAATTTGAGTCAAAACTGATAAAAACTTCATAGAAAATTTGTTTATGTTTCTCAAGATTCCATTACATATTTATGCCATATAAATGATAAAGTGAAGACTGATAATGTGATTACGAGGTTAAGTTACCTTTTCTTGATCTGAAAAACATTGACAATGAATGGATTTTTTTCTGATATACATATTTCAATCTTGCGAATGGGCAAAAAATATGCGAATATCCGCGATTGCAAATATTCGTTACATCACTAACAGTTGTGAAAAGGGCCACCAAGTAGGAGTCGACAAGGGTTATTATGTGCAGTTTTTTTTACCGTTACCAGTTTATTATATTATTAACGATTTATATGTGTGAAAAAATAGACAGCCCTTACCTACTTACGCCGGTTCGAGGCCGGAGTAGTCCGGATGACCACGTACAAAAAAATCCACCTCGGTGGTGGAAAAGGCTCCTTAGCCGGAGTTAACTAGAAAAACGTATCAGTCTTGATTTCGAGTGATATTTTTGACAGTCTCTTTTGGACGCCACAGGAAGTCGTGAATAAATCATGACAAGTGGGATGAATTCTTTTTTTCATTGGAAAAATTACAATTTTCCTAGCATAACTTTTTTCTAAAGATGAAATTTTTATTCGTGAATAGATCGTGATAAGTGGGATGATTTGTGGTTCTCGGTAGTGTAGAGGTTAGCACATTCGCCTTTCAAAAGGAAGACCGCGGTTCGATTCCCCGCCGGGCCACCGTGCTGGGTAATCGCACGTTGAAAGGTAAGGCCTCGTTGATCCATTGCTAACATAAGTTTCGACTTTTGGGGGTTGACGTTTGTCAGCTGGTTAACAGAAACGAACAATTTTATAACAATTCTTCATTTTTATATGTTCTTTCGGACTGCTCTGTTGAAAACCAAAAAAGTGTTCGTATTTGAAAACCTATCATTCGAAGATATTAGTTGTTAAAATATCCTTTATTTAATCATCCACTCCACAATAATTTCACAGCTCAAATCTTCAATCATTCCATATTATGATAATCTGCAAAGTGAAAATATCTCTTATATCTATTTCAAGATGGATTTAGTGAACAAATAATGCATAATTTAGTGCATAAATTACATTTCATAGTTGAAAAAGTTCAATTCGGTCACCTAAATAAGTTTTATTTAATATACCAAAGCAATAATAGAGTATCAGAAGTGGTAGTTTTTTGCTAGTAGATGTAATTTTCCTTAATTTGTGCTATGCGTTATGCGTTCACTAAATCCGCCTTTACTGATATACAGGGTGATTCAAAAGTACTTTAACAAACTTCAGGAGGTGATTCCTCACAATATTCTAATATGAATTGTCCAAATAAATAAATGTCCGGAAACGCTTCGTTTCCCAGATACAGGATGTTGAAGTTTTATTTTTATTTTCGTTTTTTTCAAATAACTTTTGAAATACTGAACTTAATTAAACGAAACTTGGTAGTAGGAGGTTTTTGAGGTGTCGAATTCGAACCTAATGTTCTTATTGCTCTTACTCGTAGGGGGCGCCACCTACACGTCTTTTTCTTTTTTAGAGATTCATAACTTTTTTGGGCGTACTTCTAGCACATTTTCAGTGAAAAAATCGATTCCTCTATCATATCTACGTAAATAAGCTACCCTTGTTACTAGTCGCTGTAAGCAACCATTTTCTAAATATTTGGACTTGAAAATTTCAAGTCGATTATTTGATAATCGATGCATGTTGAAGTTATTACTACGAATATTCTGCTTTTTTCACAAGAATGCTTTGGAAATGAATTTGACGTTTTACTCGTTTGAAGGGGTCATTACTGTTGGGTATGTTCCTTTATGACATCCTTGAGCGAAATAGTTATTTTTGTATCAAGGGTGCATAATCAGTATTTGTTTTAATAAAATTTGCAAGAAATGTCAACATTTCATTTCAGGAAATTTTGAATATGTAGAATAAACTAAAATTAACGAAACTAAATTGTATTCAAATAAATTGTTGGAAGTGTCCACCTTCAACGAAGATACAGGCAGTCAGTCGTCTAGTCATTGAATCTCGTATCCGCTCAAAAATTATTGGTGTGTGTCTTATTGTTTCACAGCCGTCTACTATTCGGTTTCTTAGATCTTCCTCGTTCACTACAGGAGTCTTATAATCTAGTGACTTCGAATGTCCCCAAAAATAAAAATCTATCGGGTTTACATCTGGGGACCTTGGTGCCCACGCCTGCTTTGGTTCATCTACACCCCTACCGATCCATCGATTTGGATACACTGTGTTAAGGAATTTCCTGGCTACAACGCTAAAATGGACCGGAGCACCATCATGCATAAACCACATGCGGATACGAATTTCTAATGAAAAAAGCAAAATATTCGTAATAACTTCAACATGCATCGATTATCAAATAATCGACTTGAAGTTTTCAAGTCCAAATATTTAGAAAACGGTTGCTTACAGCGATTAGTAACGAGGGTAGCTTATTTACGTAGATATGATAGAGGAATCGATTTTTTTACTGAAAAATGTGCTAGAAGTACGCCCAAAAAAGTTATGAATCTTTAAAAAAGAAAAAGACGTGTAGGTGGCGCCCCCTACGAGTAAGAGCAATAAGAACATCAGGTTCGAATTCGACACCTCAAAAACCTCCTATTACCAAGTTTCGTTTAATTAAGTTCAGTATTTCAAAAGTTATTTGGAAAAAACGAAAATAAAAATAAAACTTCAACATCCTGTATCTTGGAAACGAAGCGTTTCCGGACATTTATTCATTTGGACAATTCAAATTAGAATATTGTGAGGAATCACCTCCAGAAGTTTGTCAAAGTACTTTTGAATCACCCTGTATAATAAATATTATTGATCTCAGGATATTTTCAATTGCGCGTGCCGTTATCAATAAGACAAATCTCTTATATTCGGATCCTCATCCTAGACAATTTCGTAACTGTGATAACTGATTAGTTGTGATGAAAAACAAACTAGGTTTTATCTCATCTTGCCACATGAATTGAATTCAACTAGAAAATATGAGTGTGGTTGTTATATGGTCCGATAAAACCAATCTACCAGGAGAGAGAGTAGTTCTCAGTAGAAATCTAGTTCGGTATTTTCATTTCAGGTACGACAATGATGACCTCCATTGCTTCGAGTTGAACACAACGGGCAAAAGCCGTGGAGGCCATGTTTACGGCACTAGGAATATTTCCGAGAGGAGAGTTTGGATACAACTCATCGCGGAATCTTTGACGAATAGATTTTCCAGCAAAATCACGACGAATTTTTCACGAATGGGATGGGCTTACGTTCGAGAAGGTATTCAAACTAGTAAATGTTAATGTGATCTTCCATAACATACAGCTCTTTTAATGCAACTTGGCAGTAGAAAAAATATGAATACGCACCAGAATATATATATAAACGAAATTCCTCGAAAAATCAATGCAACAGGTGTTGTCTACTGATAGTTCGATTTCCTACAATTGGATTGTTTACGTCTTTATACTCAAGTGAAGATCTCATACGCGGGCCGATCGAGAGTCTGTATGAATTCTAAAGGCATTCCAATTATATATAGCAAAAAAGAAGGTTTTTATTCGGCTATTCAATTATTGATTTCGAGTAAAATGGGTGAAATTAAAAGGAGTGAAATCATCAACTTCCTTGTATCCTTCCAACCATATTTTTTCCTCCTCTTCACCTTGGTGAAAATTTGGTTCGAGGAAAATTGCTGTCTTCTATTATGAAGATCAGCGATCCATTTTTTATACAGTCCATTATAAAATTCCCTTTGGTAAACCCACCATATTTTGGTCCTTCGAGCCGGATTGAATCGGATTTTCTTTTGTAATTTGTTGAAATTGAATTTATGCTGACTTCCGTTGATTCATAAATTTCGAATAAATATATTGTGATTTGCAATTGCTCTCACAAATTTCGACTTCCAATAAGGGTTGGCATTCGTCAGCTGATTAACGGAACGAGCAATTTTTTTAGAAACATTCTATTTATTTTTTATTTATCCAGCTCTGACGATGAACCACTGATGGGTTTCCAAAAATAAGTTCTTTTCTCTTATGCTAAGACAAATATCAAGATTGTTTTTTTCTGTTATAAATTATAATATTTAGATTTGTTGTCTTGAAATATTTTATATTATTAAATTTCTGTAGAATATCAGTTAACAATAGTTTTCTTTCTATTCATAAGAAATGATGAAAATCCACCATAAGTATCGACATTTGGATATATATCCGATATTTTGATATTTTCATAAGTATCATGATATCTTGGAACCCTGATATGCACATCGAAAAACAAGCGACTGCTGTGAAGTATACTCAGCGTCAAAAACATTCGTTATATTTGTTTTATTATACCCAAATTCATTTTAAGTGAGTGTTTGTTACCTACAAATATAAAGGTCTGATAATTCTAATACTTCCAAATTCGATATATTATATGAGCAAATCACAGAGTACTAATTCAACCATAATTTTATACTTGCTCTTGTCACCGTACACACCTTCAGCTGGTTTCACTGCGCAGATAGAGGCGGGGCTCATTCCACTGTCAAGTTGTGTTGGTGGAGCAGTTAGTTTATAAAACTCTCATTTTGGAAAGTTGATTTTTCTTGTCGTTCCATTGTATGTATTATGTATAGCTCTAACAATCCAATTTGGCAGTGAAATTTGACCTACTTCAAAACCTGTACTTTACACATGCCTTTTTGTCCCCTATTACGCAATACGTGATTTTCGCTGCCAAGATGAATTGAAAAAAATTACCTACCTGTCTTACTTTCTTTATTTTGATTCCTATCCCTAACATAAAATTTATTTTCGTTTGCTAGGACTAAAGAAATGTTTGACATATCAAAGTGCCATCAGAATGTATCTTGTTTTTTCATACTTGCTCCTCTTTGATATCATTCTCGTTAAACCTTTCAGGTGTGAGTGGAAAGTGGATGGGAGCTTGGATTATTCTAACTGAAAGAGAATTTAGATATGCCATAGACGGGCAGTCGGTTAAAAAAATGGATTTGAGAAAAGCACGGTGTATTCTCCTTCAGCCATATGTAGAAAACGAAAATAATCCACGTACCAATGACAGGGGTCCAAATATGCTAATAGACTGTCCGGATTTAGTATTATATTTGCGTATGTGGACATCTAGAGAGACAAAGGTAAGGGATTGAAAAATCCTGTGTTTAATCTGGGCCAAAACGTTTCACAAATGTAGATAAAATAATTTCTTATGAAGACGACATAAATAATACTCATTAATGTTGTTACTTTGTTAATCAGAATCATAGCTATTACAATTTTATTTTATTCCTTTGCCATTTGTTTTTTCGCAGGTTGAAATGAGAAAAAAACGGTTCGTTTAAATTGTTCCAAATGTTTTTTAAATATAAGGAGTTTATTTTAGGTATGGTGTCACATAGTAAAATTAGAAGCTCATAACAATGGTGCAAATTTGGACCAACAGCAGCTCACGAAAAATGATGTTCCTGTAATTGTTGAAAAATGTATCAATTTCATTTACACACACGGTAAGTATTTAAAATTCATATATACAATCCTGAGTTTAGACATGATACGAAAACATAAAGTCCCTGAAATCAGAATTAGTTCCTATTTTGAAAGTGATAAGTGATAAATCCTTTGAATCTGGTATATTTCCCAATGAGTGCAAAATTGCCAAAGTGTCTTCAATTTTCAAAAATGGAAAGAGAGATGAAATGAGTAATTACCGTCCAATTTCAGTTTTGCCAGTGCTTGCAAAGATAATTGAGAAAGTAATGGTGATACAGAGGCAGCAATTTTAGATACAATTTCTTATATTCAGCTCCAACTAGTTACAAAAAATATATGGGGACTGCTATCACTTGACTTACGTGAAGCTTTCAATACAGTCAATCACGAAATTCTTTTGAAAAAACTTGAAAACATTGGTATCAGAGGTAATGACTTCTTGTGGTTCGAATCCTATCTCACTAACAGACAGCAGTATGTTTGTCTAGGAAATAAAAAGAGTTCTTTGAAAAACATTAATTGTGGAGTTTCACAGGGCTCTGTGTTAGGACCAATTTTATTGTTCATTTATATCAATTCAATTTCAAAACTGAAGCTTTTAAGATCCATCAAACTCTTTGCTGATGATACATCTTTAATTATCTATGACACATGACTTGGAACAAATATCATCCTGGTTACAGTATCACAAATTGAGTCTTAATTATGAAAAATCAACTTATATTTTAAAAAGTAAATATTTTGAAATTGACCATTGTGACCCACTTAAATTTAAAAATAATTCTATAAAATTTTCTAAAACTACCAAACTTCTGGGACTTCACATAGATCAGAATCTTTCATGGGCAACTCACATTGAAAAATTACGCAAGAAAATTTCACCTTTACTTGGAGTCCTATTCAGAATAAGAAACGAAATATCATTCAAATATTTGAGATTAATATTTTTCTGTTTGGTATATTTCTGTTTGGTATATTCTAATTTACATATATTTACAATATCTCACATCTATATGGGCAACGGCAACCGCTTCAATATTGAATCCGATGAAATATTTACAAAATGAAATCATTAAATGTATTTATAAATTGCCTTACAGGGAACCTACTGTGAATCTTTATAAACCACATAATCTTCCTGACATTAATTCTATGTACCACTTGAAAACATGTACTTTTATTCACTGTGTGAAACACAAGATGAAACACTCTGCAATACTTTTCAATGAAATCAATATTACACATTCTCACGGCACTAGACAGGCTCAACACCTTGTGGTACATTCAATACATACCAGATTCGGGGGAAACAAACCTCTACAACAAAATACCAAATTCAATTAAAACTATTGAAAATATCAAAAAGTTCAAACACAATCTCAAAAAATATATTTTATCATCAAAATGATATATTTCAGAATTCAATTGTATTGATCATTGATCAATTCAACAGTCTTTTTTTCATATATTTCTGCTACATAATCATATTTTGTTCTATTTCACTTTTTATATGTTCAATATCCCTATTTATAAACTGTAAATGTTTCTTGGGATGAATAAATGTTATTATTATTATTAAAAAAACTGAGCACCTAATCAGAATCATAAAATTTTCAAAATTTCCTATTAAATATAAATTGTTTCAGAATATAAGTATAATAATATATAATAATAAGTATATATTAAATACAAGTATAGAATACACAAGCCATATTTCACTTTTTCAGTGGCCACAGCCAGCCAGTAAATAGTCGACTTTACTTAAGGTTTTGTATATTTTGGTGTATTCATTTGATTATAAGATTTCTGAATCTCTAGTTACCTATCTCAGTTGTGGCGATTTAACGATAGAACTGGAGGGCGAGAGGGAACACTAATCGTTACCACAATACACACCCCTAATCGCCGTCTCTGACCTATTGTATTTCAAAAATGATATTGTTCGAAAGGAGTTTTTTTCTCTTTGGCGTATATCTTATAATAAACCACTCGCCTAATATCTTTTTTCAATGTTATTCGTAATTTTCAGGTAGTATGACCGAGGGTATTTATAGGCGGTCCGGTTCTGGGTCGGCTGTATCAGATCTCCTCTGCAGGTTCGCTAAAGACGCGTTTGCCGTTCAGCTAAGCAGCGATCAGTGCACCGAACACGACGTTTCTATGGCATTGAAACGCTTCTTCAGAGATTTACCAGAACCTCTTTTGGGAAGTAACCAGCGTCAGTACCTTTACGAGGTTTCAAGTACGTGAAATTGTGTGATGCATTAAAATACAATAAATATTTACTTAGTTGTGACTAACCTCTCACGGGAGAATTTTAATGAAATAATTTCGAAAACATAATAATCTTCAATTCAATTTTATTTGAGGAAGTTTTTTATTTCTCTGTTTGCTACAAATTTTGGTTTGGCTTGATCAGGTTCCTATAAGAGTTTCAAGCATTATTATAATTATATTGTATTGACTTACCGTTGACTATAGACTCTAGGTAATGGTAAAATCCATTTATAGAGGATACTTGTAAGATGTTAAGACAACCCTAATGCTTCAACTTGAACCAGTAAAAGTTTCAGAATAAGTTGACAAAATCCCGTTTCTTGATTTCTTTATATCAAATATTCTATACCAGTGCTTTTCAAACTTTTTGAATGCACGACCCCTTCCAAGGATAAAAATTTCTGGCGACCCCCTTGGGCCATAGAAAGAAAAAAAACTGTAATGTAATTAAAAGACTACATTTAATAATAATAATAATAAATGGCCTTTATTCAATTAAGAAAAGGCGGGGTGTCAGCAGATGCTGTTTTTCAACCCAACCCTTTTAATTTGTGACTTTCTCTATTTAGGTACCTATATGTTCATTATTAAAATACACTCGCAAGAAGCCGCGAGAGCGTGGAAGGTAAGTACGAGGTAAGGCTGATTTGGAATCCAACGCGTTCTTGTTTCGGGCGAAAGGGGCGGGGCGTTCACAACACCCGCCGTCGCCCGCGCTGGTACGTTCTTTTTTCTCGATTCAACTCAACTCTCAATTAATGATTGACTGAGCGTCACCGATCAGTACGGACTTGTTTGTTTTCCTTTTTCACTTCCACTGCGCTTTTTAAAATGGATAAGTTTCTCAAAAGATCAAGAC
Source organism: Zygogramma bicolorata (assembly GCA_032362365.1). Taxonomy (NCBI): domain Eukaryota; kingdom Metazoa; phylum Arthropoda; class Insecta; order Coleoptera; family Chrysomelidae; genus Zygogramma; species Zygogramma bicolorata. The sequence goes on from JAVJAQ010005047.1 coordinate 578,149, forward strand.
AAGAATCGCCAAGGTAGAGATGAAAATATTATGATAGCGTAAGATAAAGTGAAAGCATTTCATTTATGGTCAACCTCTCTGCAAAACAATATATTCGATTCATTTCCATGTCTTCAGAAAGATAATGCAACAGATCAATCGCTTGTGGTCGAAGCTCACATTCCCTGCATGGTAGAGAGCATACATATTCTGCAAGAGAAACTATTAATATATTTTCCAGACTTGAACTCTGAAGTTGACAATGGTCGCAGATGGATTCTGAACCCTTATTCTTGGTTAAGTCAATAGAACTGGCTGTTCTCACTTCATTAAATTATTAGTGCCATTCGCAACTTCATACTCATGTGAACAAACGTTCTCTTCAATAGTGGACATCAAAACTAAAAAAAGGAATAGGCTTCAATTAGAAAATGATTTGATTGTAAATATTTCAAAAATAGCACCACGATTTGACATTTTTTTGGAAAAATAAACAAGCTCATCTTTCTCACTGAAAGTGTGTTTTACTGTAGGTAGTGAATCATGTAGAACCTCAACCTATTTTCTTTTGCCGGCGACCCCCTGAGTAAGGCTCCGCAAACCCCCTGGGGGTCGCGACTCACAGATTGAAAAACACTGTTCTATACAATTGACAAATTGATCCAAAATTTTCAAAAATCTTCGTGAACATTTGTAGACTTGGCAGAAACTACATGTCTTCAAAAAAATTTGAGAGAACTAATAGTTGTACCTCATTCATAATCATTATTTTTCTCTTTGATATTTCTCTCTCCATTTTCTCTCTTTTTTTCCACAATTTCCTTGCAATCTTAATTTATCTCTTTAAAAATGATAGTATTATTTTCATTACTAGGAATTATTAATTTTTTGAATTGACCATTTCTTTTCAACCAAACACACCAAAAATTTCGAACAAGTGACTAGTGACTGCAGTCATTCCCCTTCTCAACCAGAATTATGATTTATCCTTTCTGTCAATTCCTTGACCTAGCTAAAGCATTCGATTCGGTAGATCATGAATTGTTATTAGAAAAATTAGAGAAAATTGGTTTTGGGGAATGAGTTTCAAATACCTACAGAGTTATCTTGAAAATAGAAAACAATGTGTTAAAGTAGGAGAATTTATAAGTTCAGAAAAAATGTTCAATTATGGAGTTCCACAAGGAACTGTTTTAGGACCCATATTATTCAACAAAGGTTTTCATCAACGATATCTTTCATTTGAAAACAAGAGGACTCATACATAGTTTTGCGGATGATATAGTAATAATTTACAAGTCAAAAACATGGAAATCTCTCAAAGAACTTATTCAGAATGACTTCAATAATGTTGGATATTGGTTTGACCACAATTTGTTAACATTAAATTTTGAAAAATCTAATTACCTTCCTTTCACCTCTTATCGAAATCATTTACTTAATCTTGGCCCAATTAAATAAAAAATTCATGCATTAAAGAAGTAGATCGAATAAAATATTTAGGAGTCATAGTAGACAGACATTTGAAATGGAACTTCCAAGTTGAATATGTCATAAAAAAGTTACGACCGTTATTACCTAAATTCAAAATTTTACTGAATATTTTGGATAGAAAACACATGCAAATGATTCATTTTTCTCCAGTCCAATCTCAATTAAATTATGGCATTTTATCATGGGGGGGAATTGACCAAATATATCTTAAGCCTTTGGAAATATTACAAAAGTGGTTTTTGAAAATCATATTTAATAAAAACCTAAGATATTCTTCTGATAAATTATATTCTGACTGCAAAATAATGGATACTAGGCAATTATTCAGTTTCAAGATACTCGCTTATATATTTTCTCATAAAAATTGCATTAATTATAGTAAGCATACTCATGATACACGAAATAAAAATGAAATAACTGTAAAAAATAACATATGTAAAGTAAAGTCACAAAAAAAATTTTCTATATTTAGCTCCATTCATTAATGATAAATTACCAAATTCAATCAAAATTACCAAATCGAAATACACTTATAAGAAAAAAGTGAACATATGGATTACTGAAACTCCTAGACTATATTTCCAAAATATTATTTGAAAGAAAATATCCAATATAGCCTTTTTCATGATTATATTGTATCTATTCATTTTTACACTACTATTTATCTTTGATATTCATGATTTTTGTTTATATTCTCATATTCACTCGAATTATATAAAAATCTAATATAATGTTTCCTCACAACAAGTGCACAACTTCCTGAGGTTCAATTATTTATTCACATATTGTTATGTTTTTTTGCATTGTTATTGATATTCAATGTGAATAAATTGTTATTATTATTATTATTTTTGAAACAGATCTTTTTTTAATGTTTTTTCAGAGCACAATGACAAGGAAGAAAGGATCAGGATGTACAGGGCCGCATTAGAGCAACTACCGCCGGTATCATATAACACAGCTAGAAAACTGCTAGGGCATCTGCATTTCATCAGTTCCCAGAGCTCAAAGAACTTAATGACAGTTGATAATTTGGCTGCCATTTGGGGTCCAACATTGATGCATTATGAGGTAAATATATTCATCAAAATTACGAGAATGATCTTCAAAAAATGTCTTCCTGGATAATAGATCCTACTCTTTCGTGGTCAATAATTCATACCGAAATGCTGAGAAATAGAATTTCTCCAGTAATCGGTATTCTATATGAAATAAGAAAATATATTCCATGATAATTGGGAAGTTCATCCAGATACACCTCTATCGGCAAATATTTGAACTATTTCATCAAGTAAAACATAAACAAACTTCTGTCACTGTCGAATGTGATCTGAAATTGTGGTGCATTTTGGTGTTCTTGTGCTTCACTTTTGCGATTTGATGAAATTGATATTTATTTATAAAAATGTCGAAATTAATTAATGTGAGCTGTTGTGTGGATGAATGTTTTAGTAGAAAAGGAAGAAATCCTAACCTTTCTTTGCATACGTGTTCCTTATTTTAATAATTATCGTTCGAAAAAACACTTCTCTAACACATTCACACACTGAATAGTCTTCACATTTGTTTTACACAGAACTTCGCCAAAACTCGAAAAACACAAGGAACAATACAACTTAAACAATAGTAAAGATATGTTTTGACACATTACGATCAGCTGATTACTGTTTAGAGCCGACATTTTTGAACAGACATCATCGCCCTCATCGGTAAAAATTCTTCCCAATACTTGAAAATAATCTATTTCAGTTTGATATATTCGAAATTACAGTATTTGATCACAGTTTGGGGAACAGCATCTAGTTCTTTATTGTGATCTTTATAAAAACACTACAGAAGAGAGCAATAAAGTGTTTTCACAAATTACATTATCGTGAACCTACTGTGAATTCGTTTAAACCAGAAAATTTACTGAATTCTGATTCCTTGGAATTCATTCCAAATTCGAGTAATCGTAATACTACAAGACAGTTGAATGATTTCGATTCAGAAAATCTCTGCTTTACTCAAGAGTTCTTACTCATAATCAAATCCAAATCAAAACAATATTTCTTGAGAATAGATATTCTCAAGTATACGAAATTCTTTTTCATCTCTTTGAGGTTATGATCTAACGGTTTTGTTTCTTTTTCTGTTTATATTTTATTTTGTTAATATTTTCCTATATGTATATCCCTGTATAAGCATTAGCTTCTTGGGGTTACTCAATTTTAGGTTCCATTTTATACTTATTATATATACAAAATCTGTCCTAAATCAATTTATCTTGTCATTATATCATATACGCGGATGATACAGTGCTTTTATTTGCGAATAAAAACCCTTTGATTCTAGAAAAAACGATAAACGAGGAATTAATAAAATTTGAAAAATGGCTTTATTCCAATCTCCTCTCTGTTAATTCCAAGAAAACTGAATATATGATTTTTCAACGAAAAAATAAACAAAACATCTAATTGAATATAAAAATTAAAGATGAGCAATTGAAAGAAACATCTTTGAAGAAATATCTTGGCATTTGGATTGATGAATAATTGAAGTGGGATATACATATTGAAAATCTAATAAAAAAATATCTTCCATCATTGGTGCCCTAAGAAGATGTCCCAAATTGAATCCCGAAATAGCAAATATATTTTTATATTCACATATTCTCAGTAGAATCAAATATTTAATTAATATATGGGGATCTTGTTCCAAAAATAATTTTAATAAAATTTCCGCTCTATACAGGAAAGCTCTGAAAGTACTGTATCGTCTACCATTTGACACTCCAACACATCAACTTTATTCAATTACAAACACATTTTCTTTGGAAGAGCATTATGAAATGTATACTCTGAAAGTATCATATCTTATTATTAATAATATGTTGAAATCTAATTTTATATTAATCAGAAATTCATAATCACCTTACGAGACAACATAACTTGTTCCACCTTGATTCCGCAAACTCTGTAATTGGACTGAAAAGGTTCACTCATGAAGCACTTTCAAAATTCAATGAAATATCCTAAAATATAAAAGAGTGTAGAAATATCAATGAATTTAAAATCAAAATTAAAAAATATTTTCTCCAAATGAGAAAATAAAATTCGATGGATTCTTTCTTTGTTTCTATATTTTGTTTTATTTTTCTGTTTGTTGTTTCTTTGTAATTCTGAAAAAAGAATATTCAATGAAATATGTAATCAATATAAAGGTCATGATCAGTCTCATACCAGTTTGAAACTGTTTGACTGTTCATGATATTCCTTTATAGAAACTTAGTAGTAATTTAAACATACCCTATTATGATTTCATAATTGTTATTGGAAAAAAAAAATGTAACATTATTACCTAAAAATAATATTTAAGAAAAGGGTATACATACATTTTGTACTTATGTACATTGAATGAATTACGAATATTGATAATTAATTTTATTTAATTTAAAAAAAAAATCAGTAGTATTATCGTTTTAATAACTTTCAATTCTAAACATTGCAGGATAGAGAGGGGGCGTTGGGTTCCAACAGAAACCTCCAACGAGACTCTGAAGTAGTGGGTCACCTAATCAAATTTTATCGCTACATTTTCCCTGAAGATCCCGGAGAATTGGAAAAGGAGAAACATATGTTGAGAGTGCTGGAAAAATACGCCCAGTCTCCCCAAGGAAATGTTTCGAAGAAAGGCGCTGGAGATTTGAGGATATGGATTTACCTTCATAACAAGGAGGGAAAGTCCTTCAATGTAGCGGTAAGTGAAATTCAATCAGAAAAAATCACTTTTTTTGAACATTAGCACCAAATCGATCTTTTTCCAGGTTGGTCCCAATAAAACTGCTTATGAAGTTTGTAAAGAATTGAATCCACACATCAATCTACCTGTACACGAATTAGTCCTGGAAGAAGTAGTTCTTAATGATAAATTGATCAGGCCCATACACCACGAAGAGAAGGTTTGTAATGAAATTCTTTGAGTTCTCTCAGTTCTGTGGCTCTAATAAACTTATCAGTCAAAATAAACTGTGCATGATAATTAGTTACTTCTCATTTTTTTGTATTTGAACCGTCAAGGCATCCACAAACGAACTAATGAATACAAAGTTCATCACTTTCGTATCAAATCATTAAAAAAATTAGACATCGTGACGGCTGTCATAACTTCCTACCTATCTAGCGCCTAGGACAACAAAAAATTAATAGGCCATGTAATATAATTTTTTTAGGTCGGAATATTGATGAAAATATTTCGTGGGTTATTTATATTGATCTGGTCCGAAAAAAAATATCACCACTCATTTGAATTTTGTACAAGATAAGAAGCTATATACCTTTGAAATACCTGAAATTAATTTATTTTTTACTAATTTATTCGAAATTACAATATTCAATCAGCTTATGGGGTACTGCGTCGAATACCATTCTGAAACCACTGAAGTCTTTACAGAAAAAGCAATTGAATGCATTTTTCATTTACCTTTTTTGGAACCAACAAGCAATATTTATAAACCAAATCGTCTCCTCGACATCAATTCTATTTATAAACTGAAAATATGTACTATTTTGCATTCTATTGTGACTAATAAGAAACATTCTATTATGAAATTTTTTAAATCTAACAGTGTACATAACCGAAAAACAAGGCAGTTCAATAATTTGTTAACAAAAAATCTCAAGACGGAATTTTCCAGAAAATCTATTTTCTATAAAGGTGTTATCACATATAATGGATTGCCCACTGGAATAAAATGTATTTCTCAAATGTCCAAATTCAAATTTGCTATGAAGCGTTATTTGTTAGAATATTTTTTTTTGAAAAATTATTTAATTTTTTTTATTTTCGAGTAATAAACAATTGAGCTTTTTAATAAATGTATTATTTAAATATTCCCTATATATAGACTGTAGTTTCTTGGGAATAAATAATTGTTATTATTTCGTCAAAACAAACCTAGTCGGGTCCGTACTTCCCACTGCTCCGACCCAGTGGTCGGACGCGCTAGTATAATTAACCAATGACCACTCCCCACACCGCGGGGTAAGTGGTCACTGGCTCCGAGAATCATGAGTCCTGAGCAGACGCAACGAACCGAAAATAAAACGGCCTTCTGCATGCGGCCGGCCAAGATCTCTGCCGCATTACGGCATGCCGGTATGATCTTGAGCTCCGAGAGTAGCGTTGGTCTGGAACCACCGAGAACACCTATAATCAGAACCACTATAGACGGGCTGTTCAAAAGATAGAATTCAAGGACACGTGATCAGTGAATGCCTGCATCTATATATAGCCTGCCCGGCGTAGCCACGCCTTCTAAACTGAAATAAATGAAGAACGGTTTACACTGTACTGTACTCATTTGTGCTTTGTATTTACGTGTGTTACGTTAATAAAATAATATGGATGGAAACACTCTTTCACCTCCAAGAAAAAGATTAAAAAAAAGACATTTAACTGTAGAGGAGAAAGGTGTAATAATGAACAGTTATAAAAAAGCATCCCAAGAGTTTATGGGAGAACAGGGAACTGCTGTTGAATTCACTGCTGAGGCGACGTTTTTGTTGAGTGGTGTAAATCGGACTTGTAACATTGGGAAGAGGAACATTCAAAGAGTGCGTGCCGTTCACGTGATCATTCTATCTTTTGAACAGCCCGACTATAACTTGACAGAATAGTCCGGGTGGAGCCTGCGGAGTTCGTAAAGTAAATCCTGGTACTTTGTCCGTTTTTCGGACGATATTCGTTTCGGCAGGGGCCGAAAACTCAATAACGAATATAGTCTTACTTCGGTGGTCGAAGAGGACTATATCAGGCTTATTGGCTTGTATTCGCCTGAGGGTGGGGAATGAAAAGTTCCAAAAAAATTCGACACCTTTCATTCTCCACAACGGACTCAATATCCCCTGGAGCATAAGGCAGTACCGGTGTCCTGTCTATTTCATACGAGTGCCGAAGAAAATAGTACAGCACTCGTAAGGCCGCGTTATGGCGATTATTGTTATTATTATTATTATCTGCTTCGAAATTTCGAGAGTACACGCTAAAAACCTCTAATATATCCATTTTTGTAGGTTTTAGACGTCGTTTTGAAATGGGGTTACTGGGACGAGCAGGACAGAAAAGACAATTATCTCACTCTGGCAGCTTTATCCAAATACTGGGAGTTCATTCTCGACAAACCGATCCCCGTTTCTGGAGAAATGAAGTTTGCCGACAGCAAATCGAGGTTGTTCAAATTGCTGACATTCCAATTCTCTCAAGGGAAGCTGACTTGCTTCAAAGATAAAACTGTAAGTAAACATTTTCTCTTTTTATAAATCAATAATAATAATTACCCTCTTGAATTTACAATTCTCTCTTGAATGTTGAAATTGGGGTAGAAATTGTGGATCTTTATACCCATGTCGCGACAGTGTCATTTTCTGGAATTTTATTTTGATAACTAAACAATCTATTTATTGCTCAAATATTTGTAAGCAATCATCAATTTCAAATTTTTTTTTCAATACCTAGCAGTGTATTAACATCAGGTATAATTTCAAACCTATTCAACTCCATTATCAAACCTCGATTAAATGTTATGCATTTTTTATGTATATTTCCTATATAAACATGTTCGATTCTTAGGATTATTGAAGTTATTCTCTACACTCTTTGTATGGAAAAAGTTTATACGGGAATCAATGGTGCCGAGGTTGCTGCTGCAGTGTTTTGTGATTTCTCGAAGGCTTTTGACTGTGTGGATCACGAAATACTGTTGCAGAAGCTTTCTTACTATGGCTTCAGAGGGTGATACTGAGCTGGTTCAGCTCATATTCATATGTCATATGGTTGAAACAAACCATCGCTCGAAAATCGGGAAAATAAATAAGGGTGTGTCTCAAGGTTCAATACTAGGGCCAACATTGTTCCTCATCTACGTCAACGATTTAATAAGTATTAATATCTCTGGAAAATTCGCACTATTTGCAGACGATACTGCCATTTTTTGGCAATCGGAAAAAACAAATGATTCAACTAAAAATATATCCAACGTTATGATGAAAGTAAAGAGTTGGTGTGATTCAAATTGTCTTCCCCAAGAAATATTTCGAAAACTAATATAGTAACTTTCAGATGTGAACATGGGAATGACATTATTGAGAATACAAGTAACTTGAAATTCTTAGGAGTACACATCGATAGAAAACTGAAATTTGAAGACCATATTCATGCTTTATGCAACAAAGTGTCCTCTGGTTGTTACGCAATCGGAGTAGTTGCAAATGAACTTGGTTCAACAGCTGCTAAGACTGTCTATTTCTCTCTGGTGGAATCTCACTTGAGATATGGAATTCCATTCTGGGGCGTGTGAGGTGGTCATCTACTATAAAATATTTTAATTTTGCAGAAACGAGCTGTAAGATATATTTGCAAATTGAAACGTACAGACTCTTACAGATTACCCTTTACCACTCATGGAATACTAACAGTTATTTCTATCTTCATTTAATGGAAAAAGAGTGTTTAATTAAAAAATATTTGAACATATACCAATCTTCACCAACCCATTATGCGACAAGACAATCCAACAACATCAAGTTGCCAATACCAATGACATAACTCATAAAGAATTCCATTTTCTATAATGGTTGTAAAATGTTCAATCATTTGCCAAAGAATGCAGCAGAAATTGAATCTTTACAATGCTTCAGGAAGTCTGTGAAAAGTTTTTCAAGTGATAGACTGTACTATAATATAAAAGAGTGTTATAGTGATAATCTTTAAAAATATTTTATTTTATTTATTTATTTTTTACCAGTATCCTGTTCGGCTTATATGTTTTTTTTATATGTACAACAGAATATATGTATTGAGTGAAAATTGATTAATTTTAATGCAGTTTGTTTTCACATATGCACTGCGCTTTAGATTAAGTGAAACTTTGTCCACAAGATTACTCTTATGACAATAAAGTACATCCTCTCTCTCCCTCTCTCTATGAATTTTGTCTGCCACCACAAAAGTTTCTGATATTTTTTCTGTTTGGCTAATAAATATATTATTATTCAGTATAGACAACAGTATATCTATCAAAATTGTCATTTCATCTAATATATTCTGTTTATGGGAGAGACACCATATGTCTTGAAGTATATAATTTGGAAAATTTCACACCAACAGTTTTCGAAAAATGAAATAGGTATTTTGTTTGGCGTTACCATGGCAAACTTGGTTCGACATAACATGTCACTCACCCACTTTGAGCAGAAGTGAACATAATGTTACGTTCAAATTCGCACTAGAGCAATTTAGCAGACTAATGAAAATACAATATTAATCCACGAGCCACTGACACTTCACTATCACTATTTTATCATGTTTATAAAAAGGTTTTTTTTATTTTTTTATATGCAGATTCACACGAAAGGGAAGCCCTGTAATGTGCAAAGAACACCGCGTGAATCAAGGGACAGGAGATACGAATAAACATTCACTTTGAATTTTGAAGTTTGTAAGCCTCGGGTAAAAACTCTCGGCGAAGAGTTCCAAACCTTAGCTGTTCTATTGAAAAAAGATCCCTGAGCAAGAGAGGTTCGACAGGTTTCCAAATTCACAACAAAGGGGTGTGAATTCTGTACTCGTCGAGTCATCCGTGTAGGTATTGCCAAGGGTGGAACGATTGATAACAATTCGGAAGAGCATCGACCGTGAAAGTATCTATAGAAGAGAGACAAGTCTCCGACCCTTCTACGATGTTCCAATGAAGTGAGCGAGTCTGTGAGCGAAGAATCACCAACAAGACGAATTGCCTTTCTCTGAATAGAATCGAGAAGCCTCAATGAATGTTTTGGTGCCGAACCCCACACATGAGAACTATATTCCAAGACAGTTCGTATCTGAGCCTTGTAGATCATCAGATGCTGACGAGAAGTGAAGTATTTCTTCGCACGAAATAGAAATCCAAGCTTCTGTGAAGCACCTTTAGCGATCGATCTCATATGGTTTTCCCATGAGAAATTATTACTGATCGTAATTCCTATCATCCGAATACTTTACTTTGTAGGAATAGTTACTCCTGACATCTGAATATTTGATGATGATAGATATGTATTCTTAGTTGCTTCTAGTACAGATCTTGTTAGGCCTTGTTGTTTCATTGGATTAGTGGCCTTTCAGGGCGTTGGTATATTCCGGTGAAACACATTTTAGTCAATGTTTGCAGATAATTCGTCATTTCTCGTATCGGGTGAACCTGTAATTTGGAGTTATATTTAGTGTAGGTGGTATTAAAATCTAAAAAGTTAGTGCTGATGTATTCGAGCGTTTGTGTTTAAAAATCATTAGTCTAGAGATATTGCCAGATTTCCATGCGATCAATTTTAGTACAATAAATTATTAATCTTTCCTATTGATACCACATACAATGGCAGGATGCTCTGCGATTCATCCGGCTCCAAAACTAACGAAAATACGTTTTCTCCCTCCGAACTTGAAAGGTTACAGTAATTCATAGAACAAAACTAACAAATATGGTAGGTATAGATGGACGATCGCTGTCTTGGTGATGATTTCCGAACTACTTCAAAAATCCTGCTATTGTCCTATTTGTTTCAGGGTGAAATAACTCTGCATTCTTGGAACATCGAAGATATCATCTGGTATTTCGGACACGAATCGAAAAGAAATCCGCAGTCGAGGTGGACAATCACATTTATAGAAGCCAAAACTCACCCAGTCAGGAGTAAAAATTGCCCTTACTTCGGGTACGTCATAGTGTGGCTCGACGCCACTCAGAGAGCTAACTGGCTGAGCGCGATGTTGAAGTCTAGGTATCCGAATAACTTGGCACCTCCGCCGAATTTAGTGCCAATTTGAAAGATCGCATGTCGATATGTGTACTGTGAGTGACTTTTTATGTATTTGATCCTTTTGAGAAATTTTGGCGATTTTTTTGGAGTGTATTTTAAAGTGCTGGCTTTTCCAAATGGCGTGCGAAACCTAAACAAAATCATGACGGATCGAAATTTAGTGATTTTACTGACCTTTATTGTTCAACTATCAGGAATGTCGAAGGGCAAAACATTTGGACTTGATGCCATAACAGACAACGTTACCGATAAAATTTCCTGAACCAAATGGTAGTCTTCCAGATTACGATAATTGCCTTCTATTTTTTAAATTTAAAAGTGTAGTAATTTTATATTCAGTATTTTTGAGATAAATCTATTTTATGTGCTTCCGTATATCACGATGAGAAATAGTGAGATAATTGCATTTTTGCATGAAGATGATTTTATTGTAGATTTATATTTATACAAGTGATCATTTCAGGAAAATGATTTACCATATGGTATTTTATATATTTGTAATTGATAGTCAATACATTGATATATGCAAACAGAAGTATTGCACATGAAACATACGGCATTTGTCTTTTATTGAAATGAAACCTCAAATCAGTTTTCCTTGAGTATCTTTTTCATAACACGAGAGTCGTTCACAACATTTGATTGAGTATGTTGAAGTGATGTCAGTCAGCCAAATATTTCAGGACATTTTGCAGAAGATGGTGATGATGAATAAGTTGGTAAGTAGGGTAAATATTTCTTTAATTTCGGTTTATAAAAAAATTGGAGTTGATTTTGAAACGTCTCACTTTTTATGGACCAACATTAAATTATTTATAATACAAGAAATAAAAATAATATCACATCGAAAAATATAGTTAAAACAACGTCTCAGAGAAATTTTAAATATTGCCATTCTACTATGATTTGATTCCAAATCATATAAAAATGATCAAGTCATTAGTATCTTTCAAACTACAGATTAGAAAATGGATTCAAGAATCACGTCGAAATTTATTTCATGAAATCTCTCATTTCAGTTAAAAAATTAGTTATTTTTTCAATATTATTTTGTTGAATTCTACAAATTTATCAAATATATTATACATAAATGTAATTCGTATCTCTCGCAACAAGTTTTTAACTTCGCGGGTATAATTTTATTTTACAAATTGATGTATATGACCTTTTTTTTAGAATTTTGAATAAACTTTATTATTATTGTTTCATAAAAAAGTTTTATATAGTATTCGGTGATTCTAGGATTCAGATTCAACTGATTTTGCAGTTATACAATTCTAACAAAATTCTTCAATTCAGTCATTCCCGTTTCAGATTATGAAAATATTCCAACTTGGTTGAAATCAAACGCCGTTTTAATAAAATATCTTTATTCCTTTTAACTTAAATCTACAAAATGTATAAAAGTTTTGTCATTGAATGACTAGTTCATTGGCTATTTATCAGGGTTTTGAAGGCGAATATAATTGAGAGATGTCCGACTGCAATTTTCATAAAATTTTGTCTTCCAAATTTCGCCTATAATCTTGAACCTCAATTTCCTAACTCACGTCCCAACTAGAACTAAAAATCTGCAGATGGCATCTGAGTTCTCTGTTAGAGTTTCTCAGTATTATACATATGGACAAAATAATTTTTCGAGCCAACAGACACATGTTTTGAACTGGAAGATAGAACACTATCTGAAGAACAAGTGATGGTTGCTTTTTATTTACAACTTCGTGCAAGGCAATGCATGGAAGTTGGTTAGTTACACCCTGTATATTGTAAATACTTAACGGCTAATCTTTGGTCGTGGACCTGATATTTTGCTAGGTGCACCTTAGAGAGCTATTCACTTCAGAACAATTTGGTTCCATTGCAATCAACTGGAGCCCTATCATCAATCGACTGAAACTCATCTTTCATAGCTATCTGCTTGATTTGTAGATTTGTAGGGCAGTTATATTTGTCGGAACTCTAGAATATACGTGATCGCGCCTACTTATCCAATGTAAGTACAAGTAAATCAGTGCGAAAATCAAGATCGCTGCGTTGGTAATACACGTCACCAAAAGTATCGTCCACAAGATTTGTTTCACTTCGGAACAGCTGAGGTCTACGTAGTGGTAGCTGTCAGCTTGCACCGTTTCTTCTGTCGAATTGTATGCACACAGGCAAGTCGTTTCCAATTTTCCTGGGGGAGCACAGACTGCCGATTCAAGGGTGATGAGGTGTCTCAAGGAGAAGAAGAATATGACGAAAGAAGCTATTGCTGCTATGACGCTGGCGGTTATAGAAACATACTGAAAAAGACAGGGAATAATTCGATCGAAAGTTGACAATTTTAGGTTGGAGAAATCGCAAATGCTCGAAAGAAAAATTAGTTTTGCTGCCGGTGGTAGTAAAAGTGGTCACTTTCAAGTTTGATATATTACCCCAAGGTACTGCACAGTCCAGTTTTAAAAGATAAATCATGTGAGATTAAGAGAGAGTTTTCTGTTTGACCGATATGGCTGGTAAACAAAATGGTTAAGGCTTTCGCGGCCGAGGTTATTAGTATAACTACTTCTCTTCGGGCTTGAAGGCGTCGTTCTTTGGAATTTCTTCCTGACGTTTCGCTAGCGCGAGTGGCCAGCTTCTTCAGAGGCTTATTCATCTCCGATGACTAAAAACAGTTTTAGTCAAAAAGTTCATGTAGGTACTTTTTGTTCGTTGAAATCTCTACTTCCCGATGTAGTAAAAGTATAGAAAACGCAAAAAATCTAAAAAAACTCTAATTCAATTCATATATATGCAACTTCCATATTTACAAAGTAACAAACGAAGTCCATATCGGACCGGAAAACTTTAGGTATATAAACAACTAACCCCAGCTCTAGATTTAGTATCAATTTTCTTCTCCTGAAGATGCTAACCTTGTTAGAGAAACGCGCGTCGGCTGCAAAAATATCAGTTTGGTGATAGGGTAATTGATCTCTAGGAAAAGTTTCAACTTTTACACCAAAGGTTCCAAAACTCATCGTTTATTCTGATTACGTTATTCATTGTAATATTCTTAAACAAATATCTATAATAACCTTAACTTGAATTCTAATCACTTATCCATTAGTTTTTATCTCTTTGATGGCATTTTTTCATCGTTAGATTCGACAAACCTTTCCGAATCTAGTAGATCTTTGACATTTTCAAGAAAATCACCTTCTTCATCTCCAATATTTTTTTCATTCGTGGATTCAAAAATGTTCTACCCTGGTCTAATATTGCACTCTCTACTCCCATGAAAGGTGACCTTTATGACTCGTGCGGAAAAAGCTAATTTCCGCACGGCTGTCGATAAGCCATCAAACCTGTGAATCATGTATAAGTTTACAGATATTAGTTGCTCTTATTTACTGATATTATATGAAAGAAAACCGGAGTAAAAACTAACTATTTATAAAAAATACAGAAAAAAAAAGTGTTGACGAGGAATTTCGAACCCACAAACTTGCGGTCATCTTACCGGATACCCTACCAACTGAGCTGATTTAGATTTGAGTCAACGTTTTCATGGTTCCAAATAATTAAATTTGTTACCCAGTGTACCTAATGATAATAAATTATCATTTCTTCATTTCACTATAAAAGTAATTGTAAATTCATGTGCACTTTTTATAGAAACAGTATTCAAAAATAGAAGGTCAAAAATTAAACGTAAGATTAGTCAGGCAACTCAATATATACGATCTGATATTTACATATTGTTAAATAAAAAAGGTAGTCGTAGGAAAAATATCGTACGACATTACTTGCGCCAAAGTTTTTTCTTCAAAATGTCACTCTACGCACTACTAATGTAATATACTTTTGCGACCTCTTCTTCTAAGAACGTTTTGATTCGAAAATGATTGAAACGAAACTAAATTTCAATCAAAGTAATATATTTTTAGATGATTGTGGAAAAATCACTCCTTTGGTTCGCGATTTCGGGCGAAAAAACTGCTCTTTTCTGAACTTGTGTATTTTTTGAGCTGGCAGACCATATTAGTATATATTGACACATGGGAAGAAATTAAAATAAGTTAAGTTTTTCGCCAGTGCATACATAATTTTTTAGTCGATTGTAATATTTTTGAATTTAGTAAATTACTTTCAATAATAGTCTTCAAAAATATGATATAATGCATGCGATTTGTATCAATGTTTCAAGCATATGTTCCTTGAAGCCAAAACATTTTGACCATGGTATATGAAATTAAAAATGGTCACTTCTACTCCCTTGATGTAGAAAATGATCTTGGTGATAATGATTCAAATGTGATGAAAGAAGAACTTCAACTTTTAAGATAACTTTCGATGTTTGAAGAACACAATGTTGTTGTGATATCTGGAACTGAACAAGTGGGGGATGTTTGGGATTATTCATGTTAAGCAGGATAATTTCAATTAAAATTACCTTCAGAAACTTCAACCAATAAATCAGCTTACTACTTTGAGTACACTCTTTGAAACAGCAGGAGACGTACGTTATTCCTAGAAAACTTGAAATCATTCCCTGAAAATTAATAAAAAAATACAATTAATTGATTATTCAAGAATTCGTTGAACATATTTATGATTATGATGCCAGATTATTGTTATCTCAAATTTGCAAATTATTTGCTTTCATTGCTATATTTCCGTCTTGTCTAAGTTTTCTTCTACAGCTCATTGCGAGATAGCAGTTTTATGCTTTATACTGGCGAGTCTTTTGATGAGAGCGAATCCTTCACTGTGATGGATGGACCAGATGTAGGTTTTTCATGGGCGATAAATAACCCTATTATTCAGCAAATTCTTTTTAGAAGACGACAATTCAGAAAATGATTCAAACTATAAAAATTCAAACAGACACCGCACCTAGTTAGAATTAAGCTATTGCGAAAGAGGAAGTTAGTATCATGAGGATTTACTCGTTAATGTATTCAAAAAAAGCTGCAAACTGATTGTCCGACAGTAATTTGAAAAATAACTCAACTGCTTATATAATATTCAAGTAATCATTAAGACATTTTTAAAGTAAGCAAGATGTCAATCAATTGAATATAATCATTAATCAATGACGAACTCGCTTTGATACCAGAAAAATATATCCGAAATAAAAAATGAGGACAAAGGTGTTACATAACGATAATTAAAAATTTAATGAACTTCGACTATAACGCGGACAATAACTTCGTATAGAATAGAATGTCGTGAATTTGTAACCTTTGAATTGTCGTTTATTCCACAGGCTGTTATTTATTCTCGGAACCGTAACCCACAATATACACGGCTCATTTTCATTTTGGCCTTCGTGATTACCTGGAACTGTTTACAGAGGAAATCAATCACTAAAAACAGATATCAGAAGATTTGTGTTTTTCCATGACAGTAGTTGAGTAATTATCTATAATAATGTCATGGGACCCAATATTACACGAAGGTAAGCCAATCGGTGTTAGAAAATCTCAATAATGTTGGTGTCGAATATAGTTGACAAAGTTATTTATACTGGAGACCAAGAAAGAAGGATAACAAGACATATTCTATTCTGGTGGCCTATTCGTTCCTGGATATCACTAGGTTATTAGGAAATATTCAAGAATGGGACCAAATGCAATTATGGTGCACATCACAAATTTTCAAAAATAATATTTTTCGAAACTTTTCCAGGAGTTGAATACTATATATTATATCGAAAAACCAATACCTACAAGACATTTCAGAAATCTCGATGGTGCATAATAATATTCTATAACAGTTCTCGAATATTTTCAATAACCAATATTCAATATTGAAAGTTATTCAAGATTCATCAGAATAGACCTGATTGAAATGGCCTAACTTTTTTTTTTAGAATTATAAAAATATAATTTGATGATAAAAAAAGTGACGCATGCGCTGTTTTCCAATATGAATCGAATCCATACTTGATACGAAAATGGAGAGTAAAATTCATGGAATTTCTCTGTCGTATTCCACGTGTCATGTTTGCCAGAAACTAATGACTATATGCTGTTTCTGTAGCTAGGCATAGGTAAAAATGGTTAAGGCTTTCGCGGCCGGGTTACCTCTCTTCGGGTGCCTCCCCCCCCCACTAGGCATAGGTAGTTGGTAACATATATGGCCTGATTGCTGAAGAACTACGGTATTCACCATAAATATCTGTTATGTCATAATAAGTAGTTAATAATTCTGTTTTTATATTGCTTAGGTACCTTCTATACCCGTACGGGTATAAAGTTCACTTCTCGAACCGCGTGGACAGAAAACTTTCTTTATTATAAAATTTTTATTTTGTCAGCAACGATAGTATCTCATTTCATGAAATGGTAATATTATCAAAATTAATTGCTTTTTTTTATATACTTTTATTGTATATACGATAATGAATTTAAGAGGAGCTTTAGCATTTTGTAAAAAATTAATTTTCAGAAACTATTTTTTTTGCTTTTTTTTCTCTGAATAAAAAAAAAATGATTCCAGAACTCGAGAGAAGAAATTAAATAGATATATCTATGCACTCGGGCTATTGACGAACTTTCGGGCTAGAAGCCCTCGGATTTGTATGGTCATCACCCTCGATAAATAAACATCTATTTTATACCCTTGGTACATAAATAATTATACATAAATATCTAAACTGAATTCCAATCCAAGCTTCAGCGCATGTAAACAATGATCAGAGCGTGTTGATCACCTCGTGGCCTGCTGTAATCTGCAATAGAATTGGTCAACGACTATAAACTGCTTCGAACTCTTTTCACTGTTTTGATGCAGATGCGTACTCATATTCAGCCCAGCCAACACAGTTACATCGCAGAGACGTCCCTGCGATATCACGACGAGGCGTGTGACGTCCCAAAACTTGTCGCAGGGAACTTGCATTTACGTCGCTCACATGTCGCGATGTCACACTCAGGCGACATCGCCTGTGTCACAACTGCGACAAGTTTTGTGACGAAATTGCGACAAGTTTTGTGACAAAATTGCGACAAGTTTTGTGACAAAATTGCAAAAAGTTTTGTGACAAAATTGAGATCGATTTTATTACGTAATTGCGACAAGATGTGCGATGCCACTGCGATTTATTTCGCTATGAATCTGCGACGTACTTTCTGCCTTTAATATGTGTGAAATATTCTGTAATCTATCCAGAAATATAGGCAGGCCTTCCTCTTCCAATCTTTCACAAATGTTTATGGAAATAATATGAAATGAAACCCAAAGGCAATTCATTAGAAAATTCTCAATCTAGCATTTATAAACAAATATGTATTTTTTCAAGTATTTTTTCCTGTATATAGAAATATACGCAGCAAAATACATTTCATTATCAACACAAAATAAAATTTATTTTATATAAAAATTAAAAAACTTCAAAACAAAAATAATTCTTATAACAAATAAAATAAAATATTTTCTATGAAAATTGAAAAGGTGTAAAACAAAAATAATATTTAAAAATAAAATCAAATAATGAAAGAGCTAACTCTAATCCGCCTGTCCCTTTTTTTTTCACATCGTCCCAACCTTTGCCTGGCATGACGAAACCAGTTCTAGCACACTTCCTGCACCCTTTTTTTGTGTCTCGCCATGCTCCTGTACAATGACTCCTGAAAATAAGAGATAAGAATTTCAGCTCTGAAAAAAAATCCCATACATAACTTAAACCTATTAAAATTTAATTGAAAAACGAGTACGTTGGAATTAAAATTATTCATTGGGTACAAGTTCTTGAAGAATTTTCCATTGGAATGTGTTAAATATGCAGGATCAAGTTGGAAGTTGTAACGATTCTGCATGCCCTAGCCGATTTGATATAGAAGTAATTAAATAACAATTACTGGTAATTTCATTGATTCCTGATGTTTTATTACACTAGAGCCTCAATAGAATTGGGACCTATCACTTCATTGGCACATCAACGAGATTAGCAAGTTTATGTAATAGTATTTGACCAAACTTTCAGATCAAATAAGTCACTGCTATAATAATCTATTCAAATAAGAGAAAATAATTGCCAACAGGCTTTTTTTACGATTATTACAATGAATTTGTGAATATCACATGTCATCCAAAGATAGAAAAAGGTCACTTATATTTTCTATTTGTGTGAGTGCCTATTTGTGTAAATATAGCAAATAAAAAACAAATACCTTTTTACTAATTTCGTGTCAATGAAGCAAACGGTCAAATATTTAAAAAAAACAAGTGGGATGTAACCTTTAAGATAAACCAATTTATGTAATTCTTTCATACACATACAATACATTCACCATTATCTACTGGGAGTTGTTGGAAAAATATTGTGAAATACTGTAACCAGATATCAACAAAAAATGTAATACTTACAGCTTAACAATTAACTATCCGCAAATTTGATATTTGGATATTTTCTCGTTGGCCCAACCAGGAGCATCTGCAGATGATACAGAATCAGACAAACAGTGTGTTAACGAAACAGGTATACAATCTTCGTTAACATATGTGCTTGTTGATCTCGTTCACTACTAATTTCTGAATTTTTTACAATCAAGCGCCTTTTGTGACGGTAAGAAAAACAGGAAAAAAAACGTTCCATCTTGTGTAGCAGTAAATAAAAAAGAATACTTACTAATAATATTAATTGGCCACCTCGACTAGGTACACTCAACTGGTCCGAAAATTCCGAAATATCAATTATTTGAGAAAGGATCACATGAACATGGCGGTATCAGGCTAATAAGAAATCAGATTTTAGCATTTTAGGTTAACCGGTAAAGGCGGAAAAACTGTAAACAAACGACGACGTATGAAGTATGTCAATGTCAAGTATTGGCCATTGGCAGTGCTGTCGCTGTCAACAGCCAACAATTTTCCCCTAGGATTGTTTGGAAGAGGAAGGTCTCTGAAATCACAAGGAAAATTCACAGGGCTTATCAAGTAAATACTCATTTCAAGATGTTATTTTTCATAGATCTTCAACGGTTTTCATATTTTTTAAAGGGTCTCTCAGGTTTGATGATGCCGGGGGTTTCTCTCGTGACTGCCGTTACAATGAGTATTAAAATTAGCAACACTGAAGAGAATAATCGAAAAATGAATGTGCATGTCTTCTACTAAAACAAAATGCTAACCTTATCTACACCCCAGAGTATTTTTATAATGAAAATTTGTCAATTTTGGTTTATATAGTATCTATCTATCCAAATACTGATCCATTGTATATGTCATTTTTTATCAACTGATCACTGTATTCTGTATCATTGATATTTCATGGATATTACCAGAATTATATACACTGGACATCATAAGAGCGATATCTACTGGATCACATCAACCCGATATCGCAATAGTTACATGCCAAATGTGTACATCGCAGCGACCTAACAAAAGTAATGTCTCAGTGTTACTTGATAGTGACATCGCAGGGATGTCATGTCACAGATGTGTTGGCTGGGAGTGTGAATAATTGTGTAATTTGAATTACATATTTTAGAATCCATACATTGTACTCAAATTATTGTGTTTCAGAAAATTGATAGTATCGATTTTCTCCTGAAGATGCTAACCTTGTTAGTGAAACGCGCGTCGAGTGCAAAAACATTAGTTTGGTGTTAGGGTATTAATTGATCTCTGGAAAATTTTCCACTTTTATACCGAAGGTTACAATCTCATCGTTTACTTTCAAAGTAGGTATATCACTTAATAATAATAATAATAATAAATGCGTTTATTGATAGCAAAGGGTACCTAATTTCTATTTACACTTGTTTGTTATTTTTATCATTTTTTTTTCTTCAACTTAAGCTAGTTTTGCTCATCAAAAGGCCGAGTTCAGAATTGCTGTGAAGACAGGATTCTGCTCTTCCACTCAAGACATTGTTTTTTCTCCTTTATGTCTCCAAAATTCCTAATTGAAATACAGTGAAACTACATTACAATAATATTTTGTCCTCATTGCGGCCCTGGTAAGAAATTACGTGCACGTGATTTTGTTTACATCTACTGAACCTTGGATTGGAATGAACAATAGTCCTTGAGATCTCTTGTTGGAGTTTTAGATGAAATGAACTTACCGGTATTGCACTCCAATACGGATTGTCCCTTGCTCTTAGGTTTGGAGACCAGAGTAACAGCCAAAGTGAAACGGTCATAAGCAATGCACTGAGTATTGCAATGCCTATGAGGAGCAGTTTACCTAGTTGTTTGAATTTCAAATAGCTTGATACGGTAGTAGTAGTTACTGGAAAGGAAAAAACTTCAGTCAATCAGTGATTTCTAACAAGGAGCACTTTTTTATAAAAGAAAATCACTCATTATGGATATTACGAAGAACCATGTCTACTGAAAATTGTGTTCAAACTTTATTCTATTGGCCTGTTTCAGGTTTTGTTTAAATATTTAAAATATTGCATTAAATCTATATTGGTTATTTTTTTCGGGTGAATGGATAGCCAATAGAAACCCAATTATAGAAAATATTGAAATTTATTTCATTCACTGTATCAGAAATGGTAAATTTAAAATACAAATATCGGAGAGGGTATCATTTATGTATCTTCAAATTCTTATGAGAGGA